>JAJMOB010000013.1:0-121431 GCA_030444945.1 Hyphopichia fennica
GGTGGGACATTCGGGGTGTGTATGTCGTTCAACGCGACATTGTATGGAGGTATCCCCCAAACTAGTTGATTTGCACCCACTGTAGTATATTGAACAGTACTCACATATTAGCCATTGGGTTTACACTAAAAGTTAAAGTGGTTCTTCTTTATCTTGTATCTGACTTATCATGACTAGAATATTACGGTACATGGAGTATTACCACATGCTGCCAGTAATCTAGATAAATTTGCAGTCACCAAGTTGTTGGTGCGACATTTTCATGACGTTTTTTGTGGTACCCTCGAAAATCACATTTTTCCAGTTGTTTTTTTTCCCTTTTTCAATCTCTCCGATAATTTCAGTCCATATTTACCCCATAAGGAACGATTCATTTTGGAGGTTTTTTTTTTTTTTCCCCCAGCTAATGGGCTTTTAAGTACTCCATAATTATAGGATCATCTAAACAATAAACATAGTTATAAGTTTGTGGAGTTAATCGTGGGGCACTCTGATCCTTCCAGAATTGTACAAATTACCCAATTCTCTTAACCAATGCTTCAGAATTGTACAATTTACCCAATCCTCTTAACCAATACCTCAGAATTGTTTGTTTACTGGCATTGATCCGTGTTTTGCGTATTCTCCGAATTTTATGCCATTCTTGATTGATTTGAATATCGATAATTTCAACAAGGCGGATCCTATTTCTCATTCTCTCTCTCTCGTTCACTTGTATTGATTGTTGTCATAAACGGCAAAGTCTCAAAATATCGAGTAATCTTTCTTAATTGGTATTTAAATATTCAACTCTATTGATGTTGGTATATACTACTGTCAATCAGTTTTTTTTTTGTACAACCTTTAAAGTTACTTGTTTATAATATTGAATTGAGTTGGTCATCTATTTCGTCATTTCTTATTCTACTAACAAGTTGTCATTTTTCACCAAAAATTACGTCGTATCTTCAGGTTGGTATGGACATTAATGGTTACATAACTCACCCCATTTTTGTATCCATTCAGTTCGTTGTTCAATTTAAATTGGTCTATTGAAATCTATTCGCATCGTTGTAGGAAAGTAACTTGAAACGGTTTTTGTACTCCTCATGGCCGTTAACAAGCGAATTAAAAAAAAAAAACGTCAATGAGAAAAAAAAAAAATAAAAAAAAATGGGGCGAGCTGGGAATTGAACCCAGGGCCTCTCGCATGCTTAGTGTTCCGTTCAGTGTACTGAACAGTCGCCCAAAGCGAGAATCATACCACTAGACCACACGCCCTATTTCTTGTCGATTGAAAAGTTGTTATCCTTCATGAAAACTAATATTCTAAGATTTTCGTGAAAAAAAAATTTTACTATCATATCACATACTCTCGCTGGGAATATTTTATTCATTGCTTTACTTTTCCCAGACATATAAGTGATCTTTTTATTACTTGACTTTTTTGTAAAAGAGAAAAAGGAAATTTTCAAATCGAATACTTTTGAGTATATGCGTTGACATAGATCGGAGGAATATCCCCACCACTCTAAACAATGTACATGAGCGGAATACATATCAAGAAATAATGTAAACGTGAAACGTTTCTTCGTGTTGGTGAAGGTTGAATACAAATTTAGCTGCTCGCTCAAAAAAGATGCGGACGAAGTTTCTCCATTCGGATCATTTTTTGTTGCTAGTATCTCAAAGACTACAATACGGGTAAAAATAAAATCATTTATTCGAATACTAAAAATATAAAAAGAAATAGAACATGTTCAAGAAAAAAAAGAAAAGTAAAAGAGGCCTCAAATTATTCGAATGAAGAAAAAAAAAAATATTAAAGGCTAACCATACCAAACAATTGTTTAGCTAGCCCTTACCAGCAAAATATCGCTTAAGCAATAACACAGTTACTGTAAATTCCACCATTACGAGCAACATTGTAAACCTTGTTGTCTTTGGATTCTTGTTTAGAAGCAGTGTTAGTTTGAGAGTTAGTTTGAGAAGCAGCCATTTTGAATTAGAGTTTTTGTTTTGTTTTTGATGTTGAGAATGATGTTTTGAAATTGTTGCGATTTTGAATGGATTCTACTCCGTTTATATAGGCTTCTCCCATGTTCGGGCTCCCACCTTCGTAAAGGAATAGTTACTTGTTGTTTCTGGGTGTCTACACTGTTTTCGTTACTTTTTTTTTTTTTTTTTTTTTCATACTCCAAGTTTCAAATTTCCTAATTAGGACGCGACAATTCGATATCACACGCTGCAAGAACCAAACTACATTCATTCGGCTAACTTCCGCTATCTTATCTCTATATCAAGAATGGTAATATACGAATTCGTCTCTCAAGATTACAATTCGTGTGTGCATTTGTTTCATAATTAACTCAAAATTTTTCAACCCCGTGTTTTTCTCAACCTAATCCCAGATCTCACCAATAAAGGGAAATACAGCTTGTTTCCAGCAAAAAAAATTGTTCTTTCTTTCTTCGTATTCTCCACCCTTCTCTTCGTATTTCTACCACTTTCATTTTCTTATTTTGTCTAGAGTCGAATCATGGGTTTCCATTTCGAGCTTCTACAGTGGCTAAAGTGTGTCAGCAGCTTTTTTTTTCAAAAGTAGCCACCCAGTAACTCTCTTCCCCCTATTATTATCTTTATCCAAATTTGATCAGTAGAGTGGGAAGTGTTAGTGATAAACATGGTTCTCGAAAAAATTAGTTCACGGTATGCCTACCTTAGTGTTCTGTATTGATAAATTTCCCCATTATTCCGTTCTTCTTCTGTCTACTCTTTTTCTTATTTCTTTTTCTTATTTATTATTTCATTTTTTATTTTTCATTTTTCATTTTTCAATTCTTCTTAAATAAACAGGTCAGCATAGCTTGGATAGCTCCTATGCTACCAAATTTTCAGATACACTAGTCAATGATTTACGAATATCGTGAAATATGAGTTAGGATGCTTTGATTTTCAAAATCCTGCATATAATTATATATATATAAAGAATGCAATACATCAAAAGCACCTAACGGAACAATTACGCAATAACGATAAGCCAAGAAGGGTAAAGAGAAAGTGGCAGTGCCCAGTTAGAGACTGGTCATAATTATATTTGTTTCTAGATTTTTATAGTCCATAACTGAGAGTAAGCCTTTTCCACTAATTTTGTTAGAATTTTGAGTACTTTTAACATAAATTTGAATAATTTAACTACAACTTTAACAGCAAAGACAAAATCTTGTAAAAATGATAACTTTCAAAAATAATAACTTGCAATTTTTAAGGACTTTTTCCATTTGATTTATATAAAGCTGATCTACTACAGTGGTCTAATGACTAAATTGAGTTACTAAATTTAGTTTAACCATACAGCCACATAGTATTGCAATAGCTGGAAAGCAAAAAAAAAATGAAAACAGGTTGATGTACTTTAAGATTTAAATACAGCCTTTCTTAAAGCAAGAAATTCAATGAAACTAGAATCGACTTAGCATTTCCAACATCTAGCCCGAAAATCCCGTATATATTCTCATATACTAGAGCAAACCACGGCCAAATTGACAGGTCTGGTCTACTTCATATTCCCAACAATCGCCAGCATACCTCGTAAAATGTGAATGAAGTATTTATCGAAGCAACTACGGCGCAAAGGACCCTTTCAATACTCAACTCCCAAAATCAAACCTGTCAAACCCCAAAAAAAAATTACAAAACACCCAAACATCCCATACATTTAAGCTTCTGTGGTTATTCATATGTGGTTCTCAAAATGCCTTGTATGGAAAATTAGTCAAAAATTTAGGCGCTATGTGCAGTATCCCCACGCTTTCTTCATACAAAACTAAAAAAAAAAAATAGAGAATCATAAATCATAATTTTTCTTAGCTATAATAAAAAAAATTTGGAAGCAATTTTTTGGAACACTAACTTATAAAAGCTGCGATTTGCTAATTAATAGTAGTCGTAAAATAACAACACCCTCTTCATTCTAATAAACCCCCCCCCCCTTTTCATACGCTACAACGATTGATGAACGTTATATAACAATTAGCTAATTTCTCTCAGGGATAAAGAAAATACCAATAGTACAAGTTTACGATTAACTTGAATTAGAAGAACGAGAAAAAAAGGTTTTTTTTTTTTTTTTAAGAGGAGAATTGCACAAGATGGTGATTACGGCATTCACTACAGACCTGAGTAAATTCCAAGCAGTATTGGACAGAGATCCAAGCTCAGAAGGTCACTTTGTCTACGGTGTGATCAGCACAATGATTTGTTGCCGTCCGACCTGTTCATCGCGGCCTCCATTAAAGAAGAATGTCATATTCTGTGATACCATTGAAGAAGCTGTTAATAAAGGATTTATACCGTGTAAAAGATGTAAACCAGAAAAAACAACTGGTTGGAACAGAACAAGAGACATTGTGGCCCAAGCTTGTGTCATCATTATGGATATGGCTAAACTGAAACGTAAACCAAATATAGACAAAATTGCTGCAAGTTTGGAAGTTTCTAAATGGCATCTTTGTCGTACTTTCAAAAATTATACTGGAATCACTCCAAGACAATTTTATTTGAAATCTGCCGAAGGGAAAGACCCTCTCAAGTTTAAACCATTGCCTTTGATTCAAACCAAGAAAAATCTCCTCAGACTAAAGAGATTAGCTGAAGCTTCCAAGTCTAGAAATGGAGAGATTGCTAAAAATATTGAACTCGAGGAAATTGATGATTCTAGTGATGCTACCAGATTCATAAATGATTCAATACACTTCAACCCAGAAATTCCTTATAGCATTAGTGATACAAGCCCATCAGAACTTTCAACTGCATTTGATTTTAAACCAGAAGTTAAACAAAGCCCTGCACAATCACTGTGTACTCTGGAAACACCAGCATCAAGTCTAGTTAGTGATAGTCCAGCTACACTGACCACAACAACAGCATCACGTTACGAACAACCCAACGCGGATGAATTAATATCACCTGAAAACGATATTGATAATTTCTTAAACGAAAATATACACTCGAGTTTTAATTCAAGAGAGGCTTATCCATTTGTATTCGATCTGAATGATTTATTCAGCCTGGGATTTATGTTCAACGATGATAACTCTAATAATGACCACTTTCTAGGTAACCTTCATGCTGAGTAACTTCAACTCATTTAATACTTTTTTAAAAATTTGAAATGGTGGTGCTGTTTCGAGTTCGCTACAAATTTTCGTCATTATGACCTTTTATTTCCAAAAAGGCTTTTTTCTAAGTGGTCTTTGTTTAATCAAATCTTTTTTTCGTTTCTATTTTTAATTTCATTACTATTATTATTATTACTTTTAATTTTTTTCTTTTTGTGATGGGCACTTTTGACAGTTTTCTATCTCTATTACTTATATTTTTTTTTTTTCATTTGGGCTTATACTGGGTTTTATCTCTTCAATTAATAACTACTTTTTTTGTACATTGCATTCTTTTTATGACTTAATACATTTTCACTGATTACTACTATTCGTTGGCTAATGACTGCCTTCAATTGATATATGCTTAAGTTGTGTATTCACCTAAAAGATCGTAGGGCGGAATAAGTCAAAAACTCGCGTCTAGGTAACTTTACGCTATAGCTGTCACTTCCTGCAACTCGCTCAGACAATATCGTCTTCATATTATGGCATACTGTTTTGATAAGAAAGTTAAAAGCCATAGTGTGTGGTAAAATTCAATTCGTAATTTTTTTTTTGAGGGTGATCGACAACATTTTTGGAAAATAAGTGTAGCTGATGTTGCAACAATTCTCACTGTTTGGTGCAAATTTTTAATTTCCATGTTCCGCTATCCAGCCCAAACTGCTCTTTCATTAATAGTCACACATGCCACATGCACTTGTAAAGTAGTTGGTAAAAATCGACTCAGGATCAACCCAAGATGTTTTATTCCTATCAATCAATATGAAATAGTTTGTGAAAAGAGAAAATTCACCTTCTAATCAAATAAGATTACGACCTTGAGATTCTTTTTTTGTGTGCCGCTAACCTTGACTGCCACACTTAATTGTTCTTGTTTCTTATTTTTGGAGCTTTGACATTAAAACTGACTTTGATATTGTCATTGTCATCGCCATTGGCACTAGTCTAGTCTTTGACGTTATCAATTTAGTTCGGAAATTGTATCCGAATGGATGATTGAACATACAGCGTGAAGATTAAACATACTGTGGATGTTCTCCGTTCCGTATAAATAGTAGTTGAAGTCTTCTGAAAGATAAGACGGGCCCAAATGATAAAACAATCAAAATGTCAATCAATTTAAATTCACAGGAAGGGAGATCTGATAGAAAATTTGACAGAAAATCTGATATTTCGATCAATGAAATCCAAGAACCTACTAGCGAATACCATCGTTCGGTGAAGCTAGAGGATGCCGACGTCACTCTAACGTTTATGAAGCAGTATGATGCAAGTACTAGGGAAATCACTCCAGAAGAAGAAATAAAAATGGCTAGAAAGATTAAATGGATAATTGTTCCAACGGCATTTTTTATCAATATGCTACTCTTTGTTGATAAGGCCACTCTTAGCTATGCATCCATCTTGGGATTATTTGAAGATACTGGCCTTGATAAAAACTCTTATAACAACGCAAACTCTTTTTATTATATTGGATATTTGATAGCCATTGTACCGGGGCATTTGATAATGCAACGCTTACCAATCGGTAAACTTTTGACTTTCCAAGTTTTCATTTGGAGTATCGTTGTTTTTTTACATTGTGCTGCTTATAATACTTCAGGTATTATTGCATTACGTTTCTTTTTGGGGTTTGTAGAAAGTTTCGTTTTTTCGTTGTTAGTTATTGTTCAATCGTTTTTTCTTACTCCTGCTGAAATGGCTGCGGTTCAACCAATCTTTACTGCTTCTTCATATGCTGCAGACATCCCTACTGGTCTAATTGCATTCGGTGTTCTTCATACCCACGGCCCTTTACACCCGTGGAAAATTTTCATGATAATAACTGGTGGAATTACTTTCTTGACCAGTGTTTTCTTGTTTTTCGTGTTTCCTAACAATCCTACTAATGCTAAGTTCCTTACTACTGAAGAAAAAGTGTGGACCATTAGAAGAGTTCAACGAAGTACTAAATCTTCAATTGAACTGAAACGTTTCAAAAAATATCAAACGATTGAAGCATTTAAAGATCCAATTAGTTGGTTGTTCGTATTATTCATGTTTTGCTTGAATTTAGGTAACAACTTGAATTACCAAAAGAATATCCTCTACAGTGGTATTGGAGGTATTTCAAACTTAAAGACTACTTACATAACTGTTATTCAAGCCATTTTTTCTATCATTTATTGTGCTTCGGCCACTTGGTTTATGTTTAAGTTTAGAAATATTAGAGCCTATGTATCCTTGATTTGGTGTATTCCTTCAATAGTGGGAGGTATATTGATGGTTTCACTACCTTATGAAAATAAAATTGGTTTAGTAGCTAGTCTTATGCTTGCAGCTGCTACTCATGGTATAACATGGATTATAGGTTATTCATGGACCGTTACTTCAACTTCTGGTCTGACTAAAAAATACATTCGCTCAACGATGGTAATGGTTGCTTATGCAGTTGCTAACATCATTGCACCACAAGTATGGCGAGAAAAAGACAGCCCCAGGTACATTCTTGCCTGGGTAATTCAAATTGTTATTGCTTGGACCTTCTCTCCTTTAATTTTATTGGTCATTGATATAACTTTGAGAAGAAGAAATAAAGAGAGATCATCAAATGTAGAAGAAGATGCAGTTGGATTTATCCAAGTTAATGGTGAAGAGGAAGAAGTTGATATTGCTGCCTTAGATTTAACGGATCTTGAGAATAAAAATTTTATCTATGAATTATAAGTAGAATATATAAAACTATTTTAGAGGAAAGTATCTCAATCAATGGTTTCACACTTTTTGAATCTATGTAATCACTTTAGATTGTTAATTTTCAGTAATGAATGATCTCTTACCTTTCAAATGCCAATAAATTACGACGTACATAATAACAACACCGTAAACTGCCGAAACGTAATTCATATTCCCACTTGTAACTGGCTTTTCATAAGGAAATGATAAGAAGATAAGACAAAATAGAGTCCAGAATACAGTCAAGATATTTGAAACCAACCCTAACTTTCCTGTCCAGAAGGGACCATGAGTGATATTGTCTCTTCCCTTTATCAAAAGAAGTACTGTCGGAATACAATAAGATACTAATAGAAGACAAATACAAGCAGTAATTATAGCATTAAACGCAGTAGTCGACCCTTCATATATACATCCTATAATTGCAACCCAAAAACAAGAAAACAAGTGGGCATTGACAGGAAGTTTCAAAGTGGGGTCTACTTTACGTAAAAACTTGGAAAATGGTAAGCCAAAATCTCTTGAAAAAGACCAGCATATCCTTGCTTGCCATGTGTGTACTGCGATATTGCACAAAATTCCAGTTATGGTACATAATGCTTCTAAGGAGACAGCTGCTGATTTGTTTTGAGTGGCTTGGTAGAATATTTCTAGTCTCGGTGAGGACGCTGATGCGATCTTATCGGGGTTATAGGTGCAAAAGAATATACCTATGGAATAAGCAAAAGCGGTTGCAAAACCTAGAACTACAGTTCCAATGATAGCTCTTGGCACCAAAACTTTTGCCCTTCTAATGCCCAATTCATCCACCATATGAGTTGCGGAGTCCAAACCTGCATAAGACCAGAGTGGGTTTATTAGACCAACTATAAAGGCGATACCTGAGTTTTCCCAGCCCGTTGTATTAGTGAATGTTTTGAAAACGAACTGCGGCAGGTTATAATGACCAGATGAACAAGCAAGACAAGTAATTAAAGTAACGAAAAATGCAAGCAATGAAAAATATAGGGCTGAGCCCGTTATAAATGGCAAAGTTCGACCATATATATTAAATGCTGCAACAAAAGCATTTATAGCTTGATATGCAACAAATATGTGCCAAGTCTCAATAATAAATCCAGGATGTTTCAAGCTATATGTAGATACAATCGAAGTAGCTAATGTAGATGTGACCGATGCGGCTGTAAATATCGAGCCAAAGTAACTTAGACTACCAGTCAAAAAAGCAAGAAATCTTCTATATTTTGGAGGTGCGAGTTGCAAAGACCAATAATATTGACCACCAGAGTTGCAGAAAGCACTTAGTAATTCGGCAAGGGTAATGGCAACTGCCAAACTGAAAAACGCTCCTATTATTAGACCATACACAATTAGTACTGGTCCACCAGATGCCAAACCTGTGCCTAAGCTTGCGGAAACTCCTAGCCAAGAAGCTGTTAATCCAAAACTAACAGAGAAAAGAGACCACCAGTTGAAATTTATATCGAAACCAGCATTTAGAGACTCCGATGTGACTGACTCAAGAACCAGGACACTGGCAATATCATCACCTTTGCGCTTATATTGCGAATTCATATCCATGGCAAATACATCAAGGAAAAACAGTTTGGAGAATAACTTCTTTAATTTATATGAAAAATGTGAACAGTCTTTCAGCGAAAAAGCTAACTTTGTGATGCCCAGCATATACGCACCAAACATGACTCGTAGTCATCATATTTATCACAAAAATATAACAAAGGTTCATAATTGACTCAAACGTACAAGCCAACAAAAGCTACATTTAGTTTTATTTGCTCGAAGCTACAACTCTTCAATTGACGGAATATACAGAACTAAACTATCAATATTTAAATCCTCTTGTTGAGGGATTTCCCCAATTATTGGAACATCAGGAGCAAAATGCTCTATGGTGAGAGTACTATCTTTATTTATAGCACCGTTCATGATAATACCAGCTACCTTGATACCTCTTCTCTTCATATGCTCAATACTTAATAAGGTGTGGTTGATAGTACCTAGCCCACTTCTAGCAACTAAAATAACAGAAAGGTCTAGATATTGTATTAAATCTGATGTAATCTCAGTCTCATTGATTGGAACGAATAATCCGCCAGCACCCTCAATAATAAGTGGTCTGTCACTATCCTGAAAGTTTTGGGGTATCTTGATATCAGAAACCTTAATAGTTTCCACTTTATCTTTCAAGGCAGCTCTCCAAGGCGATAATGGTGTTTGAAGTTCCACTTGCGGATCATAAAAATGATCATCTGGTAAGTTGGTTAACTTCTTGACCAGATTTGTATCACCTGCATCTGAATCTAAACCGGTTTGAAGTGGTTTCCAGTAGTTTGAGCTCCAAGCTTTGACCAATAGAGCACTGATAAATGTTTTACCGACATCAGTATCGGTACCCGTAACGAAAAATGTCTTTGCCATGGTAAGTTGGTCCAATGTTCAAAGTTGTCAATAAGAAGACACTAAGAATGTTTAGATATCATAGATACTGGACAAGAAAAAAAAAGAGGCCTGTAGAGAGAGGAAGCTCGAGAACTCTCAAGGATCAACATGCAAATCGAGAAATGACTACGAGTCATATGTCAGCGAGAACGAAAAATGTGACTATTACACGAATGACTCGAGTTTTTCTTTGATTATTTACAAAAATTTGAATTCTTCTAGTATATCCTTCATCCTGAAGGAAAAGTATATCGATTGAATCTAAAGCTACATAAACAATAAAATGAACTTCAAAGAGAAAGAAGAATTCGACAAGAGGCACATATGGCATCCATACACGTCAATGTTGCGGCCATTACCATGCTACCAAGTGAACTCAGCCGACGGGGTACACATAAAGTTAGACACTGGTGAGAGTTTGATTGATGGGATGTCATCTTGGTGGTGTGCTATACATGGGTATAACAATGACCAATTGAATCAAGCTATTATAGATCAGGTTCTGAAAATGTCACACGTAATGTTTGGAGGTATCACTCATGATCCGGCAATTAATCTTTGCAAATTATTGATAGAGATGACACATAAAGATCTCGAATGTGTATTTTTATGTGATAGTGGATCCGTTTCAGTGGAGGTTTCCCTCAAACAAGCAATTCAGTACTGGGAAGCCAGAGGAGAATCAAAAAAGAAGAAGTTCCTTACCGTGGGTAATGGTTATCATGGTGATACATTTGGTGCAATGTCTGTATGTGATCCAGTGAATTCAATGCATTCATTATATAAAGGATACGTTCCTGAAAATATTTTTGCGGATTCCCCTCAAATAGCTTTCAATGAAGAGTGGGACGATTCAGATATCAAGAGTTTTGAAGATAGTTTAAAAGAACACAAGCATGAAATCGCAGCTGCAATTATTGAGCCCATCCTTCAAGGAGCGGGAGGTATGAGAATGTATCATCCAGAATATCTCAAAAAGGTCAGAGAGCTTTGTGATGAACATGATGTACTTTTGATCTTGGATGAAGTAGCGACTGGTTTCGGACGTACCGGCAAATTGTTCGCTTATGAACACGCTAAAATTAGACCAGATATTTTGTGTGTGGGCAAAGCAATTACCGGAGGGTACTTAACTTTAGCGGCAGTTATATCAACAAGAGAAGTATCAGAAACAATAAGTTTTGGTAAAAGTGGTTGTTTTATGCATGGTCCCACATTCATGGCCAACCCATTAGCTTGTGCAGTTAGTGTTAAAAACTTAGAAATATTGCAGACCGGTCAATGGGTAAACCAAGTGGCATCAATTGAAAATCAATTGAAAAAACTGCTCTTACCATTGAGACATGAAAATAGTGATCGCATAAAGGATGTAAGAGTTCTTGGGGCTGTTGGTGTCATAGAAATGAATAGACCTGTGGATATGGGTGGGTGTCAGAAGATGTTCGTTGAATTAGGAGTATGGGTTAGACCATTCGGTAAGTTAGTTTATATTATGCCACCCTATATAATCAAAGAAGAGGAATTGGATAAACTTATTGACGCAATTATAAAGGTTGCATTATCAGGACCCCTTAAAGATTAATTAAATTGTTTATTTAGAAGTATGCTATTTAAAGTAAGTATAGAACCTTCAATCTAATTATTTTTGTGACAGGGAACCCTGAGCTTCCTCTCTGTCCAAGTTATGCATTTCTATTGGTTGACTTGGATGTTGTACTTCACCTCTCTCCTGCTGATCGAGCATATTATCAAAAAATGTAGTTCTTAATTCTTTCCATCTTGTCAGATACGTAGACAAAGACAAAAGTATTAGACTACTCAATATTTGAAGACACCACCATAAAGCAGAAGATGGAAACTTTCCAGAGTAAACCCAAACAACAATTAGATTGATAATATGGATGGTAAGAGCGAAATCCCAAACCATTTTAGATCTTCCAACTACTATAGTCACGAATAAAACACATAAAAGTGCATCAAAAAGCCATAGAGCAAAAAGAATTAACCCCATGGCATTATCCAGTGTAATCAATTCCCACAGGAATATCCAGTCAAATTTAAAATCATATCCGTTCAACGATGCAACCAAATAGAATATGAATAATGCTGTCAAATAATAAAAACATTGTAGTACTATAATTTGGAAAAACAATTTGGATGGGTTGTTTATATCATGATCTTGAGTTCCTGTCACTAAACGTCTATACCCGTTTCTAAAGAATGTCATTTTATAGATTTAGGTTTACTTATAAGAGGAATGTATAAATCCTTTGATGAACATATCCTCAGATTTAAATCTGATGTTTGAGAACGGAAAAAAAAAAAAAAAAAAAAACTACAAAAAAACTACCAGCCATAATACAATTGTACAGGTTACAAAGATACAGGTTGAACACTGCCACTGCAAAACTTTACACGGTATCAAATTCGTTGTATGAATGTTTATTATCTATAAGATGTACAATTAATGGATTTACTTCTTTTTACCTTTGGCCTTAGTATTACGGGCTTTACCTTGGAATGCTATTCTATCGGATTTGGTCTTCTTATAAGATCTACCACTTTCTTTTTTCGATTCCATGGCTTTTCTCTTTTTAGAGTTGACTTTCTTACCATGTTTGGTTAAATGTTGCATAACTTCAGTTTGATGTTTCTTTTTATCTTGTTCTGATTCAAACCAAGTTCTTTTTGGACGAGCCTTAATCTCTTTTTCATGTTTCATTAAATTAGTAGCCTTGGTCAATTGCATTTCAGCTTGTAAAATCTCTTTAGCTTCTTTTTCTTCATCTAAAACTTCTTGGATAGTTTCAGTTTTTTGTTCAACAATTTGATTAAGAATTTCAACTTCTTTCCAATCAACATTACGAGAAACGGCTTTACCCTTAACATAAGGTTTTTTATTCTTTTTATCATCTTCCTCTGTTTGAGCAATCGATTTAAGACTTTCTTTAACAATCGATCTATCTTGTGTTGACTCACCAACAAAGGTAATAGATTTACCATCTCTACCAGCTCTTGCAGTTCTACCAACTCTATGCAAATAAATCTCATGAGATTTAGGCATATCATAATTGATAACAACCTCAATCTTTGGAATATCTAAACCTCTAGCAGCTAAATCAGTACAAATTAATACAGGAACAGTCAAACTTTTAAAATCAGTAACACTCTGTAAACGCTGTTCTTGAGTTAAAGAACCATGTAATTCAGAAACTTTCATA
Source organism: Hyphopichia fennica (assembly GCA_030444945.1). Classification (NCBI taxonomy): domain Eukaryota; kingdom Fungi; phylum Ascomycota; class Pichiomycetes; order Serinales; family Debaryomycetaceae; genus Hyphopichia; species Hyphopichia fennica. Next base: position 13,541 of record JAJMOB010000013.1, read on the forward strand.
CCAAGTAAACCAAGAATAATTCTTAATCTATGGGCAGATTCTTTTCTAGCAACGAAAACAAGTATACGGTTTTGTTGATTTGGATCAACAGTTTTTAATAAATTAAATAATAATGCAGGTTTCAAGTGCTCTCTCTTACGGATACGAATAAATTCTTGAATCAATTTTGTAGCAGCAGCTTTTGGAGGATCAATCATAATACGGACTGGTTTATCTAAAGATAATTGAATTAAATCATGGATTCTAGTATTCATAGTAGCAGAAAACAATAAAGTTTGTCTTTTATGCTTTGGAATTAATGACAAGATTTCAGTCAATTCAACTTGGAAACCTTCTTCTAACATACGATCAGCTTCATCAATTACCAAAACTTCTAAAGATTCAATTGAAAATGATGCAGAGTTACGAATATGATCAATTAATCTACCAGGTGTTGCAATGACAATATCAGGTCTTGATTTCAATTGTTGTTCTTGTTGCCTTAAATTTAAACCACCAACTGCTAAACCGAAATTTAAATTATTAACAAATCTACCAATTTTTTTCCCAACATCACAAACTTGAATAGCCAATTCTCTAGTTGGTGTTAAAACAATAACTCTTGTTGATGCAACCTTACTTGGTTTATATAATAATCTTTCAATAATTGGAATCATGTATGCAGCAGTTTTACCAGAACCAGTAACGGCACCGGCAACAATATCTTTACCCAATAATGAAATTGGAATAGAGGCTGATTGAATTGGTGATGGTTTAGTATAACCTAATTGAGCCAAACCTTTCAAAACTGGACGAGATAATTGTAATGTTTGGAAATTTTTATGAGTCTGCTTTTCAACAGTTTCAGTTTCATCATTAGCGGCATAAAATTTAGCAATTTCTTCTGGTGAATCCTCGGGTTTCACGTCCGGCTTACCATCATCTTGATATTCCATTTCTTCACCCGATTCCACTTCTTCTTCTTCATCTCCTTCAGCTTCTTCATCTTTCTCAGAGTCACTATCTTTCTCTTCTTCTTCATCTTCTTTGAACCCCATACCAAAACCATCGAGAGCCAATTCCTCTTCATCGTCATCAGCTTGTTTTTCTTCCTCTTCTTCCTCTTCTTCCTCTTCCTCTTCTTCTTTTTTAACTTCTTTAACGTCACGACCTGCTAAACTTGCTAAACCCCCCTTTCTTCTTAAAATTTCATCAAGGTTAACATCAGGAAGTTTCTCACCATTTCTCTTTTCATCCTCAATTTTAAAGTCCCAACCATCAAATTTTGTAGTAGTATCAAACCCGTCCATACTAAATTGAAAGTCGGGATTTATTTCATCTGGTACTCCTTCATCTTCTTCTGATTTCGGTTTTATTTGCTTTGATTGTTTTTTAGATTTAGATTTAGGTTTCTGTATTTCTTTTTCTTCCTCATCTGATGAATCGTCTTGGATTATTGGTTCAGTATCTGAATCACTATCAATAGTTAATATGAAATCATCTTTAGGTATCCTTTTTGAAACCGCCTTTGAAGTAGATTTTGCCATTTCTTGATTATAGTTATTAGTTTAGTTCCAAAGAAATAGATCAAGTTAAAGATAATGTGAAAAATTTGAAGATGAGGTCAAAAAGAAAAAAAAAAAAGACAAAAAAAAAAAAAAAATAGTTAAGATGCGCACAGGGCATCTTGGCTAATGTACAGGATTTGCAATTTCATAGAGGATCAATAAATTTATTACTTCTACCCAAGCTCATTACCCTTATCAGCTGCTTATTATTACGGTTAGACTTGGGAAACACATAGCTTCACTAGAATTTTTTGTTGTTTCCAAAGGGAAGTTGAGGGATATTTTAACACAGAATAATATATTAAGAAAGTAGGATTATATAATAAATAACGATTAAGATATTACAAAATAGAATTGAAAAAAAAAAAAAAAACTAATAAAGCATTTCTTTGATAAGGATGTTGTAAGGTTATCTATAATGATAATTATCGGTACCTAGTTCAATTAGCTCCGCCAAATCGTAGTATTCATCATCATCTTCACTATCTTTATCCAAGCTTATAGTATGCAATTCACCACCAATAGACTTGTCTTCCAAGCTTAATAATTGAGTATTTCTTCTTATATCAATTAAAGAATCCAATTGTTTTTCAGTATCTTCACTTAGTTGGCCTTCATGGATCATACCTTTTAACATTTTTAAACCATCTAACCAAACATATTTATTAACTTGAGTATCGGTATAAAAACTCAATAATTTTTTATTATTTTCACCCACGAGAACGATTTTCTCGTACGATATAGTACCTCTAACGGTAATTAATTGATTATTTTTCTTTTTGTCTTCTTCACCAATATGATCACCAATTTTAGAAGATTTGAATTGATGAATATCAGATAAATTAATTGATTGAGACTCCATTTCTTCAAATGAAGGATTGATAAGAGGCTTTTCAATAAATTCTTTAAAATAAACGGATTTTCTATTTGGAGACAATAAAATAAAATAGTATTTATAATTTGATTTTCTATCTTTGTTTTTTAATAAATATTCACCATGATGTTCAGTATAAACCCAAGACCCTTTTAATAATTGAATAACTCTTTGTTCACAAACAAAATCCATTACTTCACTAGCCAAATGATTGTCGAATTCAACGAATTTATTAGACCAATAATTTTTGTGGCTTAATTTGATATGATTAATTTGGCTATGTCTCATATCTTCACAAGTATGAGAGGAAGTAACATCCAATATTTCTTCGATTGGTTTTGAACTTGAAGCTAATTGAAATTCTAACGTCTCAGTATATGATTCTAATAATTGTAATATACCATCCACATCATTTTGAGAATCCACTTGAGCTTTAGTTTCTTGCCATAATATCAAACAATTATTCATGGTATAATAAATCATTAATTCCCAACTTAAAATTGATAAATAAATATTTGGGAAATTATCATGATTATGAAAAATTTTAATCCATAAATCAGTAACTTTTTCAATAAATAAACACAATGGGAAAGTTCTTAGATGATCACTCATCATTAATTCTTCATGGAATTTTTTCTTAAAAGAGATATTTGGATCTTTTAAGAAAATTTCTAAATTCATTGCTAATAAAATAGTGAAATTTTCAATGATATATTTCTTTGGATTATCAGTAAAGCCAGCTTTAATGAATTCTTCAGTTGTTGCTGGAGTACCATATTCATTTAGAGAAGTTTCCAAATTGATATATAAATTATTTAACATTAATTGATGAGATTGTATTGATAAGTCAAAAGTAGTATCATTTAAATATTCATTTAAATTATAGTATGCGATTTTTAAATTATGAATAGCATCCAATAAAGGTTGATCATCAGTTTCTATCAGGTTACCAACTGTTGAAAAAAAATTAACATGTTTTAATCTTGCTGCTAAAAGTATAATTCCATTATAATTGAATTTTAAAGCTTTATTAATTAAATCGGTAACCAATTTAATTGAAAAAAAGATAATTTTATTGTCAGTTAAATATAATTTTTGAGTTATAATATCAAGTACATCCATACAATGAATCAAAGAATCATAAATTGGAGTATATTTATCAATAGAATCATCTTTTGATTTAAAGATGGAACCACTTATAGTAACAGAAGCAATTTTCAAGATTGCTCTATAAGTTTCAATGGCCAAATTCAGACTAACCACCAGAAATAAAGCTCTAAAAGCGGTATAATCTAAAATTTGAGTAAATTCATTTGAAATGGCATCACTACCAATAACATATTCTAATAATTTAGCCAAAACCACGATTGAATTGACTTTTTCTTGTTTATCTTTACCCAATATACCATTCTTCAAAGATCCTCCATAGTTTAATGCCGTTGATGAATCTAATTTTGACTTGGGTAAGGTATTATCTGATTACGTGTTAGTTTATGAAAATTGAAATAAATTTTTTTTTTTTTCTGTTTTGGTGATAAAACAAAAAAAGATAGAAAAAAACATTGGACAAAACATACTTTTAGGAGATAATTCCAGTAATTTTTCATTAATTATTCTTGATGGATTAGACATCGTTTAACAGAATTAGGAATAATTAGGTGGTGGGATCAATTAAAGAGATGGAAAAGTGTAATTGAATGAAATTGGACGAGACATAAATAAATCAAATGTATGAAATCAACGAGGGAGGAAAAAAAAAAAAAAAAAAAGAAAAAAGATTTTAATCGAATAAAGTAAAAACCCAGAACCAAAACAAAGCAAAAATGAAAAAGGAAGAATCATAAACAAAATCAGAAGCAAAACAAAAAACAGATCAATAAAACACAAGATGTGACAATTTTCCAAAGCGAAACAACCCAAAATAGCAAACTCTTCAGATATGGTGGGAAAACAGCAAAAAAAAAGAAAGAAAAGAAAAACAAAACAAAGGTGCAAAGGGTAGGGATACGATCGAGTAATGGTGTGATCAGGGGAACGGAGTAACTCGAATGATTTTTTTTTGAAATAACGGTATATCGTTTAATTGAAAAATGGGTTTTGTTCTTTTGTCTCTTTGTAGTTCTCTTGTCTTTCTGTAGTTCTTTTGTGTGGGTGAAAAAGTTTATTTCTATTTTAATTTACAAGAATATGCAACCCCAAATTGAGGAGGAATATGAATATAAGTGTGTTATAAAATACTTATGGTGGATTATCAACTAAAGTTATAACGTGTTATTCTACAGAGGTAATGCCAATTAACTGCTAAATTCTATAATTGTTAACTATTAATTAACTGTCAAAACTGTTAACGGTTAACTGCTAACTGCTAAATACCAATTTAACTAATTGAGTTAAACGCGTTATTTACTCATTTAGGTTCGTTTACTCGTCTAAAAATCAATTAGTCTATGCACGCACATACATACAGCCTGTAAATAATTATAAACTGCAAAAAAATCATTCAAACTGTAATTATCCATTTTTTTCTACAGTATTGCAGTTTGTGTTTGTGGATCAAATAAAAAATTAAAAAAAAAAAAACAGTTACTACTTGATTTTTTACACCTTTTTACTTTTAGAATTCCTTCAGCGGCTAAATAATTTCTACTTTCTTCTACTTGTTCTTCTTCTTATTGAGCTGTTGTTGTCAGTCTAATCAATTGATAGACTCACCTTGCACACCTGGTCTACCTCGGTATACTGCCTGCTGGCATTACAATCACTAGCACCAAAGCGATCACGAAAACGATCACGAAAACGATCACGATCACGAAAACGATCACGATCACGATCACGATCCAGCCTTTATAGCACGTATATACTAGTAGCAAATAACATAGCACGTATCACAAGTACGCACTTATACTATTTTATACCCAACTTGTTAGATCGATATTATCCAAATTACTAGATCAATATTATCCAACTTATTAGATTGCATCCAACTAATAACTATCAGATAACCAGACAATCTGATTCAAAACAATTAACTCATTTACTGATTGTCTCTCTTTTTTTTTTTTTTTTGTTTTGGTTTTGGTTTGTTGTTGATTTCAATTTTAGATCTTACTTCCTTATTAATTGAATTTTTATACACACTCTATTTCATTCACTTAGCTTTGTCTCAACAAACCCCCCTTTCTGATAATCATATGGCCTTTCAATTCAACTTGCATTTGCATATTGAACTTTCCTCAACTTTGACTTGACTCAATTTAAGCAGACTTACTAAAATAAAGCTCCTTTTTCCGTACCCATACATTTCTATTGACATTTTATTTTAATTTGTTATCCTAATTGATTTCCTTTTTCTGCCTTTTTTTTGTTTTTTCGATTTTTTGATTTTTTTCATTTTTTTTTTTTTTTTCTTCCTCTAAGCTAAATTTCACTCTTTTTTTTTTGTTTTGGGCTTTTTTCTTTTTTTTTTTTTTTTTTTTTTTTTTTTTTTTTTTTTTTTTTTTTTTTTTTTTTTTTTTTTTTTTTTTTTTTTTTTTTTTTTTTTTTTTTTTTTTTTTTTTTTTTTTTTTTTTTTTTCATTTTGTTCATTTTTTCCTTCCACTAAAATTACCGCCAATTCCATATAAACTTTAATTAATCAGTCAATACTCTTTCATTTAATCGTCTTTCTCTTCTCTCAATCACTTCATTCGATAGCTCTTTTTTTTTTCTTTGCTCTTTTGTCTGTTCCGATCAATTATACGAATATGAGTTTTTTAAGAAGGGAAAAATCAAAGTCTAACTTAAAGTCCTCATTTGGGTTTGGATTATCGAGTTCAAGTTCGAATTCAAATTCAAACAAAAAAAAATCTAGTAATAGTAGTAATCTACCTGATGATAGTAACAGTGAAACGATTTCTAATACTTCAGCTTCTCCATCTCCATCAATCCAGGCTCAACAACATGCTCAACAACAAGCTCAGGCTCAACAACATGTGCAATCACATCAACAATCGCAACTTCAATCTCCTCATCATCATCTAAACCCCCCTCAACATCAAGGTTCAATTTCTGGTCAAGGGTCAAATAAATTGGCCAAAAAGGCGAGTCTGTCCTCAATTACTCCAACAATTTCTTCTTCCGTCTCCTCAATAAATTCTTCGAGTAATTTTAGTAACAATAATAATTCTTCCCTTAAGAGACGAGATAGTCCTGGGTTTCCTTTCAATGCAAGATATGATGATCATGGTAGTATTTTATTTGATGATAGCTCAAATCATACCAAATCTCCTGCCACTAGAACTATTTCCAACAGCAATAGTAGCAACAACGTCATCAATAATACTAACGATGTATCTGGTAATACATCAGCACCCACATCAGCATCAGCATCTGCTTCGACCAACAATCCTCAATACTTTCATGGTAGAGCTGTCTCTCACCAAAATGAAGATTGTAGCCCTAGATCTTCAATAGTTTCTTTGAGTCGTTCAAGAAATAATTCTGAAGCAGAATTAGCAGCTAGTCGTTCATCACCTCAACAAAGTAGTGATAAATCAGATCACATCACCAACAATCAAAATAGTAATACCATTAATAACGATAACAACAATAATAATATTCAGCAAAACTCTTATACACATCAGCATCCAAACCTTAAAGACAACTATAAAGGGTTTCACTCGAATAGACGTTCAAAAGGAATTAATACCCCTCCATTATCTCATCCAATTAAACCTAAGTTCAAGAAAAAGAGTGGATCTCTATTAGGTAAATTGATTTATTCAACATCGTCAAGAAAAGATTCAGATGCTTCGAATTATTCAACTGATTCTCAAAATACCTTGAATACAGTGAATTCAATAGGTACCTTTAATCCTCCGCCAAGTGTTGTTCCAGAACATGATAATAGCCGCAATTCACATACTGATTCTTCTAGTCGTCAAAATTCTGTTGGTTCTACTGGTAATTCTTCAACAAAATCAAGTGGTCAACAACAGCAACAGCAGCAAACACGAAAGAGTGTTAGTTCTTCTGGCTCTGGGAACTCGTCGAAGCATAAATTTAGAATTCCTTCCTTGTCTCTGCACAATACTCAGGGAGGATCCACCCATACCACTAGTCAACAAAATAATTCAGCAAAGCCCGAGTCGGTTCAAAGACAGACATCAACCGAAGGTTCAATGTCAAGCGGCAAGATGTTTGACCTTGATATTAATTTAAGTGAGATTAATGATATTGTTAAACCACCAACCGATCGATCAAATAAAAATTCAATTGCTTCATCTGATAATTATTCTCCAACCGATTCAAATGGTAAATCACCGTTTGGATCAACCAGCGGGCCTGATTCTTTTGAAAAATCTTCTCGTGGTAATAACAACAACCAAAAGGGAAATACAAGACTACCTGGCAGAAAATCCTTTTCTTCTTTAGGAAACTTGAAAAATATGACAATGGCCCCTGCTACAAAATCATTTGATCAGAAAAATATTGGTAGTGCCGGGAGCTGGAAAGCTCCTGATAGTTGGGATGTAAAAATTGAAAATCCAAATAATAACAAACCAGATAACGAATCTTTCACAGACTCTGAAGAAAATGAAGATGATGAAGATGAGCACCCGGAAAATCAAGAGCATGAAGTCCATGGCCAGTATGACTTAACTAAAGTCCCAGAAAGTGCAAGGCAAAATTCTGACTACACCAGTCAGACAGATTATAAGGACGATCGCTCTTCAGTTTCTTCAGGCTCATCCATTGGCCTGGCTAATCAGAATAGTACAGCTGAAAAATCCAAAACTTCTGATCATCATTATTACCACTATAACCCATCTTCCAAAACAACTACACCTGTTTCGTCAAGTAACAATACCCCTGCTCCAAGCGGTCAACCATCTCTTACCCCCAATGATGCTATACCAGCAGGAGCTCCAACAACTCCTCATCATACATCAAAAAAACAGAGATCAAGGGCCTCTGACGATTTCGTTGATATTCTGTCTACTAGATCTCATTTACCTGTCTTGTATGGATCTCGTCAACGTTCCCATATTGCTAACACTGCATCAGATGCCTTGACTTATACAAAGAAAGGTCCAAACCATATCGTGAGAGTTTTTAAAGAAGACAACACATTTACAACAATCTTATGTCCCCTTGAAACAACAACCGCAGAATTATTAACAATTGTGCAAAGAAAATTTTTCCTAGAGAGTACTTCAAATTATCAAATATCTGTATATATTGGTAACTGTGTCAAAGTCTTAGAACCTTTTGAAAAGCCATTAAAAATTCAGATGGGATTATTGATGCTAAGTGGTTATGTTGATAAGGATAATTTGAAAATTATTGGTCGTGAAGATTTATCATTTGTCTGCAAATTTGTTGTTGAAAATATCATGTTAAGATCTTTAACCCATGAAGAAGAAACCATCTTATCGAAAGACTATGTTGATGTCAACATCTCGGGCTTAAATTTAAAGAATATACCTATTATCTTCCATCAACATACTTATGAAATTGAGAGACTTGTTGTTTCTGATAATCCATCAATTTATATTCCATTAGATTTCATCCAGTCTTGTAATAATTTAACAAGTATTGTTTTTGCACACAATGGGTGTTCAAAATTTCCAATGAATTTTTTGGAAGCTAAAAAATTAACTCATTTAGATTTAGAAAAAAATTTCTTGGATGAATTACCATCTAAATTTGGCCACTTAAAAAATTTAACGCACTTAAAGTTGAATTCAAATCAATTGTCGTATTTACCAAAGTCTTTTGGTAAATTGAAAAATTTAATAGTTTTGAATCTTTCTTCAAATTACTTCAATCATTATCCTGAAGCCATCAGTGACTTAATCAATTTAAGGGATTTGGATTTATCTTATAATGATTTATCAGTGATCCCCACATCAATTGGAAAATTAATCAAGTTATCGAAATTGAATCTCTGTACTAACAAGTTAAGTAAGTCGTTACCTGCATGTTTTACCAAATTAACCAGCTTGAAGAGGTTAGACATCAGATATAATAAGATTTCCAATGTCGATGTTTTAGGATCGCTCCCAAATCTAGAAGTCGCTTATGCCTCAAAAAACAATATATCAGCATTTAGTGATAAAATGGAAAGTTTAAGATTGTTGCATTTTGACAGAAATCCAATTACAAACTTGGAATTTCAAAACTTACTACCTTTATTAACTGTTTTAGATTTATCAAAAGCAAAATTAACGTCAGTTCCTGCTGAATTTATCTCAAAGATTCCTCATGTTGAAAAATTAGTCTTAGATAAAAACCATTTGGTGAATTTACCTGATGAACTAGGCAATTTAAGTAAGTTGACATTTTTATCACTTTTTGGCAATAACCTTCAAGTGCTTCCTGCAACCATAGGTAAGTTAACATCTTTACAATATTTAGATTTGCACTCAAATAATTTACAATTATTACCTGAAACAGTTTGGGACTTAAAGTCTTTGTCTGTGTTAAATGTCTCTTCAAATATCTTAACGTCTTTTCCAAAGCCGCCTTTATCAGTTGCTAAAAGAATTTCATCTTCTGTCAATTTTAGAAGTATGAATATGGAGCAAATTAGCAGTGAGGAACAGGCAAGGCCTTCTATCAATTCACCCCATGAAAACGATGAAGTTGAGGTAAGATCATCCGATAATATCCATACTACGAACCTAAGTGATCAAGCGTATTCAAACTCACCAGGTCATTCATGCTCGTTGGCTGACAGTTTATTGGTTTTAACTTTAGCTGATAATAGGTTGACTGATGAATGTTTTGATTCCATTGCAATTTTAGTTGTTTTAAAATCCCTTAATTTATCTTACAATGATCTCTTAGAAATCCCTGAAGGTGTTTTAAGAAGATTAACAAGATTAACTGAATTGTATCTTTCCGGTAATGAGTTGACTAATTTACCAGCTGATGATATCGAAAATAATAAAGCATTGAAATTATTATTCTTGAATAACAATAAGTTGGTTTCTTTACCTGCTGAATTGAGTAAGTTAGTCCATTTACAACATTTGGACGTTGGATCTAACCAGTTGAAATACAACATATCCAATTGGCCTTATGATTGGAATTGGCACTGGAATAAAAATCTCAGATACTTGAATTTTTCAGGTAATAAAAGATTCGAGATAAAGCAAAGTCATATAAAGAATCCTGACACTGGTGAAGATTTTGACAGTCTTTTAGTTTTGAAGCATTTAAAGGTTTTGGGTTTGATCGATGTGACCTTAACTACCACTTCAGTTCCGGATCAAAATGCCGATATGCGTATTCGTACAACTGCTTCCGAGTTGGAGACGGTTGGTTATGGTGTTTCTGATTCAATGGGTATGAGAGATGTTGTTTCAAGTAGAGATATATTTATTCAAAAATTTAGAGGAAACGAAAACGAAGTCCTTATTTGTTCATTTGACGGTAAGTCTGGCGCTTCACATAGAAGTCATCGTATTTCTCATTTAGCTAAGACGCTTTTGGTACCCAGCTTCACAACTGAATTGAATAAACTTGGATCTAATGAGGGCATTCATGATGCTATTAGAAGAACTTTCCTCACGTTAAATAAAGAGATCAATGGGATACTTGCATTTCAAAAGAGTAATAACTTCACTGCATCATCAACAATTTCGGAATTAGCTTCATTAAATATGGTCGATGATGCTAGAGCTGGATGTTCAGTCACTATCATCTACATCAGAGATAAACACTTATATACAGCTAATATTGGTGATATTGAAGCCCTTTTATCAAAAAACAACGGTGATTATACCTTATTGACTAATAAGCATGACCCAACAAATAGGTCCGAATTTGAGAGAATTAGAGCATCGGGTGGTTATGTTTCAGGTGATGGTGCATTGGATGGTATTTTGCCGGTATCTCGTGGGGTTGGGTTTTTCCAATATTTACCACATACACATTCGGGACCTGATATTAAAGACATTGAGTTAACAGCTGCTGATGATATGATTGTCATAGCTTCAAAGGTATTTTGGGATTATGTTACTTACGATTTGGCAGTTGATATTTTAAGACAGGAAAAGAATGATCCAATGATTGCAGCTCAAAAATTAAGAGATTACGCAATATGTTATGGTGCGACTGATAAGATAGCCGTTATTGTCGTTACTTTGGGTCAACAAAAATCCAAGAAGTTCGGTTCCAATGCTTTATACCATAACTTAGGTCGTGAGAATGATATGTTTTCTAACAAAAAGAGAAGAGATAGAGCTTATCAACCTGGTGATTTAGCATTAAGACGATTAGAGGATGAAATTGAGCCACCGGTTGGTGAATTAGCTCTAGTCTTCACAGATATTAAAAATTCTACTTTATTGTGGGATACTTATCCTGTGGCCATGAGATCTGCAATCAAACTTCATAACACTATCATGCGTCGTCAATTAAGAATTGTTGGTGGTTATGAAGTGAAGACTGAAGGTGATGCTTTCATGGTTTCGTTCCCTTCTCCTACTTCTGCATTATTATGGTGTTTTAACGTTCAACATCAATTGTTGAATGAAGATTGGCCATCGGAAATATTGGAAACTGATCAGTGCTGTGAAGTTACCGATGGAAAAGGAAATGTTATATTTAGAGGTTTATCAGTAAGAATGGGTGTTCATTGGGGATCCCCAGTATGTGAACTTGATATGGTTACTAGACGTATGGATTATTTTGGTCCAATGGTTAATAGAGCTTCACGTATTAGTGCAATTGCTGATGGTGGTCAAATTGCCATGAGTTCAGATTTTTCTGACGAAATCAAAACCTTGTATGATATCCACGAAGACATTAAACGTGGATCAACAACTATAAATGAAGCTTATCAAGGTAATATTCGCGCTGGTGAGATTATCGAAAAAGAAATCAATTCATTAGAAGAAAATGGTAGTGCATACTTTGAACTAGGAGAAAAGAAATTAAAGGGTCTTGAAACTCCTGAATTAGTCACTTTGATTTTCCCCAAGAAGTTAGAAGTTAGGTTCGAAATTTTCCAAAAACGATTATCGAGAGATGAAGAAGGACTGTCTTCTACTAGACTTGTTGGTACTCTACCAGTACAAAGCATTTATGGTTTAAGAACAGTCTCTTTGAAATTAGAAAACCTCTGCTCTTCTATGAGTGGTGGTTATCATATTAACGAAGGGTTCCAAAAAAATTCATCAGGTATTATTTCTGAACGAATCAATACTGAATTCAAAGAGTCAGATCTTATAAGTCTTTTAGACCATGTCGTTACTAGAATTGAAAGTTGTGTTGTTATTCTTGAGCTCAGACAAACTTTGAATCATGTCAATGGGCGTCAAGGTAAAATAGACTTTGTTGGAACTAAAAACATTATGACTGTTTTAAAAGAATTCAATGATATCGTAAATGAAAATGCTGCATTAAAGGCTGTTGTACAAGCCCGTTCGCAACAAACTTCTGTGGATCTGGCTGCGAAGCTTGAAGAACTTCCATAGACTGAGTTGCTCATTACAATTGTATTATACACAAATCGAGACAGAACCCCGTTTCAAGCTCATAAATAAAACTTAAGTAAATGAATATATGCATATTTAGATTTATTATCGCTTATTTATAAGCTTATTAAAGTTATTTCTGTAGTTGTTGTTTACAGTGATGTGTCGAAAAGTATTTTATCAATCCTGCATATACCGGAAAATTTCCTACAGCAAAACAGAATTACGTTTTTTTCTCGTATTGTCTGGGCTAGATCGAAAGTAATAAATATTTCAAAGAAGTTTTTCTTTTTTTTTTTTTTTTTCAAAGACTTAAAGGCACTTTCGCTATAGTCCCACCTCGTGTTTATTGGCGTCTTCCCTGTGTTGGGTACATATCCTGTCATTCGATATCATTGTCATCTTACCAATCTCTAGCTATTTGTATAGTCAGGCTCGGTGACAAGTAATAATAGTTATCTAAAATATTGGGAACAAGAAACAAATAACTTTGAAGAACCAATTCGTCAGTTATAAGAGTTTCACTTTTCATAATTGGTATTAACTGCATCCGGACACCTAATATATCATGAGTGATGTGGCAAAAAGACAAATAGGACAGCTGCTGCCTTCACCACTACCTTTTCAACTATCACCGTACCTATCATCAACATCTTTTACATCGTTACCACTGACTGACGAGTCAAATAATGAACCTGCAATTAGTCTGACTGTGCCATGGATTCGTGAATTAAACTTCGGTCAGTCCATTGGTGGGAGATCAAAAGCACACGATAGCATTGGTTTGGATATACCAAATAATGGACCACCAGATTTAATTCACTGGGGAAAATATTATGGTAACAGATCATCACTATATCTAAGTAATGACTTTGATATTCAGTCCTCATCAAAAGAAAACAACCGTAAAGATGACGACGGATACATAGGATTTTACCATTACGCAAATGGTGTGTCATTTTATTCTAGAGAACAATCAATTGAAGAGTACATAGCTCGTGTAATTGGTCTCGAAAAAAGAGCCGATGGTTACCACTGGAAGAAAGATATAACTACTGAAAACTGGGGAAACTACAAAAAGGAAATGATTTTGACTTACTGCAGTTACAATATACTCAATAAATCTGATTTCAGGGCCAAGTTTATTATACACACTCAAGGATCTCTGGCAAAATATCCCGTCACTATTGACCGTTCATATACAATTACACCCAATACGAATGATTTGAAGAATAGAAAAACTCATGCATTCAATTCTCAGACTATTAGTCAATTGTCAGTCAGCTATTGGGAGGAGTTAAACGCTTCATCGATAGTACGATTATTTGCACAATTAGACAACCCAGCATCACAATTAACGGGTTTAGTAAGTTTCTCAAATTTTACCAGCTCCCAAAACTATATTCTACCAGCAATTAAGTGCCTAGTGAAATTTTTACCAAAAGGCCAGTTAACAGAAATGAGACAATGTCATGGTGTTGCGACAGGCTCTGGAAGTCAAAACGAGGGTTCTAAAAAAATCAACTATTATAGAAATAATTTAGTAGATGCATTGATAAGATTAGTTGAATTGGATATCAGTGGGAAGACCTCGGATGTTGCAATTAAAGAAATTAGAAGGAAGTATTATTTAGGAGAAACGGGTGAGTGGGATATTGTTATTTTGAGATTACTAAAAGCTCATACTGGGGAAAATACAGAACAAGAATATCTCAATTTGATACATCGTCATTTGCTGTCAAATATTTTAACAACTCAACTGGCAATAATTTTGATTGAACAAGTTAAGTTTTTAATTTCAAAGCAAAGTTATGATTTGGCTTTGAAAATCTCTGAAAAGTGTGTTGGAATTTTACCACTTGATTTTGATTCCTGGTATTATTTAGCACTTTGTTCAATACTCACAAAGAACTATGAAAAAGCGTTAATAGTTATGAATCGTTTACCTGTTGTTACATCTAACAAACAACGAAATGCTAATATTGAACTAGTTTGTGGAATCAAAGATGTTTATATTTCAACCTTTGCTACGAGGCTTTCATCAAGTAATGCAGAAGTCATATCTGAAAAAACCTTCGATTCCTATTTTCCAGTTCCGAAGATTCATGAAAACTTGTACTCAAGTTATAAGTCAAATTCAACTTTATCAATAAATAAATTACCACCACAAGTTCCTAACAAGCAACATGATAAATTTGTTGAGGAAGGGTCAATTAAGAAAATATGGCATGACCTATTCCTCTTCAATCCTCATCTTAGACATGCATTCACTGGTAATCAGTTCTCTCAATCGCCATTAATGTCAGCTTCCACGGCAGAATTATCATCAGTAGATCCAAGCTTAATAAAAGCTGGAGGACCAAATGCTACCAAAAACTATTTAGCGGCTCAATCTGCTGGTACACCAACTACTTCAATTGTTGATTTTGACAGAACTTCTACATGGGGTAGATGTTATGATTTATTGTCATTATTCGTTGCGATTATTGGTTGGGATAATTTGGTTAGAATTAAGGAAAGCATTTTCCAATCCAGAATTTTTAACTCAACTGATAGTATTAATCAACTTGAGTTCATAGTCAATAATAAAAACAATAGCCACGGATCAATACAATGTGAAACTTGGCTTGAACAATTGTTTTTGGTGATTTACGAAGATTTAAGATTGCTTATGACAAAGAGTAATTCATTCAGGGGTGGTCAACAACATAGTGCACTTGAGTGGGAAATGATGGGGTTGTTAGGATGGTCAGCTAAATACAACTTGAAAGAATCCATAAGTTCGATCATGACAAGTGTTATGGGTGTTGCAGCTGAAGGTGGATTTGATTATTTTGGTACGGTTAAACTACTTGAAATTTATGATGAATTTGTACTAAGTGATACAAATGCCTCAAACATTGATTTATTCAGTGATGATTATGAAAATAAAACGTTTAGTAATAAGATGATTTTAAGAGCATTATCACCGGAGTTATATTTGGAATTTTCAAAATCGTTAGAGGATGAGTACTTAACATTAGACTTTATCTTATTTAATTTCATGAGATTAATCAGTTGGAATTTGAGATGGTACCAATACACACCAAGCTATCTTGTTGTCAAGGTACTTACAAAGCTATGTGTAAAATATGATCTGATTTTTGTTAGAGGTAAGTTTAGGGTTGTATATGAACAAAATAAGAAGAATAATGCATTAACGACTAAACCAAAAAACAATAAATTTTCACTTGGATCATTATTTAGTAGTCCAAAGAAGAAATCTACAAAAGTCTTTGAATTTACAAATGGGGATACAATTATTGATTATACTGAAAAATTAATTGCATGGATTGATGATTTAAGAGAGGCTGTTGAATGATTAATCTGAAGGAAATAAGTAGTGAATAACTTCATATATATATAGAAAGTAGCATAAAATAAAATTTAGCATCTATTGAGATTTCTTTTCTTGATCAGGGCGAGCTTTACCCAAGACCTTCTTTCTCTGTTTGATCATATATGTGTATAAAGTATAGAATCCAGGAGCATAAGTGAAGATTGTAATTATTAAGAAATAATAATACCAATTACCTAAAACATTCTTAGCTTCATCAAGTGATAAATAAATCATTGCAATTTCACTTGACACACCAGTTGGATATAAGACCCAAAAGGTTGAATAACGCAACCAAGTCAAAAAATATGGAACCTCATTTGGAGTACTTAAATTAGAAGCATAATAAGAATATCTAACAATTTCAGTGAATGCCCACGATAAATTAAGAGTAATGTAACACCAATGATAATTAGCAGGGGAATTTGGTAATAATTGCATAATACCAATAACAATCAATAAACGTGAAAATACTTGAACAGTAGTGGTAGCAATAGGAGATTTGACAATTCCAAAAGCAGAATTGAAAATTTCAACAACTGCAAAAGATTGAACCACAGTTAAGATTAAATTGGTTTTTTCAAAAAGGATTGGTTGACCAGAAAGAGAACCCAAAAAAATGGTATTGAAAAGTACAACAGACCATAATGAAGAAGAAATTGAATTGTATGCGATAAGCCACTTATTTGGATGCACAGGTGGTGCTGGGGCTCTAGATGGAGCTGCAGTTGGATTCTGTTCAGAAGACATTTTACGAATGTAATGTTTTGGAAAGAAGAAAAGAAGTTCTAATATGTATTGAATTTTAAAAACACGATATATCTCTGGCGAAAAGCAAAAAAAAAAAAAAATGAAAAAGAAAAATGCCCGAGAGGAGCACGCATGAAAAATGCTCAACAATTTTTTTTATACGTTAATACACCTACAAATGATAGATTAATATAATGCTGTATGATTAATAGTCAGATGTACTTAGCTATTAATTCAAGCCAGTTTTCTAAATTTCAATTGTCTAGTTAATACTTTACCCCTTTGTTTAATCATGTACGCATATAACGTGACAAAACCCGGTAAGTACAGAGTCATGCCAAACACAAGAAAGATGTAATAGGGAGACCATTTAGGTAAAGTTTGTAAACTTTGATAAACGATTGTTGCTTCACTGAAAAGGCCTAATGGATATAATACGAAGAATGCTGAGTATCTAAGCCATATTAAACTATAGGGGATACTTGAAGGAGAAATCAATTTGATAAGGTAGAATCCATATCTAATAATTTCAGAAAAACACCAAGCAAATGACATAGACACGAAAGCTGCAAAATTATAATTACCAGGTGAGTCTGGTAAGATAAATGAGATACCGTGAGTAATAAGTAAACGAGCAGCAAATTGAAGAAGCACCGTGGCGAGTGGAGATGGAACAATACCGAGTACTACATGGAAGATTTCTAAGGAAGCGTTTATCCACTGAATAACAACAAGTAACTTGTGAGGATACCCTTCATATTGATGACTGACATAAGGATTCAGTTGGTGCTGTTCAGGTGTATCTGGATCCAAATACAGTTGCACGTCATTAAGAGTAGTATAAAGAATGAATGACCAGGCTAAGGCTGATACCGCGTTATAGACTGAAAGGTACACGTCTACTGGAGACTTACGTCTTTGAGAAGGTGCCATTGAATAGGAATGCTGAATAAGAAGTGATGTATGCCTTTTGGCTTTATTTCGTAGTTTTATTTCGTAGCCGCCGATTTGCAAAAAATCAAAAAAAAAAAAAATCCCAAACGAAAATTAAACTTCAATGTGACAGCATCCGTACACCTCAACGTCTTTTTTTTGTAAAAATCGTAGATCCGTGCACCCCAGGCTTTTGAATTGGGCGGCGTATCCTGCACATACGGCAGGAAGGATCGGACCTCGGAGTTTTACCATTTGCATTTTACGACTTCCCACCAGGAAGACGAAAACAAAAACAAAAACAAGAAGAGCTAAGAGCAAAGCCAAACGCCTCTTCGAAAAGGGAAAGGTATCTCCTTCAAATTTGAATCTACAAGTAGGTGGCTATTAAAGAAAAAGCAAAAAAGCAAAAAAAAAATAAAGTAAAAAGCAGTATCATTAGATTCGTGAAAAATGAGTATATATATATATAAAGAGAAATACGGATATATGTATAAGAGACAGTAAATCAGTAGAGTCAATTCACAAGCAGCATAATTAATATGCTGGTGAGTAATTGAAGAATTGAAAGTAATATGAAGGAAAGAATGGATGAGACTAGGCAGTACTAAGTCCAGCATCAGCAATATCAGACTTATACTTATCTAAAATAGCAGATAAAGTTTCTTCATTATTAGCAATCAAATTTTGATCCCAATCAACAACAAGAGGAGCCAAAAATAAATTTGCAGGATTAACATCAGGATCTGATTCATTAATTAATGAATTGAAAGCTTCATAAAGCATTGAATATTCACCTTCAGAAAAAGAACTTAAATTACCCGAACCACCTTTAGCTTGAGCCAATAATCCAACTGGTGAAGTAACGGTAATACTTGAATTTTTACTGATTTCCCTTTTATCAGTCATAAATGGGAAACAATTTCTTAAAATATCCTTATGAGATTGGTTATGTAAACATTGATGATAAATTAAATTGAATTGATCATAAGTTGGCATTTGATTAGCCATTAAATCAACTTGAAATTGAGTCTTTTCTTCATTTAATTTCCAATATGATTTATCGAGTACTTTATACAAACTGGCTGATGCAGGAATTTTGGCATTATGAAAGATAGAAATAGTAGCAGGAGAATGTTGTAAAGTTCTAAAAAGTGACATTATTATTTGTAGTTGTAGTTGTAGTTGAAAAACAAAAAGGTAAAAAGTAAAAAGTAAATTATAAATTATAAATTGAGGAGGAACAGCTAATACTTTTATAGTTCTATTTTAAAAACACTGGGGAATTTACGGAGAGTGTCTTATCAGCCGATTATTTTCATTGGCTATATATTTTTTTGTTTGATTTGTTTGTTTGTCTACTAAAAACATGGAGGTACAACCCCGGAGTACAAAGTATTGTTTTAAAGTGAGAACGTCATACCAAAAACCCATTGACAACTTGACAAATTGACAGTGCCGGAGTGGTTAGAATGACTCGCTTTTTCTGTTTTTGCGGCGGCGGGGGTGACTACTTGCGGATAGAAGGATGGTGCATGGGCGTTTTGCTCTCCACAGCGCACCCGTACCCTCCGGACTGAGGGATGTATGAAACAAAATAAAAAGGGGATGAATCGGTGGAGTCACGTGCGATGCCCTGATGCGAGGTGTACGGGGGTGTGGAATCATGCGTGATATGTGTGACACAGTTTGTTATGGGTATGCCACTAAAATACGTACCAATTGCAAATATACAAATACTGGAAAAGAAACTTTTTCTTTTATGCTTTTTACTCATATACTTCATTCTTATCATTATGTGTCGGTTTATGATTTATAAAGGCCGTGAGCCTATGGTCTTATCAGATCTTCTTACAAAACCCGCCCATTCCATCATTAATCAATCATTCGATTCCAGACTAAGACTAGATATGCGTAACCCAATAAATGGTGATGGGTTTGGAGTTGGTTATTATAGTTCAACTAACCAACCATGTATCTTTAAAGCAATTACTCCAGCTTGGAATAACGTTAATTTGAATAATTTGTCAAAATGTACCGAGTCTGACTTGGTGTTTGGACATGTACGTGCTTCAACTCAAGGGGTATTACTGGAAACTAATTGTCATCCATTTTCTTATGGTAAAATCATGTTTATGCACAATGGTGGTATTCTGGCCTTTGATAAAATTAAAAAGAAGTTGATGAATCATTTAGAAGATGAATTCTTTCTTTATATTCAAGGTTCAACTGATTCTGAATGTTGTTTTGCCCTCTTCTTGGATACTTTGTACAAGATGGGTTATAATCCTTCAGATTTAAATGTTACGTTCCCTCATAAAATTTTAAAACAAGCTTTATTAACTACTATTGAATTAATAAAAAATTGGCAAACAGCGGTAACTTCTGAACCTTCATTACTTAATTTTGCAATTACTGATGGTGAATCGGTTGTTGTGAGTCGTTATATTACTTCAAAAACTGATGAAGCAGCTTCATTACATTTTAGTACTGGATCTAGGTTTTTCGAGTATGAACCCGGCTTATTCAAAATGGAAAGATTAAATCGTTCTCAAGATGTCATTTTTGTAGCTTCTGAACCTTTAACTTTTGAACGTGGTGACTGGATTTGTGTTCCCACTAATACCACCCTAACCATCACAAAAGCCAATACTGTTCTTATGCATCCAATTCAAGATGAATTCTATGATGGCGGTGCTATTGAAAGATCCTCTGGTCTTGCCATGAGTAAAGGTTTAATGGGTGGATTACCAACTAAAAATAAAAATAAAGAAACCTCATCACCTATAGTCACTGGTTCTGCTACCCCTAAGAATGATTCCTTAATTGATGATACTATTGCTTCTCCATCATTATCACCAATTTCTTCCTTACCTAATGCTTCCCAATTATCTTCGTCATCTTCTTCACTTTCTAATAATCCATCTCTGGCTCCAGCAGTCGCTACTAATAATCTTGGTACACCCGTCCTTGAAACTGATGATAAAGAAGTTGATTCAAGTTTACAAAATTTACCCCCTCTTCAAAGGGAAGGTAGAAAAATTACTGCGTAACTCAACTTGAGATTTACCCAACACCACTTTGCATAGTTCCCGGTCTCCATTCTTCTTCTTTTAATTCTTCAATTCGTGCATAAACTTTTTAATACATCTATACATATATACATTCACCTTGTAGGTTTTCAAATCATATTCATGGCATTGTAGTTACATATAGATGAGCATAAAAATTTCAGATACTACTACGACATATAAATGTTAAACATGAGAAAGAAAAAAAGGCAGTCAAACGTCATATCGTGGTCATTTAATAAACAAGAAAACGGAATTATTATTAGTCTGAGAGAAAGGTATTGAATAAAAGTGATAAGATAAGTAGTTGAAAAACAAAGTCAAAATAATAAAAAAAAGTATGGACAAAGGACAAATGGCAAAAGGTAAAAGGAAAAGTAAAAGAACATAAGAAACAAAAAAACAAAATGGTAATAGTATAAGTAATATGTAGAGGTCATTAAATGTATCAACATTAATCATTCAGAAATCCGAATTCACAACCTAATTCAGTTAAGTGAGCAAAAAGCATCAAGCAACAAATATGCTGCTTCTTTAGCCTTTACTGGCAGCTCTTGTCAACTTATGGCCTTCGTCACGAGGAATATCTTCATCGTAATCAAGAAGAACCCCATCCTCATTGTCTGACGAACTAGAACTTGACGATAAGTCATCTTCCTCTACGGAATGATCATTCAGGATTGAAATATCTGAATGATTTTTTAAAATACCTTGGGAATCGTAAAGTGGATTGGCCTTTTTATATGATAATCCATCATCATTAGGGTCAATATAATCATCATCATTTTCGGTTGGAAGTTGTTGAGTCTGGAATGAATCCTTAAATTCATCTTCATCTCCACCGCTTACTTCTGGGGTCTCAAATTTAGAGTCATTGGTATTAACAGTGGTGGTATTATTGTTGCTACTAGGATTGGATATTGGCGAAACAATCTCGGTAGATGCTGTGTTGGTTAATTGTTGCGACATGTAATTGGTAAAGTGATCATCATCATCAGATTCGGATTCATCGCTTGAGCTCGATTTGATAACATCAGCTTTTCTTGATTTACTCTCTTCTCCATCTTCGAGTTCCTCATCATCCTCATCATCATCATCATCATCTTGTTCACGATCCGGAAATAATTGTTGTTGTTCTGCGAACTCAGCTTCTTCTTCATTTTCATCAGCCTCATCAATTTTCTCTTGGTAATCATGCTCACTGTGATCTTCCTCGTCTTCACCGCCAGGATGATCTTCATGGCCAGTTTCAACGATGTCATGATACTCTTTTGGTTCATATAACAAATCAGACTGAAGATCGTGCTCTTCAATTATATCACCAGTACCTTCATCAAATGTTTGAGAGCTTTCTTCTTCTTCTTCACCACCTAAGATCGCATTATATTTTTCTCTTGTGTCATATAAAACATGACTGACGTAGTTTGCCCAAACTTCATCTTCAATTTTTTCATCAATTAAATGGCTTAAACTATTAACGGGGTACAATTGAATAAACTTAACCACCTCTTCGGCAATTAAGGTTAAATGACCCATGAAACCTAATCGCAAACCATTGTGATTAGCCTCATACTCGGAGCAAAGAGTTTGACCTTCGATAATTTTATTAGTGATGTTTCCTCTGTTGAATAGATCAATAGCTAAAAATTTATTGAAACCAATGTCCATAGATCCATTCAAAACCTGCTGGACAATATCAAAAACCACATTGTGCAAAAAATTATTCCAGGGAAATTTGAAAAACATCGATAAAATATTTGAAATTATTTGAGTATCGAATAATGCAATCTTTAAGAAATCACCAATAACAGGCTTGGATCTGATTTGATCCTCTGATAAGTTAGCATTCGCATGAGGCTCTTCGGCTTCTTCATCATTTGAGAAGTTATTTTGTTGGCCCAATCCATCGTCATCTTGATGCAATCTTGAATTAAACGAATCAATTGTATCATTAGCAAAGTCATCGTCTTCATCATTATTATTTCCAGAGTTATAATTCTGATTGTAGTCGGAACTGTTTTTCAATTCGTTATCACTTTCGTTTGTAATGGCACTGGTATTGGAGATATCTTCTTCATTGTTTGGTAAAATGATAACTTCATTATATTTGAAACTTATTGGGTCATATTCTTTCATTTTCTCCCTTAATAAGTCTCTCTCTTTGACGACATCAAATCCTTTATTGTCATTTAAAAGGGCCATATTTGAACAATGTAATAGTTCAGCAATCAATTCGCAAATTTTAAATCTTTCAAAACCTAAAGGTTCAATCTCACCAAATGGAGTTTTTAAAGTCGGTTTTTCATCTCCACCAAAATCAACTAATAGTTTATTGAAATCGTCGATTTTATCACCGAAAACTTTTAATAGATGACCTAAGTAGATTGGATCTCTTCCAGTAGGAGGATGACTTTCTAGGGTGATATATAATACAGGTAAAATATCATAGTCTGAGTTATTTTTTCTGATGATTTCTATAATAATACCAACACCGTTTGCTAAGGCATAACCACCTTTTAACATAATATTACATAAACGATTCATTTGTTCATAAGAAACTAACTCCCTTGTTAATTCATTTGGACCAATGGTTGAATTATCTGTAGTGGAATTTGCAGAAATTGTGATGAGTGCTTTTAAGAAATCAGCCGCCGAAGATTGTTTAACTAATAAAACGTCATAATCAACATCAGGAGTATTGGTTATATCAAGGGAATCTATTAAGTAGGTAATTAATTCTTGATTTTGGAGGAAATCAATAATACCAGTTGCATTA
The DNA here is from genome assembly GCA_030444945.1 of Hyphopichia fennica. NCBI lineage: Eukaryota > Fungi > Ascomycota > Pichiomycetes > Serinales > Debaryomycetaceae > Hyphopichia > Hyphopichia fennica. Next base: position 37,334 of record JAJMOB010000013.1, read on the forward strand.
TCTTGTTTATCAGTGGATATAAGTTTTAGAAGGAAGTCCATTAAAGGAGGATTGGATAAGTTATTCATAAATTTTTGAACTAAGGAAGGTTGGTTATCAATAAGATAAGTAATCATTTCTTCACATTTCATATCTAATAAATGTTCCATAATCTTCATGAAATAAGTTGACAAGTTAATCGAAAGGGGAGATTCATTATCTAATATAGCCCATAATTTATTAAGATTTTCAGTAGATTCCATAACAGTATCAGTTAATGACCAAACATCTGCACTTAAAATTTCTGCAGCTAAAGTAGCGTATCTAGTTCTTTTTTCTTCGACAGTTTCAAATTCCTCGTCTTCTTCGTCGCGATCTTCAGTTTCAATGTCATCATCAGTATCTTCACTTATTTCTGAATTATCATCTTTTGAATCCTCTTTATCCTTCAAGTCATTCTTCTCGTTTGATTCATCTTTTTCAGTAGGCTCCGAGTCAGTTTTTTCGTCATCGGAATGACTATCGACATGAGTATCATGATTATTAGTAGTATCTTCAACTTTACCAGTAGTATCGTGATCGTTGTCATCATCATCATTATCATTATTATTATTATTATTATTATTTTTATCATCATTTTTATCATTTATATCTAAGTCATTTAATTTTTTGATAATTTCATCTTGTAGGATACCTTCACGAATGACTAAATCTACTAATATACTTAAAACTTCTTCTTCACGTAAAAACTCCAATAATAGAGAATTATTGGATAATAATTCTTGTAATAAATCATTTTCATCCAATAATTTCATAAGTATAGTAGAATTACTAGATTGAGGATCACCTGATTCTATATTAATTGAATGATTTTCGAGAAGTGTAGATATATTGGATAATGAGGTAAAACCATTACTAAATTTCCAAAAAGAACCTGACATTTTGAAAAAGTATGAAGTTTAATGAAAGTATGTATGTTAAGGAAGGGAGAAATATGCACTTGATTGAAGGAATGCCAAAAATGGAAAATTGGAAAATGAAGAATAGAATGTGATGAATAACTTTAAGAAAAGTAGTAGTTTGAATGAGTGGATAAAGTTCAAGTAATTTATAATAATGTACAACAAGGAAGTCTTTGAGTCCCACGAAATAAATGAAGCAGTAAAACAGATCAAGAATAGAATGTAAAAAACGGAAAAAGGAAAAAAAAAAAAAAGAATGAAAAAGTTAACAAAAAGTGCAAAGCAAGAAAGAAAAATACAAATAAGAATCAATAACTAGTCGTAACCATAAAATAAGTGGGAAGATAAAAGGAAAAAGAATTGTGTGTGAAAAGCGTGTAAAACTTTTTTTTTTTTTTTTTCTTTTGGGTTTTCTTTTTATATATTCTGATCGAGTTGAGCAAAATAAAACAAAGTAGAATATGGGAGCTAATCAGTTGTTTAGATTTATGTTATCCAAAGTTTCAATCACGCGAGTCAATTTTGAAATAAGATTCAATCAAAAGAAAAGAAAAAGACGGAAAAAAAAAAATTTATTATTAATGGAACCAACAATTGTCGAAAGAAAGAATTGAATAGAGAAAGTCACAATGTGGGAACTGTAGGACTAAATCAATGGATTGAAAAAGCGGTTAGGCAAAGGTATGTTCAGACAATGGGACGTGTTAATAAAGTATGGTATGCTTGACCCAAGTGATATAAAGGGAAGTTGAAGGTCAAGGGGGTTGGGCGGGTATACTGCTAATACAAAAATTTTTTTTTTTTTCTGAATCCCTTCTCTTAGCTTCTTCTTTAATTATGAGTGATCTGGCCCAATGAATCTGCAAGTGGAAAGTAAAGATCTTCAAAAGAAGCGACTTAATGAGAATTCGTAGAGAAGAAGCAGGTTCTGTTGAGGATGTTGTTAGTGAAAGAACTATTATTAAAAAGGGCACACTTTTTGTTGATATCAAAAGAGTTTTTTTTTTTTTCTTCTTCTTCTTCTTCTTCTTCTCTGCCTCTCTGTGTTTCTGCCTCAAATCTCAGTGTTTTTTTTTTTTTGTCCTTGGACTTTTTTACGTTTTTTTACTCTTTTTTTAATTTTTATTAATTTTTTTTTTTTTTTTTTTGTTGTCGCACAAGTTAAAAAAAAAAACACTAACAAAACAAAAAAAAAAAAATTATATGTAAAACTCATATAGTTAACCGATTCGATTGAGCGAGAAAGCAAAAAAAAAAAAGAGGAAAAAAAAATTTTTTTTTTCTCGCTGGTCGAGAAAGCACTTGAGATTCAACATTTAGTATCTGAATATAGTACATAGATATTTGTGTAATTTATCTGTTTATATAGTGTGTGTGTGTCTACCTATCACAATACTAGTAAAAACTTGAGATACTGAGACAAAGAGGAAAAGAAAAAAGAAAGTGAAAAAGAGAAGGTGAAAAATTAAATCAGCAGACGTAAATAGACATCGACCAATCCATTATACGTTCATCAATACATCCATCATGTTTCGTTCGATACTCCAGACTTCATCCAGAAGCATCACTCGTACTCCTGGAGTATATTTAAGGGCTTGTGTCAACACTAGTCGTTCATTGGCTACTGCATCGACTGGTGTTCCAAAACCAACCCCAACCTCAATCCCAACTCCCATCAAACAATCTGCATCTCCTGTTACCAGTTTAACGGCCTTAAAACTTGATTCTAATGGTTCTAAGGATTTATATGCTATCTTTAGACTTCATAATATGCCTTACTTGGTTACTAAAGGTGATACTGTCATTTTACCCTTCAAATTGAAAAATGCTGAAATTGGTGATAAATTAGTCTTGAACGATGTAACTACTCTTGGTTCTCCTGAATATACTTATACTGAAAAAACTGGAGTTTCTAATGATTTATTCGAATTAACTGCTAGCGTTACTGAAATCACTCGTGAACCATATTATGAAGTTACCAGAAAAAAGCAAAGATGTAGAAGAATTAAAACTTTCCCAGTTTATAATCATCAAACTCATCTTACTATAAATGAATTAAGGCTTAAGTGATTCTTTTTTTTTCATTTCCTCTAATTACTTGTACATAAACTCTACATTATCATTCTTATATATCAAGTATATCATTTACTTTGTACCATAATAAACATACCTATTTAGTCTTTAAACTTCTCTTGGAATTATATTTAATCATTTGACCAAGCTTGGTTTTTTCAAATTCAAATCTAGTATCTAATCCCATAAATGGATGTGCTAATAATTGTTTGGCCGTTGGTCTTTGTTCACTATCAATTGTAAAACATTGATTAATAAAATCTTTTGCATCATCACTAACTAAATGTTTAATATCTTCAGGAATTGGTGGTGCCAATTTAGTTTTACCAATCTTATAAATAGCACTAACAACTGCTTCATTAGACCATGGTCTTTTCCCAGCAAACATTTCTAATACAACACATCCTAATGACCAAATATCAATTTTAGCACTGTAACCTTGTTTTCTATCTTCAACCATATTATCAATAACTTCAGGTGCCATCCAAAATACAGTACCTTGCATCGACATTTCGGCATTGTTAACATAAATATCTTTGGATTTTTTCAGAATACCAAAATCAGATATTTTACAAGTACCATCAATTTCTAATAATAAATTATCAGCTTTTAAATCACGATGTAAGATTCCGTTATAATGTAAATATGCTAATCCAAGTAATACTTGTCTGGTAATAAATTTAATTAACGATTCATCAAATTTCCCATATGATTTCAAACATGATGCAATTGATCCCCCTGCAACATATTCTAAGAATAAACTATATCTATTATTCTTTTGTTCAAATCCTAAATATTGTACAATGTTCAAGTGATCCAAGTCTTTCATGGTTTCAACTTCTTTATGTAATGCATCAATCCCTTCTGAATTCTTACTGCTATCAGCCATTGAATACCCTCTGGGTACAATAACTTGTTTAACTGCCAACATTTCTCCCGTCGTCACATTAAGAGCTAAATAAACTGATCCAAAGGATCCCCTTCCAATTAATTCCCCCTTAATCCACGCAAATTCTTCAAATTCTCCATTAACGTTATTCCGAAGTTTACTAACAAAACCCTGTTCAATCTCTGTAGAAGTGACTTCAACAACTTTTTGTCCCCATAATTTTGTATTGGCCCTTCTCAAAGTATGAGGACTCGATTCAATCAGTGAATTAGTTGACCTCATGATTGCGTCATCAAAACCATCTTGTCTATTCCGTGGAGTTGTTACTCCAGGAGGGATATTCGAGCTATTAGATTGAGTAGCATTGGCTCCTTCAGATGTTTGCGCAATGATCTCAGAAGGTTTCGGAGTTGGTTGTTGCTGTTGCCTCTTTCTACGCGCTTCGTTTGCAACAATACGAATTGTTTTCATTCGACGGCGGCTTAGCTTAGGTTCCTGGTTGTCGGCATAAAATACTTCATCGCCCAGATCGACTGCTTTAGCTGGTGATATATTTGCATTCGAAAATGTTCTTGAAATCGCTGGCTTCCTGGCCGGAATGTTACTTTGGGTATCTATTGGATGTGGAGTTATTGGCTTAGCACCACCAACAGGAGATTCTGGTGAATCATCAATAATAGGCTTATCCAAATTTGTATAAGGGAAATATTTCTCAAGATTATTATAAACTTCATCAATGGGTGGCCTAACACTCATTTTATTGATCGAAGAGGAATCTTGTAGTGAATGACGTTTGACCTCTGGAGTTTCTTCCTTAGCTTTGGTTTCTTTATCATCAGAACTCTTGGAAAGCTCGTTACTAAGCTTTTGATGAGTGACATTCGACTTCTTAACTGGCTTCACAAAGAAATCATCTTCATCCTCGTCTTCATCATGTTCTTCTGCTTCTGAAGCGTTAGAACTGGTCGTGGTCTGGGGCTTGTTTACGGGCTTAACAAAGAAGTCATCGTCCTCTTCTTCTTCCTCGCCTTCTTCTTCCTCTGATTCCTGTTTGCTTTCAACATAAGATGACTTTGAGATATCAGTCCCTAACAATGTAAGTGGAGGAGCATCTTCAAAAGATATAACATTTTCCTTGAAAGCATTAACATCTTTAGTAATGGTGGATTTTCTACTGAGGCTGATGCTTCTGGTCATACTCAATCCACGTCTTAGACTGAATGAACGATCACTGCTACTTGTTGATCTACTCGAAAACGAAAGCTCTTCAGACATATTGGAGCCAGCAGGCAGTGTGACTCCCATGTTTCCTGATCTCTTGGTTCTTAATAAGCTGTTAGCACTACGGAAAACTTGGACTTTCGACAGTGGTTGAGGAGGAGGTGGTGCAACTCTTTTGGCGACAATGCTTCCAGTTTTGCTTTTCTCTGGGTGTGTAGATGAATTGTTGCTCGTACCAATTCTAGTCTCACCAGCAGCTGAGACAGTCATATTGGGAGAAATTGATCTACTTTTGGTTTGTAATATATTGGGCTGGTTCCTCTGGGATGGTGATATAGATGGTAATGAATCATCCCTTAGAGTATGAACGGTAGTTGCGGAAACTGGGGAGCGTAACTGGTCAGACACAGATGATGAATAAATGTTGGGGATTAATTTGGGAGCCTTGGTTTCATAAGGTGATTTCCTTCTTTTATCAAAATCAATTTCGCGTCCCTCCTTTCTTAATACTTTAAATGAGTTATTACTTGATGAACCAGAAGTATCGACTCTAACTGATGGAGATGGGACTGATTTGAAATCTGATAATTCTGTAGTATTTATTAAGGGAAGAGGAGGTTTCAATTTATCGGACAGCTTTCTGTGAATCGGAAATGGAATTATCAACGGGAAGAGCTTAGATGAACCATGTCTTGACATAATGCTTAAGTGGTTAGAGTCATGGGCAGCATTTCCATTTAATGGAATCTCTTGAATCTTAGATAGTTTGTCAATTTGGTTTTGTTCTTTAAAGTTCCAATAATCAGTTTTTGGATCCTTGGTGTTTTGCAACAAGTATTGTGGTGTAGCAGGATAGCTCCTTTCCTCGTTGTCACCACTGATTTCAAATGACTTTGAATCTGAAGAGCTAGTCGAAAACGTGGCAACTGATGGTGATGCCAATTCTTGGTGTACCGCTATTTTAATAAATCTATTAGTAGTAAGGGCCTTGAAGAGAACATCATCAGTTAAAGCACAACCTTGAGTAGAATTAAAATCGGTCAAATGATACGATATCGACCCAATGCCAACTAATCCAAGACAAAGGTTAATCTTTTCCTTAACAATATTCAAGTCAACTATATCTTCCTCAGTAAAAGATAATGGTATAAACAGCTGATTATCCTTTGTTGCGAGAATCAAGGTTGAGTTTTCATCTTTAGAGTTTGGAACGGGTAAATATTTCTCCTCTATATCAACCTCGGGTGGAGCGATAGAATTGCCAATACTCGATTTTCGAGACAGCTTAAAGCTATTAATTGGGGAAGGTAAAGCTTCTTCACCGGGTACAGATAGTGAGTTGGTTGAGCGAGGAGATTGGCTGCTTTCATCAAATGATCTCTTGGGTACGAGTTGTGATACTGGGCGATAAGAGATGAAGCTATCACGAGCACTCAGCTTATGACTCTTGGCCGACCTTCCAATACTATTATTGTTCTTAGATGCTGACGTGGATGAAGAATGAACTTGCTTAACAATCTCAGCTGCCTTATCACCACCATATTTCCGCAAAGTACTGAAAATTCCACTTTTACGGGATCCGGTGGTATTCATGGAGTCATTGTTAGACTGCTGAGCCGCTGTCACATTTTGTAAGCTTGATGTCTTCTTGAGAGGTGCTTTGGTAGGAGTGGTGAGTTGATTGCTATAGTCGTCAGCGACAGGCGTGGACGAAACTCTCCCTTGTGATTTTCTATTGGATGCAGCACTTGTGCTTGGTATCAGACTTGTAGCTATTGCTGGGTCTTTCGATGTTGTGGAATCAGAAAATGAGTTTCTGCTTTTCCTGAAAAACTTATGGTGAGGTTGTTGGTCCTTTGCGAAACTCTTTATACTTGCCGGATCAATGTAAGAGAATGGTCTTTGCTTCTGGTTGGGATTCGAGCCTGCAGATGTTGTTGATGTTATAGAGGATGAGGACTTATGCTTATGAAATATAGGATTTGACTTTCGGTTTTCAATTTTTGTAACCTTGCTATTTAGAAATACAGGTGACAGCAGCGATTCACTTGAAGCCCTAGATACCGGCTGTTCTTTGGATGAGTTTCCATCAGGGGAATTATTTTCAGCTGTATCAATCTCACTTCTCAATAATTCTATGAATCGCTCAATTGTATTGAGATCATTATCCAATTGAAGAAACTTAGTAAATTGACGCCAAATCATAGAGTCAGTCCCATAATTGCAAAGTTCTAAAAACCTATTACCTGATATCTCGTTTCTACGGAAGACATCTTTCCAAGAGCTATTAAATTGATGAGAGTCAAGCCATTTCAAAACATTACTGATCTCCCAACTATTTGAATGCAGATATGACTTATGCGATTGCGTGTTCATCGCATATCTCACAAATCGTTTATCTTTACTTGTATTATTGGAAGGCGTTAATGTTGAGGTACTGGATGTATTCGAGATAGTCGAAGACTCTGAGCCATTTCTATTATGTGCTTTGTGATCCACAAATGGAATATCTGGATTCTCAATAGGGTACGTGATGCTATATCTAACTTCCGGAGGATTTTTGGTGGACTTCGACTCCTCCGAAACTGAGTCGGGTCTTGCTAAATTAGAATCAGAAGATTTTCCCAGAGCAGGATTGGGTATCTCCTGCTCGTCATTAGGAAATTGATCGATAAGCGATACTACTGGTTCACTCAGTGTAGGGGTGGGTTGACCAACAGTAGAATCAATGTCATTCAAAATGTTCGGACTCACAAAGTTGGTATTATCGTCTCTGAAACTAGCATCGCTTTCTTTTGTTGGAGAAACTTGAAATTCCTGTAAAGAGTCATTGTGTTCTGAAAAGCTGAAACTAGTTTGGTTTCTTATCACAGGGTTGGCTTCTTTCCTTTTTTTATCTAAATTTGCGTTTTGAGGGCCAGCTGGGTTGGTTCGAGGGGATTGTGCTTTGGGGGCCTTCACTGGGAGGGGTGGTTGGGTGAAAGTATCAGGCAGTTGATATGGATAATGATGTTGAGGGTATTGTTGTTTCTGTTCTTCTACAGGTTCGTCGTAATATTGTTTATGACTTGGATCATCATTCAACGCCCATGCTGGATGAGGGATAGTATTTTGGTGATCATAAGGGGGATCAACAGGGTAAGGGAGATGGGGATGGGCATAGGGTTGCTGGTACTGATTTGGGTGTGGTGAGTAGTGTTGAGCATTGGTAGGATGACTGGGCATCTGATTCATATGGTGCTCAGCCGTTGGTATTTCAGGAACAGTGGGAGCTATAGTAAAGTTATTTTGCTTTCCAGGGGCAGGTGACTGAAAATTGAAAATGTCATTTAAATCATTATTATCAGAGTGTCCTGGAGGATGTGAATACATTTTACGTTGATGATTTGGAGAATAATATATGGCCCCATCAGAAACAACACGAGAGCCAGATGGATTGTAGTTTGGATTAGGTTGGTCATCAGCAGTCCCCATTGATTTTTCATCCGGAGTCATTATTCTTTTGTGGTCATAGCTGAAAGAGCGACCATAGCCAGGACTTAGTACATTGCCCCTTTGGTTGGACATTACACCTGGTGCCAAATTATTATATGGATGCAACTTGGAAAAAAAAAAATTCTAGTATAAAGACCTGAATAACCTAGATTTCAGTATCTAAAGCATCAAAAAATAAAAACGATCGAATGATGGCAACAATTCTCGAAAAGCTGTGAGTAAAATTCCGATTTTGTATCAGGTAAGAGTAATTGACTCAGCTATGTTAGAAGTATTATCAAAACACTAATCCTTAAAACTTCTATATTTAATCCCAACTATCCTCGTTATATATATTTTTCCTCTTTTTTCTTTTTTGTGACTTGGATGCGGCTCCTATTCTTTTACTTTTTTTTTTTTTTTCCTGTGTTTTAAAAATACAAATCAAAATAAACAAACGCTTAAACGATACATCTCAGACCAAATCACATTAGGACTGAATTCTTCACATAAAATCCAACTACAATTGCAATTTCACGTATCAAATCATTCAAGTGTTGCAAAAAAGAAATGAGCTTACCCGTATAGCATGCCCCCATTACTCGATCTTCTACATAAGACTATTCGGGAACTACACGCGCTACATCTCTTCCCAATCACTAGTAGTGAAACCGACTACGAAAACATCCTAGATCATACTCTAAGGTCAATCTTGCAATTGCTTAACTATGATAATAAGTATTTCACTACTGTTAACCTTGAAGTCTCTTCCAATCATTCTGATATAGGCCAGCTATCATTTCTATACTATATCGATAAAGATGAACCAACCGATGCTGGACATTCTTTTAACAACTCTAGTATACTTCAGTTTATTCAAGCTAGTTATTCCAAACGAAATACAGATGAACAGGATGCCGAATCACTATCTAGATCCCATGTCCTTACTCAGTTGCTCAAACTTTTATCCCAACACGATGCAGATACTGACCGTAAGCCAGTCCGATTGAAAGATTCCTATTCTCTAGTACTTTTGAAATTCTCTGAATTAGTAGAGTTTTTTGCTAAATTTCATATGGAATCTGAAAATAAGTTGATCAATCATTTGAATAAGTGCTTCACTCGTGAACTCGATTTTGTTTCCGGTCTTCGAAATCGCTTGGATAATGAACTCAAATTAGGATACGATGAGACTGAAAAAATAGTCGAAATATTAGACAGTTTTATTAGTATTCCAGAAACCGAAGTGGAGAATGATGTAAATTTAACGGAGTCAAACGATGACTCGATTTTCAGTTATGAACTGAACAGTCTCGGCAACCGCCTGGGGCCAAGTACAGGGTTAGATACTCCATTGAATTTTGATTGTTCAGACCCCAACTTCGTTTGGCTTTATCTGACGTTTCTTCAAATATCTGGTTTTAAGGCCGATAATACAAGACATGAAGGTACACAGGATTACAGAGAGTATATAAGACTAATGTTGAGCTTTTATAAAAAACACAATCGTATAGACTTCTTGGAAATTAATAATTTCAAGTTCAAAGAGTTGAAATTAAAATTTTTTTATAACTTTTTGGTAGGAGGTCTGGGTGATGTACACCTTCTTCCAGAATATTTCAAGGAGGCAACTAATAGAGTTATCAGCAGGTTGAATATATTTCCCGAAATTGACAAAGCGAATGATTATCGCTATTCCCAAGATATTGGACTTTCGCAGTTGTCAATTAGTGAACATAATGACCCCGACCATGGCACTCAGCAACATCAAACAATCGTCAATTCCTCACCTTCTCAAATCCCAACTCCTCATATTCTTCCACCAACATCACAGATAGAAAATGAAGAATCATTTGGCAACTTTGATGAACAGCCGTCTTTTATATCCTTCTTGGAGTATTCTGGAAACGACCAGTTAGAGCTTTTCTTAAGCTTAAGACATATTATTCCTCTCTTGAATGAATTCAATCTCAACTTTCATGCAACCTTTCCTCTGGTTTTCAAGCATTACATGAAACTTATCTACGACGACTTTCCTGAATCTACGGAGCAAGCAGATTTTGAATATATCGAACGTATTGTCGACTTGGTCAACACAATAACCGAGTTCGAAAATATGGACGAGTCTGATCAAGAGTTAGATATTAAAGATACTGTTTTCGCTTTCTATAATGAACATCAACATTTAATAAGGGAGTATCCAGTCAAAGATGGATTTAATCACACTTTGTTAATGAATCTTGTCATGTATGAATTCCATCTCAACTACGACCTCAAGAAGAAGATTATGAACGAATGGAATTTTAAAACTCTCTACATTGGTCAACTCGAATATAATTTGGAAAATAAGTTTAAACCAATATCTGGTGTCTATTGTCAACGATTGTATTTGAGAAAATGGTTTGCTAAATTTCATCGATTCAAGGATCTAGAATTGGTTTCTTCTGAGTATTCAAATAAGCGAATGAAGGTCAATTTATTAAAAGACTCCTGGATCCCTTCCTTAATTCATATAGGGAGGATGCATAATATAGCTACTGGTTATTTTTTGAAAAGCTTCTTCGACAACTGGCTAGAGAAAAGTCGAAAACCTTTGACATTAGAAAAGTATGCCACCGCTTTTGTTAATAATAATGATTTACGTCGCTCAATGAATTTATGGGTGGATAGATTCAATGTCATTGTTGACCTAAATAGTTCTGCAACTGAAGTTCAAAGTAGAAGCTTAGACCATAAAAGTAGGATATTGATGGCATCGATATGGAAATTATGGTATCAAAAAATGGATTCCATAGAATCAGTCGGTTATGATGCTCAATCTTTTACTCAAAACTCTAATTATCTGTTAATAAACCCAGAGACTGGCCTCACTTCATCGACCTTGAGCCAGAAACTCGTTAGAATCGCCTCCATCGAGAAATATTTTATTTTGAAAAAATTCATGAGGGTTTGGAAATCATCCTTTTCGCATCTGATTATTACTCACGAGATCAGAAGTCGTAATGACTATAATTTATTGAGGTTTTTCTTCAAGCGCAAATGGAGAAAGCGCTCTGAAGCCACCCTGAAAGCTGATTCATTGCTCAATAAAAAAGAAAAGGAAATTAAGCATCAAGCTTTCACTGGTTGGAGAAATTGTACTGAATTACGGATTTTAGCCGATTCGTTTTCTCACTCAAGTGCTGCAAGAAGAGCTTTGAGTCATTGGAAACTCAAGACTACGCTTCGTCTTGCCCAGAATTCTGGCAGCACAAAGCTTTCAAATAATTCAAAGATGCATTTATATTTTCAGATATGGAGTTCAAAATTACGTTTGAAATCTTTCCAGGAGAGACGCAACAACATATTAATGAAGCTGGGCTTAAAAATATGGGTATCAAGGATTTCAGATCATGAAAAATTGAGGGACATATCTATTCAATACGATCAGAGTAATCTCTTGCGGAATTCATTGACTCCGTGGAATCAAACTTATCAAAATAAAGGCAAAGCTCTAGAAGTTGCAGATTTGAACTTTCAACGAAAATTTTTCAATCATATGTTGGCAGTTTGGCATCATTATACAGTAGAGTATGGAAATGCGGCTGACCAGTTCAGGGGTAATGGTATGAAATTGGAAGACAAGATTCTTGTAGCAGCTGGTATTCGAAAATGGAAGCAGGAGTATTTTCGCAGGTTCGAAGTACTAGCACAGAAGAAAGTTGTCCATTTCACGAGGAACGTTGTCAATGTTAATAGAAAATTTACTTTTTTTCATGGCTGGGTGAAAGGCTATAATAAGTCACATCTTAGAACTGTTCAATTAACCCAAGTTTGCAATGACTATATTCTGGCCTCCAAGAAAAAAAACGAAATTTTCCGTTTATGGTTGAATAAGGCAAGAAAACTTCAAGAATTGAATCGGCAATCCCATGGATTTGAAGCATACCTATTGTATAAGAAAATAATAGTTATTTGGTATGAGCAATTTGTTAACAAAATTGTTCATTTGAATGAAATCGCCGACGATTTTACCAGCAAAAATGATTATAATAGAGTTAGAGAAGTTCTCAGTAGATGGTCTATGAAATACATCAAGCAGATAAGAAGAAACCAGCAGACATGTGAAATGTTCATTCAAAGATGGGAGGTGTCTAAGGCAAAGTCTATTCTTGAGTTATGGCTGCAAAAGGCAAATGAGAGATTTGGAATTGATATAGATGACTTCGACTCTGATACTAGTATGATCAGTAGTCTGTCCCCACTTGCAAATAAATCAAGCAGATCGACCGGTCATCATCATTCAAGTGACCAAACCCAAAGCTATTTGTATACCCCAGTCAAGCTGCAAGTATTACGGTCACCTAGTACTCCATACTCGAGCACTCCAAAGAAGGCCAGTCCTTCTAGGCTAGAGGAGACTAACAGAAAATTAAAAGCTGAGAGGATAGAGTCCTTGAAATCCCATTTCAGTAAAGCTAGAGGACATTCGACGCCAACAAAGAGAATACAGCCATTAATTAATTCTTTGGTGGATTCAAAAGCTCTGTTGGTTAGACCTGGCGCTCGTATGATTAGACTCTCGCCCCCAAAAAACCAGAAGCCAATGATACCAACAATCCCCCCAAAGGCTCCAGACTTTACCCGAGCTCAGAAGGCTCCAAAGGCTCCAATTAAGTCAGGCGCTTCTGCAAGACGGCCCATACCTAGCTTTGACTATATCGCGGACGCATCCACCAACATTGAAAGCACTGCTTCCTCCTCGATAGGTGCAAGTACGTTATTGGCTGATGACGATGAAAGCTCAGTAATAGAGAGTGCTAAGAGGCTAAATAAAATAACTCCTATATTTGTTCCCCCGGAAGATGAGGAGCCAAGATTTTCACCCATCAGTAAGCTTAAAGAGAGGCTCAGGAATGAGATGGCTTCACAGAACAATACTGATCTGAGCAACTATTTTGATTAGTATGATTAATTTAATGTATATTAGAAACATTTAAAGATAATGTAAAATATGTATAAAAGAATAATTAGTCTAAAAGCGTCTCTATCTTGTCGATTTCTTCATTTAAATCTTCACTTAAATCCTCTAATTCTACATCTTCAATCCACTGTCCCTCTACACCTGACAGGATTTGCCTTTCTTCTCTTGATGGCCTTGAAGAATTTTCAGAGGGGTAGTTTTTTAAAAGCTCATAGACTTTGTCATCTGAATCAACTCTTTTGTATATAAACAAATATTCGCTTTTGATTATCATTTCATTCAAAAACTTGAGTAAAGTGGTAAACTTTCCTGTGGAAGCTTCAAGAACTATTTCCGCTATGAATTCTGGTATGAAACCGGAGTCCTTACTCTGTTGTTGGACTAGGTATATGACTGGAAAAATTGTGACACCTTCAAATTTTTCAGCTTTATCAATCAATTCCCAATGAGTTAGGTTCCTAATTGCAGGATTATACTTAGCACCGAATTTATGTGGAGTTTGCTCCAAGGCATCTTCTGTGATAAGGTAGTCTATATCATTCCATATCTTTAGTAAGTCAAAGTCATTTTCAGTTTTATCGTATTTAATAAGAGGACCGTGTGATTGAGTAAATCTAGTGACTCCTGACATACATGAGGCGACATCCATATGGACCACTGATTGTTCAGTGAGATTTTGATTAAGGATGTAGCTATTCAAAGTTGTAATTGCATCACCACCCGGATAGTTAAAACTGGATACATAACCCATTACCACAGATAGTCCGACACCAATAAGTAAATTTGCAAGAAAGAAAAGAAGTAGTATTGAGTGAAAAAATTTACGTTTTATTGACCATTCAGAAAGTGTAGTTGCGGCCCGCAATAAGAATATAGGAATTGTATAAACGATGAACCTCCACTCTTTATGAGGCTGAAAGGACATAGCAGCAACAAATAAAATCGACGAGCACCACAAGATATCTATAGAATATCTGGCTGGGTGTTTGAGTAAATAATGCTCCAGCCTTTTCAAATTTGATGGTATTTCACGACCATCATCAAAAGGATCATAATTACTGTAGCGAAGGAACAAAGCCAAAATAGTAGCAGGTTTAAAAAGTTGTTTGGAATATTTAACAAAATATGCTGACCACGGCTCAATGCCCCATTCAGCAGATTTACCGTTTAAGATGTTGAATTTAAAGGAGACCAATTCAGGGACTAGCCAGTAGCCCCAAAAATAAGAGTCTATTATGCATGTTGTAGCGAGGCCTGTAATGGTACCAACAATATGCATCAAAACGTTATGCCAGAAGTTAGATTGGAGATATGCTATAGAAGATACGATTGCAATAATCACACCAAATAACCCAACCTCCAATCTAAATACAATAGCAGTAAATGATAACCAAGCATAACCAGCCATTTCACCTCGAATCAATTTAGAGATAGCATGATTTGTAAAAGGTAATGCAATAAAGTTAGGTAAAGTACGAGACGAATAATATAGAAGATGGAACTGCGATAATAAACCAAGAATAAACCAAAATCCAATTCTCGATCTGGCCTTAAAATTTCCGACATCAATGCAAGCTCTATTAACGGAGTTTTTAATTTCAATCAATGAAAGTGCATTGGCAAGGCCGAGAACTCCTCGGGCTAAGATTTGAACATTAAGTTGGGAATCATTACCATTTTCAATGAAGGATTTACCAAATAGTGAAGACAAAATATCAAAAGCTTTTACAACACCAGATAAAATCAAGCTTCCTATAAATGTTCTCGGAACTACTCCTGGGAATTGTAAATGATCATAATTTTCTTTAATTGTTTCTAGTGGGAATATACCAAAGTTAAGCATATCATGCACAGCTTGAATATTAAATGATTCCTCCACTTTGGTGTATGGAGAAATTATCAAATAATACACAACAGCAGCAATGAGTACTATATCTAGAAACTTCTCCGATAAGTACTTGGACCTCATGTTGGCAATCAATTGGTAGTTTGGATCTGGCTTGGAGATCTAACTGATATAATGATTCGTGTTGTGAAAATCTCTCGGTTTTTTTCCTACTCGTTTTTTTTTCAGTAAGGTCTTTTTTTTTTTGGTTTACTGAACTACGAATAAGTCATCAATCTTAGTTCACTTCCTTTTCTTATCAATTAATCCAAATCAAATAAACACTAAAATATGGATGACATACCAGACTTAGTAACCGAATTACCCAAGGATACTTCTCAAGTATTAACCAAGAATAAATACACAGCGCCAAAAGATGAGCTGAGCGTGGCGCCATCACAACCGCAAACCGAATTATCGCAATCGGAACCAGAACCAATTAACAAAAAGATTCCAATCACCATAATAACTGGTTACTTAGGATCTGGAAAATCTACATTACTTGAACAAATTGGTAAAAGATCTCAAAAAAGACTAGCCATAATTTTGAATGAATTTGGAGATTCTTCAGCAATTGAAAAATCCGTTACTATCCAAGATGATAATAAAGATTCAGTACAGGAATGGTTAGATATTGGGAATGGCTGTCTTTGCTGTACGGTGAAGGACAATGGTGTGCTAGCCATTGAAAACTTGATCGAAAACTCAAGAGGGAAGATTGATTACATTTTATTAGAAACTACTGGTATCGCAGATCCTGCACCAGTTGCTAAAATGTTCTGGCTAGACGAGGGACTATCATCGAACGTTTTTATTGATGGAGTTGTAACAGTTGTTGACTCTGAAAATATCTTGAAATGTTTGGATGATGTTGGAGGTCATTGGCATAAAGAAAACAATCATATAAAAACTGCACAATCAATAAATAAAGATGATTTGACTGAAGAAGAAATTAAAGATGAGCAGGAAAAGCTAGAACAAGGTATAACAACAGCTCATTTACAAATTGCATTGGCAGACTCAATCTTGATCAATAAAATCGATAAGATTCATCAGTTCGAAAACTTTGAGTCAAGACTCGAACAAATTAAGAGTAGAATAAAATCAGTTAACAATACTACCCCGATGTATACAACAAGTTTCGGGGATATTGATATTGATAAGATATTGGATTTAAAAGCATTCGACTGTGACAGTGAGAAATTTTCTCACTCTTTAAATATACTGGAAAACTCAGTTTATCATGATGATAGAATTACAACAATCACCATAACTTATCCCTTTTTCGAAAGTGTTGAATCATTTCAGAAGGTTGAATCGTTTCTACAATACGTTCTTTGGGAAAACGAAGTTAACGGGAAGCCAGTAGAGATTCATCGCACAAAGGGTATTATGGTTTGTGGTTCAAAAATAAAAGTTATTCAAGGTGTCAGAGAAACTTACGATATAATTGATGGAAACAAGCTAGCACCAGGCATTGATGAAAATAAGTTTGTGTTTATTGGGAAAAACTTAACACATGATGACTTGAAAGCTGAATTTTTAAAATTTGTAGAATAGTTCTTAATATACTTTATTTATTCGTAAAAACAACGTTAAGTAGCATTTTAGCAGTTAATGGTTTGCAATCATTGTTGCCACACGACTTGATGAAAATTTGAAGCGAAAAAAAAAAAAAAAAAAAAAAAAAAAAAAACAATTTGGAATCGACATCAACAAAAAAGTATAGACTTCAGTATATCACATTACCTAAATCTCTTATATAATATATAAGTCGACCCTGTGAATAATGTCAGGGGATTCCAGTAATAAAGGTGCTCAACCTGAAAAGGTTACTCCGCCTGTTGAGCCTACCAAACCAACGACTCCACCCAAAAAGGGATGGTCCAACCCAGCATTAAGAATGATGGGAATTCCCAGAATCAGCTTACCACTGAGAAATTGGATGATATTTTGGAGTGTATTAGCAAGTATTGGTGGGGGTATTGCATATGATAAGTATCAACAAAAAAAGATACGTGAGAAATATGTTAATATGGTTAAACATTTAGGTGAAGAAGTGTACGAAAATGATAGAATTCCAAGAAAATTAACTATATTTATAGCACCACCACCAAATGATTTCCTAGATGAATCATTAGGAATTTTCAGAAAATTTGTTAAACCAATTTTAAATTCAGCCGCCATCGATTATGAAATTTATACCGAAAATAGACAAGGTGATATTAGATCACAGGTAGCCGAAAAGATTAGACAATTAAGAAAAGAAAAAGGTGGGATTGAAGACGAACCTAAAGACGAAACTTCAGAAAAGAAACCAATTTTAACATCACCATGGCCAGTACCAAATCAACAACCACGAGTTGTTGAAGATGAAGATGGACCATTAAAAAGTCGTTATGAATTATATGAAGCTAAAGATGTATTAGGACTTTATAAAATTCTTGGACCTATTTCACCTCATAGGGATGATGAAGTAGATTTTGAAAAATCAGGAGGGGTTGTTTGTATTGGACGTGGTACTTATAAAGAATATATGACTGGTATACATGAAGGTTTGTTAGGACCTTTGACTAAACCAGAAGAACCAATTGTAGAACCCACACCAATAATCAATGGAGAAGGAAATGAAGAAGGTAAAGAGGTTGAGAAGCCCAAGAATGATGATTCATTTGAACAACATGATGACGAAGAAGAAGAAGCAAATAAAAAATCAGCAGTTGAGAAACCATGGATTAAAGTATCTGAATACAAGGAAGCCAATTTAGCTCCTGAATTAGATTTAAATTCCAAAGTACTTAATAGTAAGAATGTTCCAGTATTATTTGAACAACCGATTTATGTTTATCCAGTACCAAATATATTAGGATTTCTTAATATACCAATTAAGATATATAGATATTTTACTAAGAGAAGAGTTGCGGAAGAATATGGACAACGAACTTTATCCATTGTTTATAATTTAACGAGAGAATTTGAGTATAGAGATCAATTAATGGCCAAAGAAGAAGAATTAGATTGGCCCAAGAAATGGGTTGAAAAGGGTAAGAGTAAAGGTAGTGAATGGGTTCAGGAATTAGAACTTGATGAAAGAATTATGAAGAGAATGAGAGTTTTCGATCCTGAATTAATTGAGAAACAATCAATTGAAGTTGATGAAAAAAAGACATAATGAATGTAAATAGATTAATATAATTTGTATATAAAAAGAATACAAAAGTACCTGTTAGATATGATCCTTTAGTATGCTAAGTGTACTAAGTATGCTAAGTGTAATAAGTGTACTGAGTGCGCTCTTCAGTTTGCCAATTCTAACTTTTAGTCAAATTTTGACCAATTTTTCAGCAAAATTATACTTATGTACTAATCAAGTCAATATACCTATGTACTATAAACTCAATATACTTATGTACTATAAACTCAATATAGTTTGTACTCATTTTATACTTTTACATTATGTATTTGCAATACCAATTTTAGGTCAAGTTCGTAAAATTAAGTATACAGATTGAAAATCCAAGTTAGGCAAGTATTTCCACAACTAAGCGAAATATCTATAAATAATCTTATAAGATAAGAAGTCCGAACACGAATATCAAGTGTTTAAACAGTTTGATTTGTGGTTGTTTTAAAAGTATGTAACATTTAGATGACCGCAAAAAAAGTGGTTTTGTCTAAGAATAAAACTACCAGATAAGGAAGTTGATAGAAAATTTGTAGGATCAAGAATGAAAAGTGGAGAATCGGATTATACCGTACTTATCAAAAAGATCAAAGATCTTACGGAGTAAATCCAAGTCGAAACGGAACTCGTTTATTGAACAATTTGACTGTTTGATAAGACTAGTACACAAAGATTATTGGTTAGATATAATTAATGTACCTGAAGGTCTTCAGGTAACCTTTAGGTTACCTGAATGTTTAACTGAAAGCTACATTGTATGATCAATGTCTAACTGAAAGGTACATTGTATGATTAAGTTCAATAGGAGGGTTAATTATGGGAAGTTAAAAAAATCATTAAGAGAAAAGAGTCATATTCGACTCCGAATCCGGGGCGTTAATTGCAAAATGAAAAAGGGCGCAAAATCACCATTTCTTTTTTGGCTTCGGGCCCCGTTGAACGGGGTGCCGACGTGTACTTACAAAATGTATTCAGTGCTTACATAAGCAGAAAAAGGCAATTTTGTTTTTTCAGGTGCTTATTTGTAGCCAGTGCACTACCTTAGTAATTTTGATTGGCAGAAGATAAAATTATGTTTCTTTTGGTGGGTGAGGTCCCCCGATTCAGGCCCGGAATAAACCAGCAGTGAGAATTACAGTTTAGACCCCCGTTGTCTGCCCGCACCGTTCTACACCGTTGGTTTATTCCGTTCTTTGTTTGCAGGTTGGCATCTTTTGCAATCACCATATGATATGATTATATGATTATATGATTATATGATTATATGATTATATGATTATATGATTATATGATTATATGATTATATGAGTATATGTCTATATGACTATACTATATATATATACTATATACTATATACTATATGCTATATAATGTATGTGCTATATAATGTATGTGCTATTTAGCTAGGTGAGACCTGCTGCGCTCTGATTGGCCAGAGATTGGATCTGTAGCTGATCACTGTATGCAGTAGCCTCCTCCTCCTCTCTCTATTTTTCTCTAACTTAAATTAATTCAACCACTAACAATAGGCCTCGCAATTAATAGAGGACTCTGAGTCTTTTCTTTTTTTCTTTTCTTTTTCCAGTGAGTTTTTAGAGTTTTTGTGAGAAATGTGATGATGTCGATGATTTGCAATTCTAATTAGTACCGATTCCCCTAGTGAACAAAAAAATATTACTATGAATATTCCACTTATATATAAATGAACATATAAATCTCTCTTTTTTTTTTTTTCTTTTACCTTTTCTCTTTTTCTTCTTTTTCTTCTTTTATTCCTTATCTTTATTTATTACTATACACAATGGTCTTACCTCACGAACCTGAATTCAAACAAGCTTACGATGAATTAGTCTCTGCTTTAGAAGATTCTACTCTTTTCTCTCAACATCCAGAATATAAAAAAGTTATCCCAGTTGTTTCTGTTCCAGAAAGAATTATTCAATTCAGAGTTTCTTGGGAAAATGATAAAGGTGAAATCGAAGTTAATAATGGTTTTAGAGTTCAATTTAATTCTGCTTTAGGTCCATATAAAGGTGGTTTACGTTTCCATCCTTCTGTTAATTTATCCATTTTAAAATTCTTGGGTTTTGAACAAATTTTTAAAAATGCCTTGACCGGTTTATCCATGGGTGGTGGTAAAGGTGGTTGTGATTTTAATCCAAAAAATAGATCTGATGCTGAAATTAGAAGATTTTGTGTTTCTTTTATGAGACAATTGGCTCGTTATATTGGTCAAGATACTGATGTTCCAGCTGGTGATATCGGTGTTGGTGGTCGTGAAGTTGGTTTCTTATTCGGTGCCTACAAACAAATGCAAAATAATTGGTCTGGTATCTTAACCGGTAAAGGTTTATCTTGGGGTGGTTCTTTAATTAGACCTGAAGCTACCGGTTATGGTGTTGTTTATTACGTTGAAAAAATGATTGAAAAAGCTACCAAGGGTCAAGAATCTTTTAAAGGTAAACGTGTTGCCATTTCTGGTTCTGGTAATGTTGCTCAATACGCTGCCTTGAAAGTTATTGAATTAGGTGGTACCGTTGTTTCTTTATCTGATTCAAAAGGTTCAATCATTTCTCAAAATGGTATTACCGTTACTCAAGTTGAAGAAATTACCGCTGCTAAAGTTAAATTTAGTAGTTTAGAACAAATTATTAAAGATTCTGCTAGTGCTTTCTCTGGTGAAAATCAAGTTAAATATATTGCTGGTGCTCGTCCTTGGACTCATGTTGGTCAAGTTGATGTTGCTTTACCTTCTGCTACTCAAAATGAAGTTTCTGGTGAAGAAGCTAAAGCTTTAGTCGAAGCTGGTTGTAAATATATTGCTGAAGGTTCTAATATGGGTTCTACTAAAGAAGCCATTGATGTCTTTGAAGCTAACAGAACTGCTAACGTTTGGTATGCTCCTGGTAAAGCTGCTAACTGTGGTGGTGTCGCTGTCTCTGGTTTGGAAATGGCTCAAAACTCTCAAAGAGTTACCTGGACCGCTGAAGAAGTTGACAGTAAATTGAAAAACATTATGTACACTTGTTTCGATAACTGTTACTCTACTGCTACTAAATACTCTGCCGATAAAGATGCTTCTGGTTTGCCATCATTATTGAAGGGTGCTAACATTGCTGGTTTCATTAAAGTTGCCGATGCTATGTTTGACCATGGTGATGTCTTTTAAATTTGAAGACCAATTTTTTTAAAAAAAAAAAAGTTAGACTTTGATATTTTTGTGATCTTATATATATGTTTCATTTTTGATGATTTTTAGTTCTCTGATATAATTATATTGTATTTTTATTTCATTCATTCCTCGTTCATTGTAATTAGTGTATCATTGTTATCAAGATAGATTTATGGTAATCAATAAGTATTTATAAAGTGTGGTTTTATTATTATCATAGATATATATATATATCTATGAAGTGAATTTCACGTTTGAACCAGTACACGATAATATTTGATCCACGCTAAAAAAAATTGATGCGTGCTTTTAGACGCGATATAAATCTAATACTTAAAAGACTACCCCAACCACTCCAAACTTAACATCAAATGACTGAAGTGTCTGCATCACCAAGTGCTGGTGAAAGCTACTTCCCTGAAGGAGAAGAAGTTATAGTGGCAGACCTCCCCGATTACGTTCCACTCTGCCCTTCACTAATTAGTGATTTTGAAAAAACAACCTCAATCCAATCAGCACCATCAAGATTAATCGAAGATAACATTAAAACTCTTATGAAAAATGTTAAAGATTATATCGATTATATCATTGAACATGACCACTTATTAGAAACTGAGGATTATTCAACGTTTCTTTCTTCCCAATTATCACTTTTAACTAGCTTATTAAAGAAAAAGTTTGAACTAGTTATATTATCGAACTCAATAGAATCTTCCAAACGTGAAATATATTTACGCTCAAATCAAGAACCAGAGTTATCAATAGACTCTCTACCTTATTTTCAACAATCAAACGATCTTCAACTTGGTGATTTACTTTTGAAGGACTACGAAGAAACAAAACAACAACATTTAGTATCCAATTCTCTTGAAAATGTTATCAACTCTTCTAATCATTATAAATTTTTAAGAAATACTTCATTAATCTTAAAAGATCCCGAACTCCCATTACCGGAAGATGCTGCAAATGATCTGGAAGAATTGGAAGTTGCAGGTGGTAAAATTACTTTGAAAGATCCAATTTCAATGAATTTTTTCAAAGAACCAGTTAAATCAAGAAAATGTGGACATGTTTACGAAAAGAAGCATATCTTAAGATCTCTACAGTCTAATCGACATTGTCCTATTGATGGTTGTCAAGCTTCCATTAATCTGAATGATTTAACCCCTGACGAACTAATGCAATTACGCGTGAAAGTCTATTTAGCTCGTGAAAAACATAAAAGACCTAACATTAATGTTGATAAGTTATGAATAATGTTTTATATATTGTGATATAGTGTATTTCTAGTAATTAAGTTTGTATAAGTTAGTTATTCATCGCTGTAAACCACCTAAATCATTGATAGGGCTTCACGTGGACTACAAGGGAGAGACGAAAAAAAAAAAAAGAAAAAAACTTAGTTGTAAAAAACAAAATATAAGATAAAGAGGTTTAAAAATAGGAAACAATTTTCTTTTTTGTTAGACATACTAACTTATTGACACACATATCCACAATGTCCATTAATTACCAAGGACCACACCCTGTTGATGTGCCTATAACAGACTTGGATGATACAGATGATGATATAATATTCAGGGAGCATTTAGATAATCGCGGTTCTAATAGTACCCTGCAAGGTGATGATTTTTTAAATAGTTTGGACTACGAACATCAAAACAACCAAAGGAGCCTCTTTGGAAAGTTAAGAAACTATTTCAATACACCAAGATTAAGCGGCGGTGCTTATGCCTCAGTTACTTCTACCGACAGCTTTGAAATAAATGACGATGATGAAGATGATGAAGTTGCTAATAGATTTGCTTTTGATTTGAGGGATTATAAGATAAAGAGATTGAATGATAAACTTAATAAGACAATTGCTAGTCTAGTGTGTGGTTTAGTATTGGTTATAATCGTCTTATTCTTTAATAAATCTTGGTTTAAGTCATCTTCTGTTGATGATCCCAAGAATGCTTCAATAGATCCTAATATTAATAAAGATAAAGCTATTCTTTCAAACTCAACTCACGATTTTCATCCCACCACCATAATCATTTCATTGGATGGATTTCATCCCCATTATATAAACCCTTACTTAACGCCTACCTTGCATAATATGATGATTAATGATTACGGTGCTCCATATATGATTCCCTCTTTCCCTTCATCAACCTTCCCAAATCATTGGACTCTTATTACGGGACTTTACCCATCTGAGCATGGTATTGTAGGAAATACTTTTTTCGATCCTGTCTTGAAAAAGCAATTCGTTAATACTGATCCAAAAACTGGTGGAGTTGATCCAGAGTTTTGGCAAGGCGGTGAACCAATCTGGAAAACTGCTTTCAAACAAGGTGTTAATTCAGCTGTGCATATGTGGCCTGGTAGCGAGGTACCTGGGGTTGGAATAGATAATGGACCCTTAGAAGTTGATCGTTATAATGGTTCAGAGCTTTTGTCATCTAAAGTTGATCGTGTAATGAAATGGATAGATCGTGAAGATATTAACGAACGCCCTGAATTGATTTTATCTTATGTCCCAACCATTGATCAATTTGGTCACAAATTTGGTATCAGTGGTAAAAATCTTACTGATGCTTTAAAATATGTCGATAATTTTATTGATTTAATGACTATTGAATTGAAAAGCCGTAATTTAAGAGATATTGTTAATTTAGTCGTTGTTAGTGACCACGGTATGGCTCCGACCTCTAACGACAGACTATTATTCCTTGATGACATTGTTGATTTGAATAAAATTGAACATATTGACGGCTGGCCATTATTCGGTTTGAGACCTTTCAGCGAGTATTCGACCGATGAAATTTTTACCGAATTGAAAGAGAAATTTGCAACCTTAAATGAGGACTTGAAGAAAAGTTTTAACATTTATAAACTAGAAGACTTCCCTAAAGAATACAACTTTGGTGGCAAAAAAGGTGATCATAAATTCAATTACAGATTGGCTCCAATCTGGATAGTTCCAGAAGTTGGCTACTCAATAACAACCCACGAACAATTTAAAGAAAATAATTATGACTATACACCTAAAGGTGTTCATGGCTATAATAATACTGAAGTTTTAATGAGAGCTTTATTCCTAGGCTCAGGTCCCTATTTCGATAAAAAACTAGCATCATCAAATAAAAAAGTTAAACCCTTCCAAAATACAGAGGTCTATAATTTACTTTGTGACTCTTTAAATATTATACCCTCTCCTAATAATGGCTCAAGCAATCAGTCTAAGGATAAATCTTATACGTCCTTCAGCAGCTTATTATCACCTGAAAATGCATTACCTGACGACTGGAGCGATTCTTTGGGTTATCCTGGTGTCCCATTCCCAATAGATCACATTGTGAATGATGCCACATATGACTTATTATATAAAAAACCCGTGGACAGAGTTGTGCCAACTACAATATCTGTTAGTACCAATGATAGACCATTAGAATCATTAGTTTCCCAAGAGTCATCACTATCTAGTTTGACACCAGAAAAGTTACCTAAACCAACCGATTTCACACATACTGCTCATGAGAAACCTGAAGAGACACCAAGCGATTTTGACAAATTGGTAGATGGTATAGAAGATGTGATAGGTGATGTTGGGGACACCTTGAATGATGCTTTAAAGGATGCTGGGCACGGTATTAATGAAGCAGCCGATAGTACTTCCGGAAAGATACATAGCTGGATGGATAAGATTTTTGGCCATGAATCAGACGACGAATAACTCTACAATATATAAATATTCGATAGCAAGAAGCTGAGCCAAAATCTATTATACAGTTTTGATAAATATATATATATGTATGTATATACACTTACATAGTACTTGTTTGAATCCATTTTCAACCAGAACCAAGGCGGTCTGCTAGTTCGTTAGAAAGCACTTGTAAAGTAGGGAACTGTGATGAATCATGATGATCTAAGGGAAATCTCTCCTGTGTTGAAGGTGACTCGTCATTTATGATTCTCAAAAATGGAGAATTTGAATGGGCTGCTCTAACCACCGAAGGTCCATTTGGTGTGTGTGGAGATGAAAGAAGTGACTCAAAGGAATTTCTCATTGGAGTTGGGCTTCTTTTTCTAGCCACCTGTAGCTCACCTGAACAATCTTGACATAATCTAACAATTAGTTCTTTCGGTAATCGAGAAAAAGCTTGAGATCTTGTGATTACTGACCAATTTGACTTTATAATTTCCAAAATCTTTGAGACGAAAATACTTTCATTCGAAATAATAGAATTAGCCCATACCTTGAGAAATAAACTTATTTTATACTCTGGATCGTCGTTTGGGTCATTATTCGAAACTAACATAGACAATTGCCTAAATAAGTGAAATAAAGTTTGACCCCTTAAATCTGGTAGTTCGTATAAATTTGACAAGATAAGTAAACCAGAATAATCAGTAATATTGAATGTATTTGGAGGAATGTAATGATCGAACTCAATAGATCCAGTATATAAATAGAAAACCAAAGCTTTCACTGAAATGAAGGGTTCAGGAATGAACATTTTATTATTTATAGTCTCATTCATCCCGCTACTTATAAGCCTTTGAAAATGGGGCCATCTAGCTAATAAAATTGATTTGTGAACTTTAACGACAGAAAATATATCTCGATTTTCATGCAGTTTACCCATCATAACATCCTCGACTATATTATTGATTTCATCAAAATTTTGATATTCAATCTTGGTATTGTCATCCTTAAAAGTGTAAATTTCAAAATCAGTGAATTCTTCTTTAATCAAAAAAGTTTTGAAATCATTCACAATATTCAAACTACCAAATTGTAACCTTTTATCGGACTTGGTTTCCAATCCAGTTGGTATTCCTAATCCACATAGTTCAATTTCGATTATTTTAGTTAGATGAGTATCGCTTGACAGTCGCAAATTATCAGAATTCGAATTGAATTTAGGTTTCTCGTATCCAAGGATAAATAAATGACCATCGCTTGAAATAAAGGTGTGTTTCCAAGCATAGTCATATAAATTCTGTTCATTATTCAGCTTTAAATTAGAATTGATGTTTTTCAGATTAACCAAAGGGATATATTGAAACTCGTTAAGGTCATGGTAGGCAATAGTAACGCCCTTATTATTATTTTCAAACCCCCACAGCGGTAAACTAATTTCAATCTTGAGAGATGGATTAACTTCTGAATTTAAATAGATACGTTCCGAATTCGTTGGAATATAAACATCATTTAAGCTTTGATTCAATAATTTTGAATTATCATCATCGTCATCATCGGAATCAATAAAGCTTAAATTATAATTTGGGTGCAGCAATAAAGAAATTTCACCAATACTTTGATCACTGAAGTTAAAGTATATTATTGAGCTTGTGACATGATTCATGTCCTTATCTAATCCACCAAATGAATAAAGTTTACCATCATGAATAGCTATGAAATGATCAAATCTTGCTGCAAATTCGATCGGACCATGCCAAATACCCGAAACCAAATCATAACAGTATAAGTCATTCAAGGGCGTTGAATTAACTAAACCACCACTAATATACATTTTTGTACCATCATGAGAAATACAACAAGCATGACGAGATCTGGGGGAAGGTGCACTATCTAAGGCAAATGTTGGGGCTGAAATCCATTTGCGGTCAAAAATATTATAAATTAACATTAAACTTTCTTTTCTTAATATGTTATTGTTTTGAAATGCATGATTATCATCATCGTTCTCTTCGTCAGCATCATGAATTCTTGAAGTATCGTTGTAGGACCTACCTGGAGGAACAATTTCGGGGAATTCGTCACATGGAATCCCACCAAATACAAGAATATTTCCTTGTCCGATATAAATCGCCAGGTGGCCTTCACGAAACACTCCAGCATGTTTATTATCAACCTCCCAAGTTTTAGTTTTAGTATTTAGAAGATATACATTACTATCCAAGTTATCATTATCATCAAATCCACCAAATAAAAATACGTAGTCCGTTCCTGGGCAAGGAACTATGGTTGACTTAACATTGTACTTTGGAGCCTTTTCACCAACAACAGTACTTAGTACAAATCCGCTTTGCTTCTTGGGTATAGACATTATATTTTCAAGATACGATAGATAATTAATATGGGGTAAATTGGCGTTTGGTGGTTATCGCAAATTCAAAGGTTGTAAAAAAAAAAAGGAACAGTGCAGATCGAACTGACCAAGTGCAAAAAAACAACTTAAAATGACCGAGCGACAGAATAACCAGTTCGACAAGGTATCAGGGTATATATGATAATTATTCTATGATTAGCCCAATATTTTGGACTGTGATGACTGACAGAGAAAAAGGTTCAGTTAGAAATTGGCTTACTCATTCTCTTGAAGGAGATGGGAAGTGGATTTTTTGATTTTTGCGGATCAAGAGAGAAATTCCGGTACTGTATCACGTGGCATGTTACTATTTACGAGGGCAGTTTTTTTGATTGCAAACCCATATTATCAGAAATTACAATTAAAAGTATATGATTAACACCTATAATATTAGCCTATTTACAGCCTATTCAATATTTACAATGATTTTTCTATAAAGTTTACCAAGTTTCAAAAGGATCTTTATCAGTTTTACTGATAATAATATCAGTATCTGGTAATTCTTTTTCTAATTGTTGTTTGATAACTTTCAAAAAAGCACGTTCAGTATTTGAGTGATTACAAGCAATTACAGAAGAGCCAATTTCTTTTAAATAAAGAGCTTCATGATGAGATAATTCACCGGTATAAAAAAGATCAGCTTTAATACCTTTGAAAACCCCACTACCAGAACCAGCACAAATAGCAATCGAATTAATATTATCGTGATTAGCACCCTTAGCTACTTGAACATGGTTTATATCCAAACTATGTTTAGTATTCTCAACCAACTTCTGTAAACTGGTTGGCAGGTTTAAATAAACTAATCTACCCATACCGCAACCTTCTTCAGTTGCGTCTGGTTGAATGGTTTCACGAGATGATTCTTTTAAATTCCCAACAATTCCATCTGCCAAAAAGTCATTTACACCTCCCTTAGCACTATCAACGGCAGTATGAGGACAATAAACACTGATATTATTCTGAATCAACTTAATCAATGATTTTTGTTGAGGGTCTTGGGGTGTGATTGATTTTAAAGGTCTAAAAATAAAAGGATGATAAGCTAAAATAAAATTGGCATTATTCTTAATTGCTTCATCAGCAACTGATTGAGTTAAATCAATAGTTAATAAGACTTTTAACGTTTGAGTTATACTTTCTGAACTGGCATCAACTAGTAATCCTGTGTTATCCCAAGTTTTATCTGCTAACTTGGTTGGATAGTATTTTTGAACTAATCCGTGAACGTGTTAGTACATCAAAATTGAAAATTGTATGGAAACAAACAGACTTAACATACTCGCACTGACCACAGTCTTAATTGCACTCTTTGACATATTTGATTCGTTGTTTCAGTGAACTGTAGGTTTCGTTATTCTACAGATGATTTTTAGCAAAAATCCCAAAAACAAAAAGAAAATCGATTTAAAATTAACAAAACGAAAAGAACACTGGAAAAAAGAGCGAAATCAATTTAGTTCCGGTTTCAATTCCGGACAGATTTTTCTTTTTTTTTTCCCTTTCTTTTTTTCGGTAGTGTGCCTACCACGTTTGAGGTCTTCGTGACACAAAGCCAATGTGCTCAAAAGAAAAAAAAAATTGCTGCTAATAAAAAATTCATCACCAGATTCAAAAAACACATCCACAGTCCAAGATTACTTAGAGCATGAAGCTTCTTGGGAGATTGGAGATGGAATCTTGCAAAAGATACAAAAAAAAGAAAGAATGCGCAAACCCGGAATCGAACCGGGGGCCCAACGATGGCAACGTTGGATTTTACCACTAAACCATTTGCGCTCTTTTATGGGTGTTTATCGTTTCTCAATAGGTTGGCTATGTATTTGTGTTTGAGTAAAATAAGAACAGCTCCCCCCCTATTATCTATCTCGAAACAAAATCTAATTCATAAATTAGACTAAATTTTATCCATCTCTACATTCATTCTCTTATTCAACTAGGAGGTTTTCAGTGAGACTAAACTCTCATTGCTTCCCCCTACAATATCAAAAGGAAATATATTTTATAGTCTTTATAGTTATTAAATATATATTCTAAGATTTCGTGAAAAAAAAAATATCGGGAGAGGAAGAAAACGTTAAAATGTAGTAACAAACCCCAAAGTTAACAAGCTTAGATGTTATTTGACGTTCAGTGTTTGAGACACAAATTAGATTTTGTGGTTTGAAATAAATATCGAGATCAATATCCACAACGAGTGAATGAACTATCATCTTTGAGCTGATGCCTTTGGGCTTTAACCTACTAAAGCATGCTTAAGAACATTCAATGTGCTAGGAAGTTTCTGCTTTATGATCACATTCTGCGCATGCCTCAAGACTGCAAAAAACAGCCAAATGTTAATCTACATGCTGAAAGACCATGATTGATAAGAAACACCCTTATTTGTTCTCTAACGCTAACAGTCTTCTTGATTGAGTATATTATATGAATCTATTTTTTTTTTTTTTTTTTCTTCATTTTGCAGCGTAAACACAATATTTCCACAAATATCAATAGTTTCAAAATTCTGTAGGAAAATAACTACATGAAATAACAGAAAGCTCTAAACCGACTAAGAGGGGACCCTCTTACCCTAGCATTCCCAGGCTGCTTCTCCCCACTTACAAATGTATAGGAGCCGGAAGTAAAGGCTTAGAAGGGTTCTCCATCTCTTTCTTTTCTTTTTTTCATTTTTCATTTTTTTTTTTTGTATTTCTTTCTTTCTTTTTTTGGTGTATCTGTAACTCATCACTTCAGTACTTAAGATTGAAAGTGTGATTGCTCAGAACTATAAGATAATTCCTTGACAAGACAATTTCTAGACCAGCATTCAAAGTCGGATTCATGAATAATCTTTGCGAGAATTCCCACAGCGCAATAAAAAAAAAGGGTTGCAACGCTTTGCTGATTGCACGACTGCCCATACTAGGAGTGGGTAATGATTTGCGGAAGGATAAAACAGGACGGGAAAAGAAAAGGGTAGGAAAAAAAAAAAAAAAGAATTAGCCAAAGCCATCCCTTTATTTAAGCTGAAGCAAGTTAGCTCATTCTTTTTATTACTTATTTATTTCATAGACAACCTATAGATTTCTACTTCTTTGACCACATTATAGAAAAAAAGAAGTATCCAACTCTACTCTGACGACGAGACCAGAGAGTTTAGAACAAAAGACTTAGATAAAGGTTATCTGAAAAAAAAAAAAGAGAAGAAGGACAAATAGGAAAAATATTGATCTACGATTTGAATACTTTTACTTCCAATTAGAATGGGGTCAACAGCAGATAATTATAATTTTGATTCAAATGAAGAACTTGATCCATTCTTAACTTCTCCATCAGATACTGTGGCTGCAACATTTAATGATATTCAAAGTCCTTCGAGTTCAACTTTCAATTTTGATTCACCACATCAACGTTCATCCGAAACTTTTGACTTTATCAATAATAAAGATGAAAAATATTATATAGAATATGAGGGAGAGAACATTTACATCGACTCAACCAATTGGAGAAATAGTAATCTATTGAAATGGCAAATCGTTTCTTGTTATTACAATTTTGTTTTGGTGGGATTATGTGAACAAGCTCTTGGTACCTTGATTCCAAAATTTCAAAGTTATTACGAAATAAATGATGTTCAAATCAGTTTCCTCTATTTGGCTTCTGTTTCTGGTTATATTATTATGGCTCTATTGAATCAAGCATCTCATAATGCTTTGGGGTTTAAAGGAGTTATCATACTTGGTTCTGCTTCTTTAACATTTTGTTGTTTGGTTGTTTCTTTTAAACCAAGCTATATATTATTTGTAATCATCTATTCTTTTAATGGTATAGGTGTTGGTTGCTTAGATGCCTCAATGAATTATTGGATGGGTGGTTTAGTTGATTCAAATGAAATTTTGGGTATTTTACATGGTTGTTTTGGTCTTGGATGTATGATTTCACCTCCTCTAGTAACCACTTTATTGCAAAAAGAAAATAATCCTTGGGGTTGGAATCAATATTATATGTTACTTTGTGGTTATGGAGCCATTGGTACAATTCTGGTTATATTGTTATTTCAAAAAGAAACCGTTGGCAAGTATAGATACGTCCTGATGATGAAAAATAAAAAATCTCCTGACCCCTTTAATAATAAGTCCAATTATGTTGAAATGAATACTTTTGAAGATAATTTTGATGTTAATTCTGATAATGAAAGCCTTAATGATGATGCGGATTCTACTGATCAGGCTTCTATAACTCAATCTCTTAAATCTAAATTAATCTGGGTATTCTCCTTGTCTCTTCTAATTTATGTTGGTGGTGAAGCCTCATTTGGTGCTTGGCTAGTTACTTTTCTAATGAGAATCAAAGGATTCCCCTACAAACATTCTTCTTATATGGCAACTACATTTTGGGCCGGATTAACTACTGGAAGAATGACACTTGGATTTGTTACTTCAAAATATTTCAAAAATGAATTAATTGCTAATATGACTTATGTTATTTGGTCAGCTGCTGGTTATCTTGTATTTTGGCTCTTAGCTCTATTACCCTTAGACTATCTCTTATTCCTTGTTGTGTTTATCACGGGCTTGGGTGTTGGTCCGATTTTCCCAACTACCATTGTTTCTGCTTTGAAAATTTTACCCTCAAAATACCATAGTGCTGGTGTCGGATTCATTTGTGCATTTGGTGGTAGTGGTGCTGCTGTTATACCATTTTTAGTTGGTTTAATCGCTGATACTAGCTCTTTTGGCTTACGTATATTCCCACTTATTGTTTTGGGTATGTATATAATTTTAAGTATAATTTGGGGTGGTCTCTTAAATCGCTTTGGTTCAAAAATTTAAGTTGATACAGAATTTCAATCAATTTTATAAAAGCTGCCCTTTATTTGCATTATAAGTTATTATTAAGTTATAGAAGTTTCCACTTCCTTTTTTTTTTATATAATTTTTTTTTTTGTATTCGTTTTTATTTAAATAATTAAATATGTCATTGACACTCAATAAAAATAAATAGGATATATTATTGAACTGTTTATATATATTGTATTGAATTCAAATCGCCCCTCCTTGCGCTATCCATTCATCTGGTGTAAATCCTTTTTGAGTAAATGCATGTATGGCAGCAATTTCTTCTTTTAAAGCACTATTGACTAATCTATGTCTCATTAATTTATTTTTACCCTGGAATATTGGTGATACTATGATAACGGCAAAAGCTTGCCCACAACCCCCTGACATATCTTCGACTTGTACCAATGATGCCAGTAGTCTGAGCTCTATTAATTCTTTCAATGAATCTGCTGTGAGTGGTGCCATTTTTCAGATTTACACAAGTCTTGTAAGATGAAAACGGATCAAGTTTTGAATTAGTTATATGCTTCCCGAACTTTAAGATGTGATGGGCTGTATTTATTGGAGGAAGAGTTAAAAGTTAACTTTAAAGTATTGTTGTCTGATTTATCAGAGATGAACGAAAAACGTCACTTTTTCTGATTCTTGTTCCTCAAATTTTTTTTTAGAATTTTTTTTTTATGGTCACATTTGTGCGACAATTCTAAAGTGTGGTTATCAGATCTTTTGATTTTCTTTTTGATTACAAATGAATTGTTTAATACTGCAATTATATATTCTTCTTGATCTGAGACTATTTCAGAATAATACTATTAGTCAGTTTAGAGATTCACAGATATAATACTAAGAAAAAAAAAAAAAGGAAAAAAAAAAAAAAAAAAAAAAAAAAAAAAAAAAAAAAAAAAAAAAAAAAAAAAAAAAAAAAAAAAAAAAAAAAAAAAAAAAAAAAGGAAAAAAAAAGAAAGAAAAAAAAAAAAGAACGAGAAGAAGCGAATAAAAACTATGAAATAAAACAGACAAGAAAGGAAAAGAAATGTAATAATGATTATGGAATAATAGAAGGGGAAGGGGAAATTGGTCAATAAATAAGATGAAGTAAAAATAAAAACAAAGAAATGTTACTAATGCTAGTAGACAAATCATCATTAAACATTAGTCGTTTCACCATGAGATTCGGTTAAAACTCTAGTTTGGCCTCTTTTAATAGTATTTGTATGTTGAGGAATATCACTGTCAATTTTAATCTCGAAATTAGAAAACGACTTTGGATTTTCTTTAGCAACTTTATCAATCTTATTCAAAATCTCTTTGGATGATAAGGCTGGCTCGGCTTTTGAATTAAAACCACACTTTTCAAAGAACTGTAAAAGATCAACTGGGATGACACTTAATTCTTCATGGATTTCAATCAATTGATTAACAACTTCAATACCCAAAAAGTAGGTTTCACCAGATTGTGGAGCTTGATCCGATTCTATTGATTGCTTTGAATATAAAATATTTGGTGAAATGACTGTCGCTAAATTATGAATATCCATTTTAGAACCTGTTTCTTCATCAATTTCTGCAAATGATGCAACCCAACTGAAGAAATACAATAGTACTTCAACTAAATTACGATGACTTCTTGGCAACAAACAATAGGTCAACTGAAGAATTCTTTTCTGCATAACTGGATCTTTCTCGCGCTGAGAAGAAATCCACAATTCATATAATCCGAAAGTTAATAATGGGTTTGGTAATTCTCTTAACCATTTCTTCATTAATGCCGCTAATTGAACAGCATTTTGGTCTGTAAAATCTGGCGATTTGAGTGGATTTTTATTAATTTGCTCAGTTAATTCTCTTAATTTTTTAATATTACCATTTAACCTGAAAATACCTTCAACAGACATATCCTTTTGACGTAGGGCATTAATAACATCATCAACAACAATCGGAATTCTTAATTTTGATGGTCCAACACCTAAGTCAGAATCGACACCATATTTTTTTGTTAAGTCTTGAAGATCAACACCAAAGACAGTTGATCCTTTACTCTTTTGATCATTAGCACCAAACTTGAACTTATCCCAGAAACCACCCGTCAGTTTCTTAGACAGTTGAATTAATCCTAAGAGTTCTTCCTTATTATGTCTATTTGGACTAAGTTCAAGAAGTGCTTCAATAGCAATATGCCTTAAAATGTAATGTTCAGGTTTTGACAATTCAGAATAATATTTGGATTTTTTCACTTGAGATGTATCAATTGAGGTACCGACAACATTACCTTTATTATCAGTAGTTGAAGTAGTGGGTGTCTTACCACCAGTAGCAGCAGCAACAGTTTTGACTGGTTGCATTGGACGATTTCTTTGATACAAAGTATTGTGATGCTTGAATGCATTTGGTCGTTGTTCTCTTGCTTGCTCAGCTGCAACAATTCTTGGAATATCATCTAAAGTTAATGATTTTTCATTTTTCAAAAGATCAGAAGTTCTATCAAGATGACTATTAGTTAATTGCCTTTGAGGCTCATCTCTAATCTTCAACGATTTCTTATATTGTTCCTTATTATTACGATCCTTAACTTTGAATATATCATGGTCACGTTGTTGAGCAATATATGACATATGTGAACCTTTCCGATTTTGTCCTTGAACTTGCAAGAGGTGGTCTGAAATATTTTCAGCATCGTCAACTAAGCCATCTTCATTAGTGATTTCTTCTTTAGCTTTATCAGCTTCGGGAGCTTCGATGATAACAGATTTTCTAGCATTTTTCTTAATCGAACTTGACAATTTTTGACTTTGTCTTCTACTTCTCAATCTAGTAACATCATTTAAAGTTCTTGAATAGTCATTTTCAGCAACTGCTCTTGCCGCATCTCGTTGTTCTGCCAAATTAGATCTGTTACTCTGTTGGACAGATAGGCTGTTATTATCATTACCTATGTTGGCGGCTTGAATCTTTGATGAACTATTTTCTGAGATCATAACAGACTTGGAACGATATAAAGCAATCTTCAAAAGGTAAATCAATTGAGATAAGTCACTAGCATACAGGAATCCAGGTAAAGCATCATGATCATTCTTAGCACAGTTCTCACATAAAACTAATGATTTGGCCTTATTATATGAAAACTTCTTAACATGATTAGAAGTATCAATTGACGAGACGCCACATTTGCAGTTAGAACATTCAAAACATTTAACATGCCATCTTTTATTACCATATTCAATGCATGATTTTTCAATACTCTTCAGACAAGACTGACAGGAATCAGTAGCATTTGAAGATATAGTTAAACGTTGGTTTAATGAATCAGGTTCAGAGCCCAACTTTTCATAATTTTTAGTAACAATTAAAAACTGATCTGTTGCTTCAGTTGTACCTCTGATTTGATTTACTTTTAGAGCATTATTAAGACCGATTCTAATTAATAATTTCAAATAATGAGCACATCCAGTAATGACTGATAATAATTCAGCCGAAAGACTACCAGATGATGAGATCTGACTTGATTTTCTTAAAATTGCCAAATAACTCATAATTTTACCTGAAATATTCCTTGGTTCTTTCCGCAAAGGTTGGAAAAGATCATTATTTTCATTCGAAGTTGCAGAATCATTTCTACCATCAGGTTGCTTCTCTATAACGAAACCATTATCCCTATTAATTATGTTACAAAGATCTTGAACAACATCAATAGCTTGAAATAAAACTTCAACATTTAAAATCAATTTCCCTGTTGCTAAAAGACCACTTGCTTGGTTACCAGTACATGCATTCAATAACATGTCAGAAATACATGCCGCAGTATTTTCTTCATAACCAGATAAAGTTAACCAACAACTCATAACGGTATTTTCAATTTGATCTTCAATGGCAATTAAAACATTAGGTTCAATGTTAGAGTTTTGTAAGTCCAAATTTTCAATACTTTTAATATGGAATTGATCCTCTAAACCAACTGAATCAGCAGTAATACAAACATTCCAAAATTTATGGACCATATAACATTCCGGGTGCCATTGTTGATTTCTTCCACCTCTGAATAGTTCCACAAACTGTTTGACGATGGAAGAATGACAACCTTCACAATGAGATGCATACAACTTGGAGTAATGATAATGGCAGTAAATGTTACTTTCATGCTCATAATAGCTTTCATCAGATTCAAAAACTTTTTCACAAACGGCACAACGGAAATGTTCCAAGTGATATTTATTACCTAAAGCTGTAATATACGGACCTCTTAAAGCAGAGTTACAATTAAAACATATAAGATCTAATTTTTTGAAATAATCATATTCACATAATGCAACTTGAAATTTTAAACCAGTTGATTCATCAATAGATTCATATGGGAAAAATTTTGCTGAACATTGTTCACCACATTCATTACAACGGAAACAATCCACATGGAAAGCATTAGATAAAGCTCGGACAAATTGGCCAGTAATTTCTAAACCACAAGATTTACAAACTTTTTTCTTTTTACGAATGCTTTTCTTTGCAATCAAATGATTATTTGAATAACTGATATTTTGAGGTACAGTTGTTGAACTTCTTGAAATTACTTGATTTACATTTGGATTTGGATTAGGACGTTGTATTTGAGTTTGAGAATGTTGATGTTGTAGTTGAGGTTGCGATTGTTGAGGAGGTGACCTTAATTGATCGTGTAACGTTGGATTTGAAGTGTTATCAGGTTGAAATGCAAAGGGAATTGAAGATGGTACTTTATGATGATGGTGTGAAGGAGGTGGAGGAGTTGATGTTTTAGGGGGTGAATTAGATTTGAAATGATTTGTAGGAGGAGTAGGTTGAGAGTTGAATGCAAGTTGTCTAGTATTATTACCATTACCACTCGTTGGATCTATCATTTGCAGAGCAGATGGTTTTGACGGAAGAAATTGTGGACTATTTGATTTTGAACGAGATTGAGGAGGTAAAGGTTGTTGAATTATTTCATCTTCTAATAAATTTTTTTTGGAAGATATTGGAGATATTGCGATGGAGTGTCTTTGATTCGGCTTAGTTAAAAATTGAGGAGTGGCAGGGACACCACCAGATGAAAATGGATTATTACTTTTAAAGCCATTCAAAGAAGTTGAAGAGTTATTAAGATTAATATTAGTATTAGATACATTTGGAACAACACTCGTAGAAGCACTGGCAGAATTAGAATGATTATTTGCAATTGGTAAATGAGGAGGTCGAGATTGTTGAGCTGAACTAGTTGATAATGGTCTTTGAATTGGTTGAGGAGTTTGATCATTTTGAAGGTCTGATTTGTAAGCTGCTTTAGGATAAGCAGGCATTGGAGGAATTAAGGCAGTCCAATTAGTAGCTGCTGAAGGAGTAGTATTTGAATTTATTGGATTATAATGATGTTGATGATTTTGATTTACCCCAGGAATAGTTGGATTATGATGACTATGACTTCTTGAATGTAAATTAGGTCTTGTAGAATTTTGAGATGAATTATTACTACTAGGACTTGAAAAAAGATTCAAGTTACTCGAAGGAGAAACAGGATCACTGAATTCAGTATTGGATTGAAAATTAAATGGAGAAGTTGACATATCTTGAGTTGGTCTAGTATTTAGTCTTGAATTAGAATTTTTTGAAGATATATGATTGTGATTATTAAGATCTTTACCATCTGATAATTCAGTATTCAGATACTGCTGAGACATCATAATCTATTAGATAAGATTCTCTTGATAAATGAATAAAAAAAAAAAAAAACGGCAAGAAAAAAAAAAAAATATCTGAATAATTGACGAGACTTCTTCTTAGTTAGCGGATATGAATCAAAATCAGAAGCAAGAATTGAGCAAAAATGGAAGTGCTTGAAAAAAAAGACTGAAGAAAAAAAAATTTAAGTGAAAAGAAGAATAAAAAAATTGGATAAAGTGTTTAAAAGAATGACTAAATAGTTGGAAATATTAAAACCAATTGGAGTATTGACAAAGGTAGATCAGTTTGTTCTAAAAAAAGAGAAAAAGAGGGAGAAAACGAGTAGTGTGAAGGAAATCGATTTCTGTTTTTGGGTGGTTTTTTTCTTTTGTTATTTTTTTTTTTTCTCGTTGATTGAGGAGCTCTTTGTGGATATATATATATATTTCTCTTCAGTATACGTAATTGGGCAAAGATTTTAATCAAATTACAACAACAAAAGGATGGAAAGGGTAAAACAGGATTAAGATCAATCAGAGGGATAATTTAAAGGAGTGAATAGGATTGATATTGGTGTTTTGTTCAGAAACGAAAGTCTGTGAGAAGGGCGGCTAGATATTTAACCAAAGAAAAAAAAAAAACGAAGAGAACTCTCACAAAAATTGTTAAAGAAAAAAAAGAGAAAGATTAGGAACTGAGTTATCAAGTCTCTGCCGTAAATTGATGACAACCAATGAGTTAATTATACATAAGACTAAGGGAATCTTCTTCTTCAGTGGTGAAAGAAGAAAAAAAAAGGAATATAGAAAAGAATGAGTAGGAAGAAGAAGAAGACAAGTTTTCGCTAAAAAAAAAAAAATTCGGGAGGTCGTTAACAGAGCGCATGTTTTTTTTTTTTTTTTGATTTTGTAATTTTTTTTTTTGAGAAAAAAAAAAAAAAAAAAAAAAAAAAAAAAAAAAAAAAAAAAAAAAAAAAAAAAAAAAAATAAAAAAAAAAAAATGGCAAAAACAATAAAAAGCTACCTCAAAAGCTGAAAAAAAAAAAAAAAAACCAAAACTAACAGGGAAAAAGTTGAAGAGAAGTTAGAATGAGCAGAATGAGCAGAATGGGCAGAATGAGCAGAATGAGCAGAATGGGCAGAATGAGCAGAATGAGCAGAATGAGCTACTTAACCACTCTTTTCTTTTTTGACTTTTTATTTCACCCCTTTTGATACTTTGAGGTATCTGTATATTAGTTAAATTATTAGCATACTCTTTTATTACGCTAAATGTTAGGACATTTACTACATTGATATTGGGCAAAAGAGAACAGTAGAATTCACCAAAAATGGTAAATATTCATACTAAACAGTCCAAAAAAAACGAAGCAAGAAAAAGTAAAAAAAAAAAAAGGCGACTGGCGGAAAAAAATAATACCAGCTATAAGCTGTATGATCTAAGTGCTCAACTACCTAAATGTCAACGGCAGCCCTAAGCAAAAAAAAAAAAAAGAAAAAGAAAAGAAGAGCAGAGATATTGAAAAAGAAAAGAAAATCGATTAATTAGGTAATACTGAGAGATCACTATTTTGTACGAAGGATAACACTTCGTTTGATAGACCAATAATGACGTACTTGATTTTCAAATTGGTTTTGTTTCCCAATATTAATGGTTTATCAAGTAGAAATGACACGAGAAAAAAGTGTATTGAAGAACAAAACGGTATGAGATCTCGGTTGAAAAGTAAACTTGATCGTATTTTCAATCAACGTAACCCCATTCATATCATGAAAATAGTAACAGAAACTAAAACATAAACCTAATTATATTTGATACTTTACAATATTTGCAACAGAGATGTAATTGTAGGCTTCAATTCAATAAGAAAAAAACAAATTCATTTCTCTTGACCTAATTGATAAAAATCGTGAAAGAAACCCGGACTTATTATGAAAAAAAAAAGAGAAGCAATTACTCAAATGCCAAATATTTCAGAGAAATAGGAGAACATTTCGATTTTTATTCTTCTTCAATGGTGTTGTGTTTTTTTTTTTTTTTTTCTATTTCTTTTCTTTTCTTTTCTTTTCGTTCTTTCCCAAAAAACAATAACAAACAAATAACAAGCCGATTGAAAGACAAAGAATTAAACCACGAAAAATGACGGTATCGACAATGTTGTTTTAGACAATTAGTCTAGGGTAAAGTTAATTTAACTTCACGCGACTAGTTGAATGAATGTAATCAGTATTGTCTACTTGAACATATTTGAAATTGGTGTTGCATTTCAATATGATTTTCTAATTTTCTAACTTTCTAACTTTCCAACTTTCTAACTTTCTTTCTTGTTTCAAAGTATCACAAGTTGTTAGCAAGTGACGAATCACATTCTTTTACCATTGTACGTTCTTAATAGATTATTCAATCAATATAAGCAATACGCGTACGTCTTTTTAAAATTCACATCCACAAATATCAAATAATTCTTTTTTGGGTCTTTGGAACCACGGTTTAAACAAGCACGTACACGACTCCTACCCCAATCGGGCAATATTCTCACCGTACCGGGCCAACGCGGAGCGGCTATACACCGGTATTATACGCAGGACGTGTGCACTTGCTTTTGTTTTTGTTTTGTTTTTGTTTTGTTTTTGTTTTTTTTGTTTTTTTTTGTTGTACTGCAGACACGTACATACTGCAGACCTACTCGTAATCTATCAGATGTACGGGGGCTTTTTGAAAGTTGGTTATCGTATCACGTGCAAAGTCAGATGACCAGTGTGTGTTCTTGGTACGGGTGTACTGCTTTCTACATCAAACGCATAAATTGCCTAAACTATCATCAGGTGAGGGATCGATTTTTTTTTTTGCAACCTGACTCACGCCATTTTACGATTTCGGGATTATATCTCCTATGGTCCCACCTGTAATAACCAAGCCATCTTATCGCTATCGAGGTGGGTCTTCTGATTTCTTTCTATTCCGGTCTGTTCCTAACTCTCACCACTCGCTATAACCAAATGAAACTAATCGTGATGATAACGTATCCTATTCCTGTCTGGTATTAACTTGTATTCAAAAGCCATTTGTGAACGATGTACTAATGTAAATTTCAACCGTATGATATGTGCCCCCAGGCAGGCGTATATTTCAAGACCAATACTACCCTGTTAGTGCTTCAATATATCTACATGTTTCAGTATACCTACGGTTGTAATCGGATAAATTACTCACCTGTCTTTTAATCGATACAGGAAAGAAGTTTTTTTCCAGTTCCATGAGTCGCTTGTCGCCTGCCCATTCTAGAAAAATAGTCTTCCCTTAATAATTGGCTCTGCATCATCAACCCTGATGAGGCTCCTTTTCTTTCCGATGTTGCTTTGATTCTGTTCCTCGTTTCTTTTTTTTTTTTTTCCTTTTTTTCTTTGGCTTTTTATACCTTGCACATATTCTGCTAATCTTATATAAATCAAGTTTAATTCCCTTTAATTTGAGTCATCCTTATCATTTTTAAATCTTTAAATTCATAATCATAAAGAACAAGACCCCTTCCAATTAAATAAATCATGTTATCAGTCAGTTTGTCCAGAGCAATGCTTTTGAAACCACTGTTGAGAATCAATGGACTCATGTCCCGTCAATTTTTAAGCTATAGTACTTCAGGTCCAAGTTTGAATTTTTCTCCTTTTGCAAATTTATCAAATAATCAAAAATTAGTATTGAGTGTTAGTGGATACCTTTTGGCATGCTTAGGTGTTGTATCAATTGCCGAAAGAAAAAAATTCTCTCATGTGTTTAAACAATTGGGTGAATGGTAATTCTTCATTTAATGCTATCACGACGACTAATTAAACTAGCTAACTCTTCTATTACATATGGATTCCTGCTTGCTTTATTTCTACTTAATCAATATTTTTATGGTTTATAATACTTTTCTCTTTTCTGTATACTTTTTTGTTTTACATTTTTTTCATCTTGGGTTCTACTTAGCTTTCAAAGCT
This sequence comes from Hyphopichia fennica, assembly GCA_030444945.1. Lineage (NCBI taxonomy): Eukaryota > Fungi > Ascomycota > Pichiomycetes > Serinales > Debaryomycetaceae > Hyphopichia > Hyphopichia fennica. Next base: position 79,716 of record JAJMOB010000013.1, read on the forward strand.
CAACTTCTTTTTTTTTTTTTTTTTTTTCATACCTTATTCACGATCTTAATAGAAAAAGGCTCAAAGAGTCATTCTCAAACTCACATATTCATTCGAAAGAAATATTACTTTATCTGCCTTTGGTTGGTTATCATTTACACATGATACAACTTTTTGCAAGTACTTTTACGATGACAGAATAACTCACACGAACGAGTCTATTTATTTAATATACACTTTTTTTTTTCTTCTTGATTTCAAGAATTTGTAATCTAGATGCATTCTCTTAACCCTTCACCCGGAACTCTCCTCCAATATGTCTTATTTTCGAATAACACTTTTCTACTTTCTTCATAAACCTTAAGGAGGATATTTTTTCTTGGTAATAATTGAGGAAAGATAACTGTTATTGAATTTGCATTGGACTCTTGTTTGATTCCACCAATATATGTGTCCCTATCAGATCCCCCACCTTTGGTTAAAATACTTAAATAAAATATTGTTTGGCCATAACCATTATAAGCTTCGTGGATCACAATATCCATAATATTTGATGTCGGTATAAAATTTTGGTTGCTTTTTCTTTGTTTGTTAAATATTCTCCATTTTGATGACGAATGTAATTGAATTCCTAAATCTTTGATAACAGTCATCATATCTTCTGGTTCATTTCTACTGAAAACAAGCAATATCAAACTCATCAAGAGTAGTGGAATTACCTGATACTGAAGGATATTATTAATATATAATTCTTGCGTCTTCGTTACTATTGGTAAAAAAGTTGGCAATGGAACTGAGATAAATGATAGCAGAAATGCCAGTGGTGATAGGTTTGTGAAGTTATTCCTAGTAAACGTCTCAATCATTTTAAAATTCAATTGTGATGATAAGAATTCATACTTGTCTTCAAATTTTATTAAGAATGCTAAATATAAAACTAAGGTTGACGACAATATAATCAATAAGGGTAGTTTGATATATTTGGTAAAAATTCCTGGTTTCGGTCTGACTAAAAATTTAACCAAATTATTATGGGGTTTTAGTAATTGCTGGGGATCTGGATAAATCTCAAGGATGTAATCTTTAGGTGATGACATGATTTATTTCTAATGTAAAATATACATGGGTATGCTAATATTTGTAACGAATGAACCTCTCTAAAGAGCTGTATAAAAAAAAGAAAATGGATTTAAATGCAAGGAATTCTATTGTGATAAAAATCTTCATCAAGTGAAGGTGTATGACCCGTGGAAAGGTATATGATCAGATGTTTTTGCCAGCTCTCCCTATATGCCAAAAGACGTAAAGAAGGTTCCCCAGTGAAGAAACAAAAAATAAATAATTGAAAAAGCGAGTCATAATTTATGCACGTGACATCTTGCAATTTTTCAATCCACCATATTCTATTATTTCATTAGCCTCTACGACGTGTAATGTAAGTAATAAGTATATTGTAAAATATAAAATGTACGAAATCTATAAACAACCATTCCACATAATCCGCTGAACTGAAAACCATTAAAATGCAAAAAAAAAAAAATGAAAAAGAGGGAGGAGGTAAACATAAACTATTCTTCAGTTTCCACCTCTTTCATCTTTTTGATATCCTCAATAGAACCCACCACTGTCTCGTTAGCACGTAATTGTGCCGTTCTTTCCTTTCTAGTCATTGGTTTAGAACCGGTTCTAATTTCAATTTCTCTTCTTCTGCTAGCTTCTAAATCAGCTTTCATAGCGTTTTCCTTTTCGCGACTAATTTCTTCCATATGTTTCTCGTGTTCTTCTCTGATTTCTTTCAATTGTTCTTCATAAGCTTCCAAAGTATCAATCTTTTTATTGGTGCTATGACAGTACGCATCAAAATCAGCTGGTAATCTTCTCTTCAAAGCCAATTCAACTATTTCAGGGAAGTTCTTTTCTTCTAGGATGAATTTCAGTTTGATTTGTTTTCTTGATCTATATGGAAATAGTTGTGCTATAAACGTAAAATCAGTACCCCACGTACTTAAAGCATTATAAAATGTAACCATCTCATCTGGAGTCCATTTATCAGTGAAATTTCTCTTAGAATAAGTAGAAGCAGTAATTGGATTTTCAAAAGGGTTCTCTTCGTAAATTTCATGTTTTCTTGTGGGCATATTAGCATGCTTATTAACAATCGTTGATTCTTCATTATAATGAATTTTACCATCCATCACATTAAGCTGAATTCTATTTTTATGGGTGACTTCGGGTTCATGCTCGTTCATAAACTCGTCGAATGCTTTCCTAGATTCCGCTTGCTTTTTGCGTCTTTCTTGTTCATTTTCATTTGACGTTAATCGAAGTGCTTCCTCCCATGAAATACGTTTTGATCGAGCTAATTGTCTCGCTTCCCTTCTTTCATCTCTTCTTGCCTTTATTATAGCTTGAGCAGATTGTGCTTTTACAAAGTCCCCACTCAATGCCCCTATTGGTAAAAGTGGTTTACATAATTCTGCCATGGTCATCTTTGCAGTTGATATTCTAATTTCCGAATAGATTGAAGCATCGTCCTCTTCCTTTATACCCCTAGGAATTTGTTTGACATTTTCAATTCTCCTAATTAAATTTTCTGGAGCAACGGGGATGTATCCCTCTTTTAATCCTTCTACGTTAGGATCTTCATCTTTGTTCTCCTCTGTCCTTCTTCTAAACTTACCTAGTTTACGAGTTTTAGGATGAAGACCGACAACAAATTCACTATCTTCGCTGATTGGAACTATTGGATCATCATCCAAATCTCGGTCGTTTTGCTCGTAAACATCTTCGGCATTTTTCGGTGGAACTGAATCTTTTTCTGCTATGGTGGGGGTATCAATATTTTTAGGAGGTTCTATAACTTCTGGCACTGGGGCCCCAATAAATGAAGGTCTTTTTTTGTTACTGAAAGAAGCTAAGGATGACCTTCTTCTTTTGGGCTTCGACATTGGAATTGCAATCTTAATAGGTTCAGACTCATCCAAACTACCGATTGAAATGGAGGTGGAGTCTGACCTTGGCCTCATTAAACTTTGAGAAATACCACTCAATCTGTGGGGTGGTCTAACTGATGAACGTCTTCTAGCAGATGAAACAGAATGATTACGATCATCGGGTTTTTTGAAAACGTCGAGATCTGGTTTACTTTCAGATGCAATCTCAGTGGTTGTTCTGCCTCGAGAAACATCTTTTGGATCAATATCTTCATGTTCTTCTACAATGTCACGAGAGACTTTGGAACTTTCTGCTTTATTGGAGGCGTCTGTTGGTGCTTTAGAAGGCAGATCAGTTAAGGTGAAGTTAAAGGTTGTCTTTTCCGGGACCTTGTGAGGGGATTTGAAAACGCTCTCAGTTTGAGTTTGAGCTTGAGTCTTTGGCGAAGAAGCTTGATCTAATTGTACATTAAGAGCTTGTGATTGAGGAGGTGAATGGTGCCCCGGTTGAGTTTGGGGTGGAGACTGACGGGCAGTTTGACTATTATCATCGGCTTGTGAAGGATCGGGTTCGCCGACGGTTTGCTTTCCAGGAGAACTTTGGGAAACTTGGGTAGCTGGGGGTGTAGCTGGGGTAGCCTTAGAAGAGGCAAGTTTCTTCTTTTTGATAGGATTCTTCTTTAGCTTCGGGGTGAAGTGAGAAGACTTTTTGACGATACTACTCATTTATTAACTTTAAATTATCCAGTAAATAGACAGTAGCGACCCGTTACGTGTAAAGTGAGATTAGAAGTGTGATGTAGTCAGATGGGGGAGTATTTGTATTCAGTTGTTTTTTTTTTTTTTTTTTTTTTTTTTTTTTTTTTTTTTTTTTAGCTTTTTTTCTGCTATGTTCCTTAGTGCAATACAAAAAAAAAAACGGAAAGGAAAAAAAAAAAAAGCGATGGGGTATTAAATACTCATTGCAAAGTTCATCCACTATTAAACCAATATATTTCAAAAACAAATAGGCATGAGAGCTATATTACAGCATACGTGGTCATCCACAACCCCAGACACATGGATTATTGGACTTGCGTATTTCCCCAATTTGCATGAAGGTTGCATAGTTGCATCTGATAGTCGTGGAGGATTAAGTGTATACAGTTTGCAACAGTTACAAGCAGACCCAATATTTTCCATACCCAAGGCTCACGAATCAAGTATCAATGCCATAAAGAGAATCAACGATCATATGTTGGCTTCAGTATCAACTGATGGTGTTAAAGTATGGGATTTGAAGTCAGGTAGTCAATCTCCAATTCATACGTTTACTAATACCAAAAAATCAAATTTCATATCAGTTGCCTATTCACCACTGGCTAATTTATTAGCTGCTGGTACTGAGTTAGGTGGTATAGACTCTGAGTTACACATCTGGAACTTAAATAAACCAGACGAAGTTGTTAGAACATTCATTGATTCGCATCATGATGATATTACTGATATTAAATTCCATCCCACCAATCCAAGATATTTAATGTCCGGTTCAACAGATGGTTATGTTAATATATATGATTTGAATGAGCCAGATGAGGATGATGCACTTCATCAAGTTATAAATTTTGCATCCATTCATTCTTGTCATTTCCTCAATGAAAATAGAATAGCAGCATTATCGCATATGGAAACCTTTTCGATTTATGAATTGAACAATACTAATTATGAAGAAAATGAAGAGCCAGCTCCCCGTGAGTTTGGAGATGTCAGATCACAATGGCCTGATTGCGAGTACGTAGTTGATATCAACCCGGAAGGATTCATTGCATATGGTGCTAACTCTCAACAAAAACTTTCATTATATCCATTTGATCCAATAAGAGAAGAAATTGACTTAAAGCAGCCAGTATGGTTTCCTGGAGCACATGGTGAAGAAGTAGTTAGGGATGTATTAGTAATCCCGGGTACTAGCAAAGGTTTCACTTGTGGTGAGGATGGAAGTATCAGAGCATGGGAATTACCTTACGTACCTTCAGCTAGTAGTAAGCCAGTCGTCAATGACTCGATGGAAATCTCTATAGATGAAGACGACCATAAGTTGAAGAAAAAGAAGGAAAAGAAAGACAAACAAGAAAAGAAGGAAAGAAGAGAAACGAGGGAAAAAGAAAAGAGAGAGAGAAAGGAAAAGAAGGATAAGAAGGAAAAGAAAGATAAGAAGGATAAGAAAGATAAAAAGGATAAAAAGGATAAAAAGAAGAAGAGGGACGTTAGATTCAAGCCATATTAAATTTTATATAGACATACATAATTTAAAAAAAAAAGATTCGATTTAATGTTGTTTAGTATTAATTATTTTTGTCTGGTACCTTTTACTACAATTGGTATTTGGCCACCCGTAGGTATAGTGAATTTTCGGTGATTAATTACTGTGATAAAGGCTCTCATGGTACCGGCATGAGAAGTTACGTTAATAAACGTTGAGTCACGGATCAAAGACTTATTGATTTTTTTCGAGTCATTATCCCAATCCAGTTCAAAGAGAGACTGTAAAAACCGGTTTACCCGTAAGAACTGTTCATTCAATTGTTCTTTGTTCTTCGAGTAAACTCTTTCGAGTTCATCATCTTCTTTAAAGCCAGGTTCGAATTTAAAATCGGGAAATAATTCTTTAATGGTTGATCTAGGAGATCTTTTATGACAAAGATGAAGGCCAATTGTTTCTCTGATAGATTCAGACACAACTGGGCTTGGAATATCGATCGAATCCCACGTATAAACCAAGGTATTGGCAGAACGTCTTAAGGGGGATACAAAGAATTTTGAAGGGATCGGAGCACCTTTAGAGAATTGTTCTTTCCAGAATTCATTATTCTGTTGTGCTTGTTGTACACCCAACTCCGTTAGATCTGGATCTGGACCCCATGTTATATCACCATCAGTCCCCAAAAACCTCCATTTAGCCATCCAGTCTTCTTTAGTGAATTTTTGACTAGCAACATTATGAAACCCTTGTCCATGACGAGCTAAAAATAAAACCTTATAACATTCATTTTCATCACAAGTTTCATTGAGATGGTTTATTTCTTGTATTAGTTTATCCCACGATAACTTCAATCCAAAATTTTGTAGTGCATAGTTGAAATTCATGTCATCGGTATCTTCATCTGATTGGATGAAAAATCCGGGGACAGGTGTAAATGACCAAGGTAATTCATCAGGTGAATTCAATTGGATATTGGCAACGGCCTGTTCGTATAACTCGTCCTGGTCGAGATCGGCATGAGCATCGATATGGTCCCGTTGGTTTGGTATTAGCAAAGACATCTTGGTTCACCAGATGTGCTTTATGTATAAATTTTTTGTCGATTGATTTTTCAACTAGTATTTGCGAGCGATTCTTGTTTCCCGATTGGGAGCACTACAATGCATTATTACGTTTTACACGTCAAAGAAAAACCTCTCTCGATACGTGTGTAATTAAGAAACACGATCCATAATACAGAAGGTTAAAGTACTCACACACTTATATCGATACAGTAGATTAAAGGTTGTTTTGGCACCATCTGGATCGGCTTAGATTGAATCGAGATTGAACTAAAAGAAAAGTTGACAAAAAAAAAAAAACCAAAAACGAAACGAAGGAAAAAAAAAACAAAAAAAAAAAGTCAAGTTTTAAAAATCCCTCTGATTTTTCATATTTACCTTTTCATACTTCTTTTTTCTTTTTTGCAATTGTTCTGATTGAGCTGCTTTTCGTTTCTTTTAGTATTTAGCTTACGTTATTAAAGCAAAACCCATATTCTCCAGCCAGTTGAGACCATCACTTGAGAAGTCTACTGCTAAATCGACTACTACTTGGTGTTTTACGACATATTGCCGCTGTCTTTTTGTCTCTCAAACAGATTTTTTTTTTTTTTGTTTTTCTGTTTTTGTTTTTGTCTCGCTCTTTAAAGATTTTTTTTTTTTTTTTTTTTTTTTTTTTTTTTTTTTTTTTTTTTTTTTTTTTTTTTTTTTTTTTTTTTTTTTTTTTTTTTTTTTTTTTTTTTTTTCTGTCTTTTTCAGTTTTCTTTTGGCAATTTTCTTTATTTATAAATTACGCTTTCCAACCGTTAACCGTTACTACACTCAACTTCAATAATGTCTGAAGATACCAAGTCTCCACTGTTGGACAACCCACCAGTGCCTGGAGGGAACCCCGAAGATATTTCTGGCCCCGATGCTATTGTGTCTGACAAGAATGAAAATGCTGAAAAAGTTTCTCAATCTGACAACCTAGGTTCTGAAAAAACCCCTGGTGATGATAATGATAATGATGGTGGGAAATCAGAACAACCTACTGTAGGTGGTACTGACGATGTTGTCGGTCCTGAAGATAAAGTTAAGACCGAGGATTCGATGGTTATAGATTCCAAGGATGAAGGTGGTGTTGAGAATGCTGACACGGCAGACACTACTGCTGTTGAATCCAAAGAAGTGAAACAAGAACTTGATGAAAGTGTAAAAGAAGAAAGTGAATTGGATACCGCCAAAGAAAATGATTCTGTCATTGACACGGAGACACAATTAAATCCAGATTCCACTTTGCCCGATACCAAGGAAGAAAACAATCATACTACTACTAATAATAACAATAATCGTGATGATAATAATAATAATAACAATGGTAACAACTACAATAACAACCATAATCAATTGGGTTCAGAAATGATCGATGACTCGACTGTTGCTGAATCAAATGGTGTTCCACCTAAGAAAATATCCACCGACGAAGAAGAGTCGAATGGACCTATTTCTAAAAAACAAAAACTTGAAGATTCCAATATCGGTGATAGTTCCAATAATGGTACTGCAACCCCTGATGATACTATCGATATTAAACAGGAAAACCCATTAACTCATAAAAAACATAACATCATAGTAGTTCCTCCAACCAAACCTCAATTATTCTATAGTCCCTTAAAAACAGGTTTGGTATATGATGTTCGTATGAGATATCATGCAAAAATCTTTACTTCCTACTTCGAATATATTGATCCCCATCCTGAAGATCCTCGTCGTATTTATCGTATATATAAAAGATTAGCAGAAGCTGGTCTTATTCAAGATACTTCTCTATCGGGTTCTGAAGATATTGGTCCTCTTATGGTTAAAATTCCAATTAGAGAAGCCACCTCCGAAGAAATTTTAGAAGTTCATTCAGAAGATCATTTAAATTTTATTGAATCTACAGAATCAATGTCTCGTGCCCAATTACTAGAAGAAACAGATAAAGGTGACTCTATATACGTTAATAATGATTCATTTCTTCTGGCTAAATTATCTTGCGGTGGTACTATTGAAGCTTGTAAAGCTGTTATCGAAGGTAAAGTTAAAAATTCAATGGCAATTGTCAGACCTCCTGGTCATCATGCTGAACCAGACACTCCTGGTGGGTTCTGTCTTTTCAGTAATGTAGCTGTTGCCGCCAAAAATATCTTGAAAAGTTACCCTGAGTCAGTTAGAAAAATTGTTATTCTTGATTGGGATATTCATCACGGAAATGGTACTCAGAAATCTTTCTATAATGATCCTCGTGTTCTTTATATCTCTCTACATCGTTATGAAAATGGGAAATTTTATCCTGGTACTAAATATGGTTGTCATACCAATGTCGGCGAAGGTCCTGGTGAAGGATTTTCGGTTAACATACCGTGGAGAAACGCTGGGATGACCGATAGTGACTACATTTATGCTTTCCGTAAAGTTGTTATTCCCATAATCAGTGAATTTGACCCTGACTTAACCATAGTTAGCTCTGGATTTGATGCCGCAGATGGTGATATTATCGGTGGATGTCATGTTACTCCTGCTGGGTATGGACATATGACTCATATGCTAAAAGCAATTTCAAAAGGTAAACTATCAGTTATCTTAGAAGGTGGTTATAATTTAGATTCCATTAGTAAAAGTGCATTAGGTGTTGCTAAGGTATTGGTAGGCGAACCACCAGAAAGAACTATTGCTTCGCAACCACAATTAGAGACTCTCGAAGTCATTGATGAAGTAATCAAATTCCAGGCTAAATATTGGAAATCTATGAAACCAGGGAACCCATCAAACAGTTTTGATGACGCCTATGACCTTCCAACTGATGCAAAGTCACCAGCTTTCAAGTTATCCAACATATCTGACCCGATAAGAACTAACCAAGTAAATGATTTATTCAACAAATACTCCTTCATAAGTCTACCAATATTAGATTCCTCTGATGACAAAAACACTGCATTTAGTACAGACTTGCCACCACATCTTCAAGAGTTGGTCGTAGCTAGTCCTGATATTTATGACTGCAGTGCTATCATACTATCCATCCATGATCCACCAGAAGTTTGGGCTAATATAAATCCAATCAATGGTAATATTGAAGGTAGCTCATCTGTCGTCCTTGAACATCCATTCACGCAAGTTATTGAAAAGATTCGTAGCGAAACTGCGGACTCTTCAGATTCAGCAAGTGGTAAGATTGGATACATCGATATAAACATACCTTCGTTTGCATTAGCTTTCCCTGCATTTACTTCAAACAAGGATGCAAATAGCAAGCAAGGCTCTGCATCTGGAAGTGAGACCTCTTCTAATTCTACCTATAATCCTACCATTTTTTCCCAAGAACTATTGTTATACATCTGGGACAATTATCTCTCATACTTCTCCCAATTGAAAAAATTGGTTTTCGTTGGATATGGTGATTCTTATCAGTCTATTGTTCATTTATATGCAAAAAGACCATCGCAAGAAATAAAAGACTTAGTGCAAGGTACTGTTGCCTTCGTCAATAGATCTAGTTTGAAAGCGTTGGTCCCAGTGATGGACGAGTCCATGGTTGATTGGTACTACAGAAATTCTGTCATTTTCACAAGTTGTCTAAATCCTTGTTGGATTGTTACCGCTTCTGGAGTTTCGAGGGTCGCAAACGGTAACCTGGTTGAGAATAACGATGATGGTGCAAAGAAACCTAGAAGGAAATTTGGTAGAGTTCTCAAAGCATCAGTCGATGGTCTATGGGACGTCGTTAGTGAACGTTTCGATGAAGGAGTTGACTTCATTTTAGACTCTATTGAAGATTTCAGTAGTAGTGATGCTAGTAATTGAGCTCATCGCTACTAAAAATTAAGCACCTTTGTTTTTCAAAGCTCGATTATTGTGCTTCGCTATTTGAACACTTGCCATTTTTAATTATTTCTTGTCTATAATCGTTTGCTTTAACAAAGCTAATATAGCTTAAGTCTACTTAAAAAATAAACACTGAAAGTTCGTTACTTTTTGTATTATGATTATTGTAGTATTTATCTCTATATCGTGAATTGCTGAATTACATTGAAGGTAGTAAGAATCAAAAGAGAAGTTTAAAAATAAAAGTACAAATGTGAGCAATTATTTGAAATAATGTAACTATGAAAAATGGAGTAATGGGTTATCCGAACTTTCTAAACGTAGCTAGGAAACCTTTTGGAAAATTGTTTTTCCAAGTCATCTAAGTCTGGTAAAGAAATCTCACTGGCATCACTCAACTTCCTTTCATGACCGAGAGTGTTGGCTGGTGACTTCAAAAATACTGGCTTCTTTGGTTTAGGTGGAGGCTTCTTACCTACGGGGCGTGCAGATGATGAATCAGTCTTGGATGTCTTTAGTGGTTGCATTGTTGACAGGGTATCTCTCACTGGGGAAATACTCTTCAATGGTCGCTCTGAAGAAGATGAAACAAGAGAAGATGTTGGTGATGCTTTTCTAGAAGATAAACTTTTAGGAACTTTTGGAGGGGATAACTGAGAAGGCTTTTGTGGGGGAGGCCTCAATGTGGTATTTCCATCTTTACTTATGACCAGCTGAGATTCGGTCTCAGGACTAGAGGAGCGAGACGATTGACGATTTATAGCTGCAATATCATCTTGATCCGCAAACTCATTATCAGTGAATCTTCCATAGCCCGTAGCACTTTTCTGGGTGGATGTTTCCTTATTGTTCATTAACATAGCCATTCTACGTTGAATCGATAGCTTGCGAACTGGTCTTGGTTTTTCGTCCTGCGAAACTTTAGCATTATCACTCTGGCTAGCTGTATGATCATTATATGTTTCTGGGCTTCCACTAGATCTTCTAAAACTATTGCCAGTCAATAGCTGTTTAAATGATCCAATACTACTCCTCTTACCTGGTCCAGAATTTACAATATTATTATTACCCGTATTATGAGCTGATGACGAAACACTACTATTTCCAGTACTTATTCTTCTCAACCCATTTTTAAAAGTCAGTTTAATACTACCGCCAGTATTTTGCCTCAGACCAAGAGATTGTTGACTTACTTCTTCTTCCTTTGATCTAAGAAATTCCAATGTGCCACCATCTAAATCATCTGACTTTCTATTACTAGAAATATCGTCACTACTTTCATTTAGTTGACGTTGAATAAAACTCTTCAAGTTGCTAGATGACGAGCTTTGAACGACTCTATCATCAAGATAGGTACTGAGGGGCCTTGAAGCCAGTGATGTCGTGGTGGTGTAACTAGGGATATAAGAGGTATTAATTTTATTGATAGATCTTTTATCAGAAGGTTTACTACTTGTTGAGGCAGCTGGTTGTAACATTTTAGTTTTATCAATCGATGCAAATGGGTCTACTGGCTTAGTAGTTTTCATGTTCACCAAGTTTTCCGACTTGTGGGAAAGTGGTTTCCCGGAACTTCTAGCGGGTAATGTGGGAACAAGAGAATTTTCAGCAGTAGATTTAGAAGAATGAGAGTGGTTATGGATTTGAACAGTGTAAGGAATAACATTGGGGATTTTATTATCCCCTCTCATTGCACAAATTTCCTCTAGCAATTGTACTGCGTTTGGTCTTCGTCTTGGATCAGGTCTTAAACAACATTTGATGATGTGCTTGAGTCTGGGGGAGAAATTCAGCCCAGGTTGATTATGAGGAATCTTCAAAGTAAGATCGCAATTAAGGATCAGATTTTCCATGTCACGAAGTGAGGCGTGACTAGGCAGCTCAAACGGGGTAGTATAATAACATAATTTATAAAGAAAACAACCAAGTGCCCAAATATCCAGTTTATCATCGATGGGGAAGCCTTTTGTTAAATCAATCATTTCGGGAGATCTATATTGAGGTGTTGTATGTTGCATTATGTCATCATATAATTTTTGAGAATCTTGGGGGGTCTTTGGAACTGGGGAATAACCAACAGCAGAACCAAAATCACATAACTTGTATGTTCCTTTATCGTCGATTAAAACATTTTCAATTTTAATATCGCGGTGAATGAGCGGTGGTTGAAGATAATGACACATTCCAACACCAATTGTTACGTCATGCATTATTGTAAGAATCTCTGGTTCAGTTAATTTATGTGTTAGTCTTGTATTCATGAAGTCAATCAATCCATTTCCAGAGCAGTACTCCATGAGTAAAAATACTTCATATTGTTGTTGCAGGATAGCATGAGGTTTAGCTGCATTTTCTAATGGATTATTGAGACGGGAAGCATGTGAATCAATATATGAAACTATATGTTTATTACCTCTTAACCGCTTCATAGCATCAACTTCTTGTCTAAGCAAATTCAACTGCCATTTGTTGGGTACAACCACTCTTTTCAAACAAGCGGTGCTCGAACCATTGAATGGTGGATCAATGGTACAAGTATAGACATGAGCAAAACCACCTTCAGATATATACTTTATGATTGAAATTTTATGAGAGCCAACCGTCAATTGGGTTCTTGGACGATAAGCATTTGGAGGGGGCGCCGGCATTTCGGGTTACTTCTAGAAAGGAGCCAATTTGATGGTTGAGATTTTAATACTTTCAAAATGTTCAGACTGGGAACCAATTATCCGATGAAATATATATTGATGATTACTACTGGGTTAAGGATTGCTGTAGATTGAAAAGTAATGATTCCAAGGAAGCCTGATTTTCGTTTTCTCGATTTTTATTTGTACGCTTCTCGAAATTCTGTTTTGAACAACAGGCCCGCACTATTTATTGCGCACTGTTTCTTTTTTCTTTTATTTCGTTTTGAAGTGATCCTTTTTTATTTTTTTTTTTCTTAGATTAATTTGAGAAGACCCCAAAAAAAAAAAAAAAAAATTTCACATCTAAAAGAAGACTCCGAGAGCTTAAAGATATTATAGACGCCATGAAGCTATATTTCGAAGCTGAAAAGTTTTTGAGTCTGCCAAAAGACAAGAGTGGAAGTTTAAAAACGAGAATTTTCAATGATACCAAGCTCACAAGTTCTCCTAAGCATATTTATGCTGTGATTTATCAGACATTGAAATATAAAGAATACATATTGGCTATAATCAAAAAGTCAAAGATAAAAAGTGGTTTACAAACTAAGAGACTTAAAATTTCAGATAACTTACTATTGTTGTTAGTTCATGACTTATTATTTTCGCCGAAAGGTAGAATACAGCTGGGAAAACATCCCATAAAAGATGCATTCCTTCAGCACAAGACAAGATTACAAGCTGAATTCACAAAATTAAAATTAAAATATAAAGTTAAAAATGTTGAGGATTTGCCAACTAAAGGTGGTATTGATGATGATGAAACACCTGTTCGTTGGTGCCGTATAAATTCTATCAAAATATCTCCGCAGGATTTTTATAAGAAGCATTCATTCTTTAAGAATTTACAGCCAATTAGCACCTTAGATGAATTGACTCAAACGGGATTGATTTTTAATGATGACTATGTACCAAACTTATTTGGTATTCACCCAAAAGAAAAAATCACTTCAACAAAAGCATATACTGATGGGGAAATCATTATTCAAGATCGCGCTTCATGTTTCCCAGCAGTAATCCTTAATAATGACCCTCAGGATATTCACCGTGAAATCATCGATGCATGTGCAGCTCCTGGTAATAAAACAACTCATTCTGCTAGTTTCATACCTGAAGATGGTTTAACGGACGGAGTTGTTTACGCCTTCGAGAGGGATGAGAGAAGACTGAAAATCTTGAAGATGATGTGTGATAAAGCAACTGGTACAGCCAAGCAAAGTTTGATTCATGTCACCCATGCTGATTTTACTACTACTAAGCCAACTGATTTCCCAAATGTTACAGGACTCGTTGTTGATCCTTCATGTAGTGGATCAGGTATTTTCGGTCGTGTCATTGAAGATAGCCAAGAAGAGCAAGATAAGGCTGAGGAAATTGATACTGATAGATTAAATAAGTTGGCATCATTTCAATTCACAATTATGAAACATGCTTTATCTTTTCCAAAAGCACGAAAAGTCGTATATTCTACCTGTTCCATTCATCCTCACGAAAACGAAAGAGTGGTGGTTGATCTATTAATGGACCCACAGGTAAAGAACCAAGGCTGGACATTGGCCAGGAGAGAAATCGTTATTCCTTCATGGGAAAGAAGAGGATTTGAGGAAGAATTCACGGCAATTTGCGAAGGTGATAAGGCTAAGTGTACCGAATTAGCAGGTGGGTGTGTTCGTGCCATACCGAGAGAAGATGGAGGTATTGGATTTTTTGCAGCATGTTTTGTTAAGAAGGATTAGAATAATCACGGGGAAGAAGACTCCCACAAAAGCAAAAATAGGAAATTAAGGATAAAGAATGACATTGACTACATATCTTTTATAAAAAGTTTATTTTCCTGGGCATTAATGTATATACATTTGTTTTATTTAATTTCATTAAAAATCTAAAGGATAACAGAATCACTTGTACTGTCAAATTTAGAAACGTCTAATAATATCATCAATAACTTCTTGAGTAGTAGAGTTACCACCTAAATCTGGAGTTTTGATTTTGTTTTCTACAAGATTAGCGTCAACGGCTTCATAAATTTTGGCAGCAGCTTCAGGGTGACCCATGAATTCTAACATCAAGGCAGTAGATCTGATAGTAGCGATTGGATTAGAAATACCTTTACCTTCAATGTCAGGAGCGGAACCATGACATGGTTCACCAATAGCGAAGTTATCACCAACATTGGCTGATGGAACGACACCCAAAGAACCAACTAAAGCAGCAGCACCATCACTTAAAATATCACCATATAAGTTAGGAGCAACAACAACATCGAAAATTTCAGGTTCTCTGAACATACGATAAACCATTGAATCAACAATTTGTTCCTTATGATCAACAGATGCATAAGCTTCTTGATTGGCATCATAAACGTTACGAGAAACTTCACGGAACAAACCATCAGAGACTGATAAGACGTTTGATTTATGAGTAACGGTAACTGAAGGTTTGGTATGTAAGGATTTCAAAGTAGGAGAAGCTTCTCTAATAGCTTGTCTTTGTAAAGCGATATCATAAGCCATTTTAGCAATTCTGGTGGTAGCAGTTTCAGTGATTCTTTTAATTGCTTCAGCAACTCTGGTACCGTCTTCTTTGGTATAACTTTTTTCTTCTTTGATATATAAATCTTCGGTATTTTCACGGACAATAACCATATCAACAGGTCTATCGGAACCTTCAACAGATTTGACAGGTCTAACATTGGCATACAATCCCATTTTTTTTCTTAAAGCAACAATTGGGGATGAATAACCGGCAACTTTTGTTGAAGGAGAAGAAACTGCACCGAATAAGGCACCGTCACATTCTTTTTGTAAAACTTCAACAGTTTGATCTGGCAAGGCAGTACCAGTTTTTTGAAATAATTCAAATCCAGCATCTAAATTAACAAAATCAAATTGTAAGTCAAATTTAGATGGTAAGTTTTCTAAAACTGCTTTACCAGCTGGAATAACTTCACGACCAATACCATCACCAGGGATTAAACCAATTTTCAAAGATTTTAAGGATTGGGAGGAAGTAGAGAAAGTACGACGGAAGGCAGTTCTGGACAACATATTTGATACGGTCTTTGTATGAAATGTAGATTGAATGAATAAGAAGGAAAAAACCAAAAAAGAAAGAGTTTCAGAATATATATCAATTTAATCTACTATATATATGAAAAATTCTTTGAAAAATTTTAGATAGTCCCTATTGTGAAATCTGGAGACAATCATTCGACGCAAAATCAAATTCGAGCCCGAAAAAAAAAAAAAATTTAGAGCGAACCTCTCAAGTGAGTCACATTGATACGGCAAAAGACAAAATATAGACAGGTCTAAATCTGTAGATATGACATAAGAGAAAACCCTGGTGAGAATACATGAGTATACAGATTCAAAAGATAAAGTATTATTTATAAAAGATCAAACTTTGATCTCAGTATATACAAGAGGAAATACACAATACATAGTATTGTATAGACATAAAGGAATAAAAGAGAAATCATTAACATGCATGAAGAAAATGAAAAAAAATGAAAAAAATGAAAATGAAAATGAAAATGAAAATGAAAGTTAAAAAAATCAAGGGAGAATAGAGGATATTTACAAATTAAGGAGACGATATTTATTTAGATTCATGAAAGAATCCATCAGCCATAGGAACAAACATGACTTCCTAAGACCTTTTTTTTTTTTTTTTGGTTTTTCTTCTTTTTAATTTTATTTTGATTTTTTTGATTTGGATAATTCCAAGCTAACTTGGTTTAATTGTTTTCGGTATCTTTGACAAGACCAACTTTAGCTGGTCTTAAGACTCTTGAATTCAAGGTGTAACCTGGTTGTTGAACGTGGAAAACAGTACCTGGTTCTTTATCAGGTTGAGGAATTTCAAAAGTGGCTTCGTGTTGATTTGGATCAAAAGATTCACCCATTGGGTCGATTTTAACAATACCGTGTCTCAATAAGGTTTTTTCAAAAACATTTCTAGTCATGTTAACCCCATCGTATAAATTCTTAACTTCATCATTAGTTTTTAAAGTATCTTCTTTAACGGCATTTAAGGCGAGGCCAAAATTATCAACCGATTCCAATAAATCCTTAGCGAATTTTTGTAAAGCAAAATCTTTAGCTTTTTGAACTTCCTTTTTGGTGGATTCTTGTAAATTACGGAAATCAGCAACGGCTCTGGCATAGTGATTTTTCATATCAGCCAAATCTTTATCCTTTTGAGCCAATTTTTTGGTCAATTCTTCAACGGAAAGAGAAGATTCTGATGCTGATTCTGATTGTTCAGCTTGAGCTTGTGGTTCAGCTTCAGCTTCTTTTGATTCTTCCTTTGCCGCTTCATCTTTAGCTTGAGTAGAGTTAAAACGAATATTTCTATTCATCATAGTGGCGGCCGACATTGGAGCGGCTGCAGATGGTCTGGCCAATCTGAGAGCCGAGCGAGCTGGAGTAGCTGATCTGACTAATGAGGAGTAGAAGGCTCTATACATCTTTTTGACTTGTTTTTGTACAGATATTCGAATGAACTATGTTGTTGGAAAAAAATGAAAAATTTAACTTCAAAGAACTAAAAAGAAAATCTTTGCAAGTCTCTCAATGTTCTCCGAAGATGTTTTTTTCTTCGAAGAAAAAAAAAAAAAAAAATTTTTGTAAAAAACGATCATTTTTTTGAGAGCAAGCGATTATGTAATCATTTTAGTAACTGCTAAACACCAAGAGAGAGAGAGACCGTCTACTATCCGTGTATCTTACTCTGGTGAGTTACCCTAAGGTATAATGAACGTAATACGAAAAGGTATAGGGTACTCATAATCAGAATGCTATGGGTTTGCCTAACCCGTAGAGTACTGATGTTTAAACTGTAAATTACAGTCTGAACTGCAAATAATGCCATGTAATCTGTAGACTACGATACCCAAACTGCAAGTCAGATTAGGCAAGCTTAAAATAAACAGGGCCCCACAAAACTATTTAGACGATTCAATTACGGTGGAAGAGATAAGATAAATGCTTAGTAGATGAAAAGGATACTCAATTATGAATAGGAAACCAAAAAGAAAAAAAAAAAAGACTAAAAAAGTACAAATCATTACAAATTTATTACTATTACCTTATTAATTTAATAACTGTGGTCGTGGTGATTCACTAAAAATGACGTAAGCTTGTAATCAACGTCAACATCGCTTCACCATATCTTCTCAATTGGTATGTTCTGGATCTGTTTTACATATGTCTTGACTTATAAGAAGAGGAACTCGCCCGTAAACACTTGTAAGTCACATGTAGCGAGTTTTTGATATCAAGATATATTCGGGGGGTCGGAGCAATAAAATTTCAGTTGACGCCTAACAAACAAAAAAAAAAAGAGAAGAATCACCAGTTTCTCACGGGACATAAATACTCTTTCAACTCCACAAAATTATTTACTTCCTTAATCAATTGTTATCAGTAGTATCAATTTTCCAAAGCACAATGTCAGAAGTATGTACCCTATAACTAGAATTGAATTACCGTTAGATGTGACAATTACTAACCAATTGGTATAGCCAAAAGTACAAGATAATATCTTACAATTTGCCGATAAGTCGGGAGCTTTTAAAAGACAAGCATCCAGTTTCCGTGATTTCATTAGTCGTGATGTCAATGCCAAGTTCAAGCCTGAAGCCAACCGTTATCACTTGTATGTTTCATTGGCTTGTCCCTGGGCTCATCGTGCCTTGATTACTAGAGCTTTGAAAGGATTGACTTCCATCATTGGATTATCGATTGTTCATTGGCATATGGATGAAAAGGGGTGGAGATTTATTAATGAGGATGAATTGAAAAATAAATCCAATTCAACCGATGTTTCCAATGGTACTCAAGATCATTTGTATAACTTTAAGAGAATTAAAGAATTATATTTCAAGGCTGATCCCGATTATAGTGGTAGATTTACCGTACCAGTATTATGGGATAAAAAATTAGAAACGATTGTTAATAATGAATCAAGTGAAATTATAAGAATGTTAAATACTGTATTTAATGATATTATTGCCAGTGATTATGCTGATATTGATATTTACCCTCGTAATTTACAAGATTCAATTGATGAAATTAACTCTTGGGTTTATGATAATATCAATAATGGGGTATATAAAACCGGATTTTCTACCAAACAAGAAATTTATGAAGAAGAAGTGGTTAACGTTTTCAAACATTTGGACAAGGTGGAAGATCTTCTTGCTAAAAGTTACAAATCTTCAAATCAACATAATTTCTTGTTGGGTAATCATTTAACAGAAGCTGATATTAGATTATACACTACTATTGTCAGATTTGATGTCGTATACCATCAGCACTTCAAGTGTAATATTAAAATGATTAGACATGATTACCCCTATATACACAACTGGTTACGTTTATTATATTGGAAGATACCTGGGTTTAATGATACTACTGATTTTGATCATATAAAGAAACATTATACAAAGTCACATATCAAAATTAACCCAAATCAAATCACTGCTTTAGGTCCTGTTCCTCATATTTTACCATTATAAGTTGGTATTTATGTTTTTTTGTTTTGTTTTGTTTTGTTTTGTTTTGTTTTGTTTTTTGGCTGGCTTCAACTTGCTTCTACATCTAAATATTTATTCAATTTTTGATATACTTCTGTCAATGTATGACGAATTGCTTTGTAATGTATCACGAATCGATCTGTATGACGAATCACTCTGTAAAGTAGATATTAAAGTCGTTGGTACCTGAGTTACCCTATAAAAAAAGGACCAACAAAGGAACCAGACAAACTTCAGTACAAATTAGACGAGATATGAAAATGTCGGCCCATTCAACCTAGCAAAACAACAAATTAGACAAAAACTATATCAGAAGATTTTCAAAATATCCACTCATGAGGCTCAGACATACATCAGACATACATTTACTCCAACCTTAAGAACTATATGCTTGATCCCAAGCGGGATAGTTTCTTTACAACTTAAGAATGAAAGGGTTAAAACCTTAATACCTTTATGTAGTTTATTTAGAGATCGATTAAAGGAACAGAATGTACAAAAATCTTCTCACACTAAAGTTGAAACAAAGACGTCAACTGTTATTTGATTCGTATTCAAAAATCAACCCGTAGTGTGGATCACTACCGGATAACAATATAACCAGTGCTTCAATGGTTACTGGATCAGCCTCTCATTACATTCATAGACCCCAGAAAGTGTTCTTCACTACATTCACACATGAGCTTCCATTCACCTTTGTTCAAAATTGATCAAAAACTATTGATGGGCTCGATGTAACGGTTAAAATCAGATTTCTACAACATAAATCACTTTAACTTAGTAAGGAAAAATAAATGCTCGACAAAAACACAAACAAAAAAAAAGAAAACAAGCAAAAAAAAAAAAAAAAAAAAAAAAAAAAAAAAAAAAAAAAAAAAAAAAAAAAAAAAAAAAAAAAAAGAAAATCATACCCGATTTTCTGTTGACTTATTCCTTTCTTTTTCATCCCTTCTTTTTAACTACTTCTCTTCCATCTTACCATTAGTTGTTGAATACTTTACTCACCTTTCATATCCAAGTTCTAAAAAGCACATTCATTAGAAGTACCTACCCTTTTTTTCCCAATCAAAGATACTCCATTCTCGATTTTCAATTCGTTTTTTTCGTGTTTTTGTTTATTTTGATTTTATTTAATTGTTATCTGGCTATTTGAATTTCCCATCAACAATTAATTAAAGTTCCCACTCAAGTCATCTTTCGTTAATTGGAATTTTTACTTCGCTTGCCTTTGACTTGATCGTTTTTTTTTTTTTTTCCCTTTGCTTTCTTTTTCTCTTCGTGCTCTTCTTCGTTGGCATTAAAATTCTTTAAAAAGAAACATTACAAAGTATCGAAAACAAAAGTTTTAGGTCTTTTATAATAAACTTTTAATTGAACAAAACCATTAAGAAATATTCCCATTTCTTAACACAAATTCTATTTCCATAAACATATAAAAATAATGAGAGGTATGTGTAATCTGCTATCGTCATCATCAATTATGAAAACGATTGAAATGTTGAAAAACTTAATAACTTGTTAATTTTGTTCTTATTTTTTTTTTCCTCCCTAATTTCATCTTTGATTTGATCAAAATATACTAACTTTAATTCTATGTCAGACTACAAAGTTGTCGTTTTAGGTGCAGGGGGTGTTGGTAAATCATCCGTTACTGTTCAATTCGTTCAAGGAGTTTATGTTGAAAGTTATGATCCAACTATTGAAGATTCATACCGTAAACAAATTGAAATCGATGGTAGGGCCTGTGATTTAGAAATATTGGATACCGCTGGGGTTGCCCAATTCACAGCAATGAGAGAATTATATATTAAATCTGGTAAAGGTTTCCTTCTTGTTTATTCGGTTACTGATGAAAATTCTTTGAAAGAATTATTGGCTTTAAGAGAACAAGTCTTAAGAATTAAAGATTCAGACAATGTCCCCATGGTTTTAATCGGTAATAAATGTGATTTAGATGATGATCGTGTCTTAAGTATAGATGATGGTATTAAAGTTTCCCAAGATTGGGGGTTAGTACCATTTTATGAAACTTCTGCTATGTATAAAACCAATGTCGATGAAGCTTTTGTTGATGTCGTTAGACAAATCATGAGAAAAGAAGCTCAAATAAGTGCTGAAAAGAAACAACAAAAAGAATTACAAAAACAACAAAATGCACCTACCAATCAAAATGGTAACAATAGTACCAACAATGAATTTGTTGAATCAAAACCATCAAGAAGAAGAACAAGACAATCTACCATTGATGATGGTAAGGGTCTTGAATCTGAACCAAAAAATAAATGTTGTGTAATTATGTGAAAAAAAAAAAAAAAAAAAAAAAAAAAAGAAAAAAGAGAGCCAGAAACAAATACAGATTTCATTCCTGACTTTAGACCTTACTCCCTCTGGATTTGCTATTTATTTCTTACTTTTTTTTCAACTTGAAGCTACTATAATTTTATCCTGCCATACTAATATTCTTTTATTCATTTTTCATCCCTTTCTTTTTCCTATTGACTTACTACTTTTTATCTTGATTTACAAAATTAACTGGTTTAATTACTATAATAATTCCTGGTATACCTAATTAATCAACTCTGATCTTGTATCATATTACTATCCACAAAAAAAAATTGGAATGGGGTTTAGGGAATTTAATATTAATTTCTTTCATTTTTGTTTTAATTGTCCTTGCTTTTTTTTATTTTGTTCTTTTCTTTGTCTTTATATCAAACTCTATTCACCTCTAACGGATTCCATTCATTTCCTTATAAAAACTCTTGTGTAAACATATCTATTAATTTTGCATTAATATATTTTTTTTTTAAAAAATTTAATTTACTTTATTAGCGCTCTTTTTCCTTTGCTTATTCTTTAGCTATCACTAAAAAGCAAAGAAGAACTTTATCAAACATCAATATAAACTTTATAGAATGTAGCAATTCTTCGATCACGTCAATTGTTGTGAAGGAAAGAAAAACGTCCTGCATATACGTGTCTCGCTTAATTTAAGGTTTCGCTACAGCCGTTAGTAAAAAATCATTTTATTTCTAGAAGTTATTTAGAGAAGTTTATATTAAGGAAACAAAATGAAACAAAAGAAATGCATATATCATGAAAGCAGAAGCCACTGATAATGAAGAACAGTAATACCTGTAGAATAAATAAATATTCAGCTCGAATAGTTTGAACTATGGAGCTGAAAACACCGGAACTAAAAAGACCAAGTTAATACCAGATCACAATGTGAATAAACTTGTCTTTCTCTTACCGAACGGGTAAACAACTAAAGCTGCAGCAAAAAGACCTACACTGATACCAATTGAGACTTCAACCATGGTTGCCCCGAAACTTAATGAACTAACATCACTTGTATCCAGAGAGCTACTCGAGGAATGACTATTGGTGATTTGATTTGCTGATTCAATCCCAGCCAATAATGTACTTTTACTAGCAATACCTGAAGGCACTTGCACGAAAATGGCCGGTAACATCACACTAGCCGCCATCCCTTGGAAGATTCTCGAATAAATATTCCCTAGAATACCAATGACAAAAGCCCCTAATGCTGATGTAAACTCAGTAATGTTTTGGAAATGTTTAGCAGCGTAAAAGTTAGCAATATACCCAACACACGAAACGAAAAGCATGGCTGGGATCTGTCTCCATCTCGCTTGGTTAATTAGCCCAAGACATAATGTAAATAAAGGAACGAATAAAATTCTCCATTTATCATCGATTGGATGGTCACTATCACAAACAGCTTTATCGGTAGCGTTTTTGTCAACCCAACCATATAAAGCAGCACCTAAAGTAATACCAAACCCCAAGAACAAAGAATAAATCACAGCATAGAACATTCTAACGGAACCAGCCACCAAATTCTTCGATTGTAATTCTAATGAACCACATAAAATAATATAACCGGGCAAGATCAATGCTAGTGACCCTTGAGCGATTGCCCCAAAACAAAATGTATTACCGTCGTTAATAGATCCAATGGCTCTCGCAATAAATGATACAACAATAGATGAGGTAACTTCAAAAACGGAAGAGTATAAATTAGAAATTGAAGAGACGAAGAATTGTAAATAACCGACACATAATCCAATACCAAAGGAAATTGGAATATCATACCAATTACCACTAAAAGCGAATGGAGTTACGGCAGCTGAGCCTAATCCATACAAGAAAACACACACCAAAGGTGAGTATAAATTTTTCTTTCTGAGTAATTCTTCTAATTTTGCAGCAGCTTGATCAACACCCATCAAGTCATGGATAACATTTTTATAAACAATGTGAGAATCCGCCAACTTTGATAAATTAAGACCCTGGGAACATCTAATAAGATGGACTTCAGAAGTTCTTGTTGCAGCATCACCAAAAGCCATAATCATACAGCCTGGGAAATAAATAAATTGACCATCAATTTCAAGCACTCTACTTGTCATGATCATATAATCTTCCAAACGATGGGTTGGGGCACCAAATAACATGAAAGCACGACACAATTTCATAATGAAACGTTGTCTTTGAATAATATCAGCAATATGAACTGTAATACGTAAACGTTGATTTTGTTGTTTCTTGTGTTTACGTAATTTTTTACTGATTTGAGGAACTTTGGGGGTTGAATTGCCCTTTTTAGGAGCTTTTGGTCTGGCATTTTGAAATGATGGTAATTTTTCATCCCCTTCTAATTTTTCATCATTTTCATCGAAGTCTTCATCATTTGCAGTGGAGTTACGAGATGGTGCTCCAAATTTTTTATAGCCAGCACTTGTAACTTTACCAGGGGCATTCATTACCATACGACTACCCTTTTTGATACCACTTTTCAATTTTGTAAAATCAACAGTACTGGTATTTTTGGACCCATATAAAGTAGGAGTTTCAGCATCATCATCGCGATCACGATAATGATCATATTCGCCTTCTTCAGCCAATGTAGAGGGGCCAGTGGTGAGACTTGAAGAAGATTTTGAATCTTGAGGATTCTGGTATAATTGTAAAAGTGACAGAAGAACCCCGGCATGGACTTGTTTAGGAGGGGCAATATAAGCGCCACCTTCACCATCATCTAACATCATGAATTCATCATCTTGTAAATCATTAGCTAAGTGTTGATCGATATTGAATTCTGGATTCGGTTGATAAAATCCATTATGACTTTCCGATTCTGAAGGTGGATAACTACTTTCGTTACCACTTAATTCAGTTTCACCTTCTTGTTTTTCACGATCTTTATTAACCAAAAATGCAGTTGAACTATGTGAAGTTGGAGGACTATTATCCTCAGATGATGAACGTCTTTGTCCACGTTCACGTTTACGTCTATCTTCGGCACGTTTAGCAAAGTCATGTTTTTTCAACATTTCGGCTGCACCAGGAACGTGTAAACCAATTAAGTTACGAGCTTCATCATTAACTTGATCCAAATCCAATTTTTGTAATTCAATAGCATCAGAAGCATCTCTATCAATTTCCCCACCTCCAACTTCTTCTTCTTCATCAATGGTACGTTCACGAGAGCTATGAGAATTACGCAGAGCACCCGGAGCCAAACCACCACCACTAAGACCACTACCATGATTACTCAAACTTAAAACACGACCAATGAAAGAATCACCATGAGATTGGGCATTTGCGGTATCAGTAGCCAAATCCATATCATCAACCGAATCGGGGTTTGCTTGTACTGCGGCATGAGTATTTGAATAAGCTTGATCGGCCAAGGCCATTCTACGAAGAATACCTTTAAAAGCATTAGCAGTACGAGATTCACTAGTACCAGTAGTACCAGTATTACCAGTTTTAAAAGATTGTTGAGAAGAAGGAGCTCTTCTTAAATTAGAAGAATCACGATCGTTTTCATGACGACTTCCAGTAATACTCAGGCGGGATAAACCGGCGAAAAACTTTGATCCACCAGATTCTTTAGAATGTTTTGAAGAAGTACCTGATGTGTGTTTACGAAGATGATTCTCATCGGGGTGGAAATCTTCTGGATCCTGATTATGTTGATTTGAAGGACCACCCTGAACTTCTTCATCATCGGAAGAATCGGATGAACTGGCATTGATATCGGGGGCGTTAGATGTAGTAGGATACTTTTGATGATCTTCATCATCAATATCATCTGAATCTTCATCTTGATCATCTTGTTCATCGAAATTTTGTTTGACCAAATCATTTGTATTAAATTTAAAACTTGGTAAATTAGCATCATCGGCGCTCAGGGAACCTGAGCGACGAGGTTGATAAGACAGTGAATTTCTATCTGATTCAGAATCTGAATCTTCATTATTAGTGGTAGAATCATTTGAAATTATAGTATCTCTTTTAAAACTATCATCTTGAGAGGGAAATCTAACTGATTTATTTTTGGATTGAAACTTCTTTTTACCCTTAACAAAATGATCACGCGGAGTTGCTTTGGTTTGTTGTTTACGTATATTAGATAAATTAACTTGAGGTAGATTAAGATGAGTTCTATGAGAATCTTCTTCATCAGAAGAAGAAGAGTCATTTGGATTATGACTAGACATCTTTTATCGACCCAACAAGAAAAACGAATGCAATGAGGATAAAAAGATAAGAGAAAAAAAAAGGTCTGACTTGAAGGTAGTTTTGTTTTTTCAAAGAATAAGGAATATGAGTGTTTTATAAAAGTCTTAAAAGTCTTAATAGACAGACGAAAAAGTGTTTACATATAAACCAAGCAATCAAAAGGAAGAATGATATTATGACCGACAGGAAGGAGTCTTACCGAACAAAAGAAAAAACTGCATGTTTTAGAAATTTGTGCGCCCCTTGAAATATTTTCACCTTTTTCTTTTTAAAGACAAAAAAAAAAAAAAGATCCAGTGCAAAAAGCTAAAACCAAATGGAAAAACATCAAAAGCGCGAATCAACTTTGCCCAAAAAGCTATGTTTTCCTTTTAACCAGTTAATTTGAATAGTTAACATTAAAGAGCATGTTAAGGGGTTAAGTGATTGGTGCTTGTACTTCATATGCTTCATGTACTTCTTATTGTCCTCGTCTAAGTGAATTAAGTTAAGATTAAACATGAAATTCATCCGTAAAGACAGAAATTCATACAGAGAGAAAAAGGTAGCACAACTAGGACTGCAAATTACCGTTATTGTTAATGTAAAAATTCTGACATCATTCACATGGGTAGATTTAGTTTAGACCAGGAGGGCTTCTAAAAAAAAAAAGAGAATGTGTTGTGGTTTGGGGTGCACGACATGTCATCCATGGCCCATAGCCAACAAATGACAATTCCATAATATGAACAGGCTTTTTTTAACTGCTATTATTATTCATTTTGTTTTGTTTTGATTTCTTTGCAAATTACTGCCATTTCGTAATTACACTCACATTGTTGTAACAAGCTACCAGTAATTTATATTGTACTATACCGTATTATTGTTAACGTAGGTTATTTTCGGGTTCTGGAATAAGTTGTAGGGTTTGTGTATGGGAAAGCCTTGCTTTCCACTACTCCCCTTCCTACTCTTCCTTACCTTATAAACACAAAACAAGAACAAGAACAAGAACAAGAACATTCCTCTATGGAATCAGTACCAATTTGGTGTTCACAAAGTAAACTTACATTCTTTGAAAAGCCTCGACCCTTAACTTAGACGATTCTGTTTTTCTACACGGGAAATTACTTATTCATTATATCATTAAATCATATAGAGGTATTAAAAACTATTCATTTGTTCATAAAAATTGGTAGATCCATCTTCATTATCATAATTAACCAAGGATTCAACCGGTAAATAATTCTTATCATCATGTTTAACATTTCTTTTTAACCATTCAGTAGATTTGGTATTATTAGCACAATTATCAACGTGATTGATAAAAACTTTCAGTGATGGAAACAACTTTTGACAAATCCTACACCATCCAGGGACTTCTCCATCAACATTTTGCAGTTTATCCTTAACGTAGTGAACCAATCGTAAATGTCTTTTCAAAACATCTAACCGAGCAAATGCTCCTCCATTCTTATGACACGTTGGATCATTCTTATGAAATGGACAATAGTATTTCGGTTTTGAATGAGATTTCTTATGTCTGGTTAAATCAGATAATCGAGTAAATGACCAGGTACATCCTTCAAATGGACATACATTAGGACGCTCTATGGTCTTAGGTTCTTGTTGATCCAGTTGATTATCTCGTTCCTTGGGGAATTTCAATATTTTATATTCTTTATCTAGTTCTTTACTAGGTGGTACTTTAATCGTTTCTGATCCATTGAAAAAACAAAACGTTCGATCACTTGGGGTTACATGAAAAAATTCATCACTGGAATAGTCATAGGATTTCGTTAATAGCTCTTGATTATTAGAATTCACTTTTTTCCTTTCTTGATACCTTTGAATAGATTCTTCTAATAATGGTGGTAGTGGAGCATTTCTAAATGGATCCTTCTTATTATTATTTGGTTTCCTCTTTTTAATTGGTTTGGAATCTTCGTGTCCTCGCCTTTTCACTCCAGATTTCTCTATTGTCCCACCAGCACCTCCTTGAACCTGGGTTATTGAATCTGACATCATATTATCCAACCCTTTGGTACGTGACTCTAATCCCACTAAAGAATGTGTTGCAATATTGAGCCGCTTCAATGCTATTTCTAATTACCCCTGTAGTGCGAGGATCAGAAATCTGAAACGGTCTTGGTGGTTACACGCTTTTTTTTCCCGTTTTTTTTTTTTCTCGTTTTTTTTGCCTGCTCTTTTTTCCTGTTTTCCCTTTCTTGCTTTTTTAGGTTTTTTTTTTTTCTGATCAACGTCATTCATATACAGGATACACCGGAATTTGCAACCACAAGCCGGATACCCTGTCCCAACAAAGTCACAAGAAGCAAAATATTCATGTTCATATGAGTAAATTGGGTTCGTATGACGATGCTTTGCCATAAAAAGCAAAAAAAGGTTCATGGGAAAACATTGCTACAAGCAAAACCAGGCTTATTTCGGTGAATGGAAGTTGCTCCATCATCAGAGGCTTCTGGCTTCGCCAGCAGTTGTACCCCAACTGGCTGGTATTGGCTGTGTTCAAGGGTAGAAAAGAAACGGTCAACGGTAAAGCAACGGTAAGGCAACGGTAAGGCAAGACAATAATGTACATCAACTTTATTTAGAAAAACTGTTTGTTTTGAATAGCTCCAGCTATGTGATTGTTGGAATCATGCTTGGTAAGTCGTGAATTAATAAATAACTAAACAGAGTCTTACAAAGTCATAGTTAAAAATGTTAAACATACAATTATAATAATTAAAATATAAAAAAAAAACCTTAATGTACAGAATTAAATCAAGAAAGAAAACCAAATTAGTAGAGAAAATAATAAAAAAAAAAGAAAAAACAATCACCGATGAGAAAAGAAGAAAAAAAGAAGTAAGTAATAAAACAAAGAAGATTAAGGTTATTAGGGCTATTCATCAGCTGTATCTTGAATGGCATCTTCAGCATCTTCAGCTCTATTTTGATCGAAAAAGTCTAAAATAGCACAGTTTGGATGTAAAATATAAACCGTTTTGGCCCTTGCTTGTTCTTCGGGACTATCATCTAGCTCTTCATTATTAGTAACACTCATCAAAATTCTATCTTTAACTAATTTTCTTAAGACTTTATAAGCAATGATTCTTTCCCTCTCGAATTCAGCTTCATTCTGAATATCATCTTCCTTTTGAAGTAAGTACCAATCAACAAGCTCTTCCTTTGTCAAACCTTGGCCAGTTGTGTTATCTTCATCAGATACTCTCTTGACCAATAAGTTCATGATTGCAAGGAATTTTTCAGGACCAATCTTCATTTTTGGTTCAGAACGTCTTTGTGGTTGTGATTCTGTTACTTGTTCTTGTACTTGATCAAGGGATTCTTGTTGTTCCTGCTCTTGTTGTTCGCCTTCTTCTGCTTGATCAAGATTGATAGCATCATCTTCGTCATCCAATTCAACATCATCCATTTCCACTCTAATGATAGATTGTCTTAATAAATCATAAGCTTCAGCAACAAAAGTTGGAGTAATTTCTTCAGAACAATTGGCCCTAGCAATAGCTTCTGATAATCTAATCATTGATTCTAATTGTCTAACAGTGATTCTATAAGATGATCTTCCCAAACCTTGAGCATCGTCACTTCTTAATTCTTTATATCTACTAACTAAGAAATCTCTAGCTTCTTTTGTTAATTTTGGTTTGAAAGTTTTAGCATATTTGATATATCTTGCTACTTGTTCGGCTGAAAAGGGAGGATCAATGGCATTATCACGAAGCATATGTAAATCCACTATATGTGAAGCTAATTGTGTATCAATTCTTTCATTACAATCATCCAAAATAACAAAGAATAAATCAAATCTTGACATGATAGGAGCAGTCATACTTAAATTTGCTCTTAACCCTAACTTTCTATTATATCTACCACCAATTGGATTGGCAGCTGCCAAAATTGAAGTTCTAGCATTCAAAGTAGCATGAATACCAGCTTTTGCAATGGAAATGGTTTGTTGTTCCATGGCTTCATGAATTGCAACTTGATCACCGATATCCATTTTATCGAATTCATCAATAGCACAAATACCATTATCAGCCAACATTAAAGCACCAGCTTCAATAGTATATTCACCACTTTCTTCATCTTTAACAACAGCAGCAGTTAAACCAGCAGCTGATGAAGCTTTACCTGAAGTATAAACAGCTCTTGGTGAAAATCCACATACATATTTTAAAAATTGAGATTTGGATGTCGAGGGATCACCGACAATACAAATATTAATATCACCTCTCAAATTTATACCATCAACTGTTTCTTTATGAACACCACCTAACATTTGTAACAAAATACCCTTTTTAACAATATCGTGACCAAAAACAGCTGGAGCAATAGATTGAACTAATTTATTATAAACATGTCTATCTCTGACCATACTTTTCAACTCAGCAATCTCTGGAGTACTTAACGATGATATAAAAATCTCTTGATCATTAGGACCTTGAAATTCCACTTCTGTATTTTCTTTATCATTATTTTTATTGACCAATGATGAAACGTGACAAGCAAAAAATGCAATCTTATAAGTAAGATCTCTTACACCTAATGCTTTAAGACCGGTAACACCTGAATTCAATTCAGAGGCAGTACCTCTGTTTTCTTTCATAGATTGGGGTTTAATACCTGGAAGACCCAATTGAGAAATATCAGGGATGACAATTTCAGTACCTGTGAATTTACATTTATCACCTGGTTTGGCTCTTTCGACAGTTTCTCCCCTTAAAATAACATCTAAAGTACGAGGCATTGAACCAGTTGGAATTTCATTGGAATTTTCTTGGATTCTACATTTTTGCCAATCAATGAATTGAGATTTGGCAACATTTAATGTAAATCTGGATTGATTTTGACATTCGGTGTTTGGACAAGAAGTTGGTTCAGTGTATCTGAAAATTTGTTCAATTCCTTCAACAACGGTCTGACAACTATCACAAGTGAACGACCCTTTGTATAATTCAGGTCTAACTTCTGAGGATCTCGTAACAGTACCCAGTATTGACATCAAGGTCCCAATTTTTTCAGTACGAATATCACGGATTCTATTAACAGAAGGAAGATTAAAAAATGAAAGTTGGAAAACACGTTCATTGGCACTAGTAAATGATACTGAAGATTCAGTAGCCGAGCCAGCAGTAGTTTCATCACTATTTGGACCTAATAAACTGACATGTAAAAGTTCAGGAACGTGTCTTTTAATTAAATTTCTCAACCCTTTCAATAAGAAAGGGTGGAAACGATAATATTGTTCTAAGATTGCAGAAGCCAAAACCCCATTTTCTCTATCAACTAAATGCTGATAATCCACATATAAAGTACAATATTGGAAACTTCTCATGGCTTGCAATTGCGCGACATAAATTCTTCCATTCAGCGAAGGGTCATTAGCAATCGTTTCAGAATCAATAAACTCTTCAATGAATGATTCAAAACTTTCACGGACTTTTTCACCAGTGACATCGACAACTTTAGGAACAGTGATGTCAGATCTTCCTGGTCGACGAGAAGTGGGTGGTGCTTGTGAAACAGGAACCTCATGATTCAGCACATCGCTATATAAGTTTTGTTGTGGGTGAGGAGATGTGGTTGGCGGTCTTCCAATGGAAGATGGAGGATTAGATGATCTCAATAATCTGGCAGCATCTGAAGGAAGATTACCAGGGGAAGAGACAAAATTGGACATTATTGCTCAGTGGTCTCAAGGAATTGTATACTTTTTAATGTTAACCTAAGCTACTACTAAACGTATAAACTAGAAGATGAGATGGAAGAAGAAAAGAAAAAAAAATGGTCAAGGAAGAAGGAAGACGAACAGAAGTATTCACAAAATCTTCGAACAAGAGAAAAAAAGCTCTAATTTTTTCGTTAGACGCGTCTTTCATTAGATTTCCATTTTGAGATAAATTAGTTGTGCCTGAACAAAAATAATTTCAGTGACGAATGTACGGAGGTTTTACTTGAAAAATTTGATATTAACCAATGTTAAGGTAAACCCCCCACAAGGGGGACTACAAATGATAATTACGGAGTCAGCATGCTAGGACGTATACTGTTAAAGTCATTTGTGAGATTCAACTCCACCACGACTAATAAATGTGAGTATGTTTTAAATGTTTCATCAAGATTAAAGCATTTACTAACGCAATTATATAGTTCCACCAAGCTTATTAAACTTAAGAGTCGGTCACATATTGAAATGTATCCAGCACCCCCAAGCTGATAAGCTATATGTCTCACAAGTCCAGATCTCGCCTGTCAAGCAAGAACATGGATCTGTCCCAGAAACTATTCAAATCTGTTCAGGCTTAGTGGACTATGTACCACTTGAACAAATGCATAATAGGAAAGTTGTTGTACTTGCAAACATTCCACCCAGTAAGCTTAGAGGTGAGAAATCTCAGGCAATGTTACTTGCTGGAGAAAAGGTGGCCTCAAATGAACAAAGTTCGCCAATCGTTAAGTTGTTAAACCCACCTATAGATTCGGAGGTGGGTGATAAGTTATCGTTTTATCCATTTTATAATGAATCATATCCTGCAAAATTGAAGTCAAATAAATGGGAACCTATTCAAAAATGTTTGAAGACGAACGAAAAAGGTGAGTCTGTGTACGTAGCAGAAGATGGAATTCAGTATTTATTAAGGAAATCCGCTGAATCCGAGAATGTTGCTTTCTGTGATGATTTGCCAAATGCAATTATCCGTTAACTACAATTTTTACATGTATATAAATGAAATATAAGTTTTTGAGCATCTTTAATGTTAATACAAAATGTGTATACAAATATAGACAGAACTTCTTAGAATTAATCAGTTGGAGATTTGGTAGTTCTTAAGTATGATTTCAAAGTTTCAAATTCACCGAATTTGGCTTTGGCATCACTATCACTAACAGATGGTGGAATAATAACATCTTCACCGACAGACCAATCGATTGGGGTGGCGATACCTTTCTTATCGGACAATTGCAAACCATCAACAACTCTTAAGATTTCAGCAGAGTTTCTACCGGTGGAGGCTGGATAAGTCATAATCAATCTTACCTTCTTAGCTGGATCGATAATAAAAACAGATCTAACAGTTGGAACCATACCTTGACCAATCTTAGTAAAGTCATCTTCAGACAACATATCGTATAAGAAGGCAACTTTTTTGTCGGCATCAGCAATGATTGGGTAAGAGAACTTGGCACCTCCGGTAGTAACATCTTCCATATCTTTAATCCAGGCCTTATGACTTTCAACACCTTCAGTAGATAAACCGATTAATTTAACATTTCTACGATCAAAATCTGGTTTCAATTTAGCAAATGCACCCAATTCTGTAGTACAAACTGGAGTAAAATCAGCTGGATGTGAGAATAAAACAACCCAATTTTCACCAATATATTTGTGGAAGTCAATTTCACCTTCAGTACTTTCAACAGTAAAATTTGGAGCGGTAGAACCAATTCTAATTCTTGGTTGGTCTTTTGGATCGAAAGAAGAGTAGAATCTAGCACCTGCTAATTGAGTAGTAGCTGGTTTGGCTAATTTGGAGATAGCCATTGGGCGGACACATCTGGCTTTAGAAGCCTGGGTCGACAAACGTAATAATTGTCTAGAGAGCATTTTTCAAAGAGTTTTGGAATGAATTATGAACCTCAATTGGAAAAAACAATAACCCTTGTCAAAGTATTTATATAAGAACGCTTTTTTTTTTTTTTGTCTTCACTGGCGAAATCGAAGGACTTAAAGAAATTTTCCAGAATTGCGCACCATCAATCTAGGAGGATTTTGCATTTGTCAGTGCACTATCAAATACAAAATTGCTGTATAGATTGTTGCTTTAAATATTTAAGATCGATGTCTTATTTCGTAATTTAGTGTAGGCGAAACTGAGCCTAGGTCTTCGGATATTAAAACGATACTCCTTGTTGATAATTGGAAGTATAATTTTGGTCGTACATTAAATTTTACAATTGATTAATTAGTAAAGACATAAACGTAAAATACAATTAACTAACATATAACACAAAAAAAGGATGATAAAAGAAAAAGGGAGAAATAAGTTGAAAGCTTATAGGTTATTTACAATAAATGATTAAAATAGTGAAGGGAAAAGACAAAAAAGAACAAAAATAGAAAGGCAAACGGAGAATTCAAAGAATAATTATTCTTTTTTTAGTTTTGAAAAGTTTTGAAAAGTTTTGAAAGGTTTATGAATTATTAAGATTAATATTTTATTTTTCGGGGATCATGTTAACGTCAAACCAACCCAAGAAATCATCATCTTGGTAATTATCATTATTGAGCCAACCATTAGATTGTTGTTGGAAGAAATTATCCATTTGATCAGCCATACCACCAATATTTTCGGTCCCTGGATCTCCAACAATATTAGAAGATGGTAATACGGTACCAGACATACCATAATTAAAGCTTGCAGGTGAATCAACAATATTTCTATCATTATTATTCATAAACATTTGCTGTTGACCAGCAGGTTGAGGAACTTGTGATGGGAGTGATTCAAATTGAGGAGCTGGAGGAATAGTACCTGAGAGATCCAGACTTGGGGGGAACTCATTGCCAAATGAATTAGCCGATGAAGCAGGTCCTTGTTGGCCGGCTTTGATAGTTTCTGGTTGCTCGTTATTCTTGTTAGGAGTATTATTATTGGACTTGTTTTTATTTTTTGTTGATTTATTTTCTTTCTCTTTGATACTTCTTGAAGAGGCCTTAGCAGGCCCGGTACCAGTAAGAGTGTTCATTGGACCAGCGACATCTTGCTCACTTTTTTTCTTCATTTCCTTGATACTACCAGTAGCCTCTAACATAGCTAAAGGAATACCATTGATCTCCAAAGGTTTATTCATGCCATTAGCGCTAGCATTAGTTCTTGCTTGAGTCATTGCTTGGTCAGTTGGAACTAATGTAGTAATGGTAGTACCATTTGGAGTAGTGGTAGTAATGGTTTTGAAATCATCTTTAGTAATTTGATTATAGAATGGTAAAGGAGCAGCTTTCCTCATATGGCTGCTACCTTCTCTTTTATTATCCTTTGAAGCATTTGGACTATGAGGACCTCTATTTTTATCAATTAAAGTTCTTCTTCTAGCCTCATGGACACACCAAACCAAGTCATAAAATAAAGATGCTGTGAGATGAGATCTCATTCTTGTAATTATACTGCCACCACCAACAATCTGTTGATTTTCTGAGTCTTCGCCCTCAAAGATTTCTGGATATGTATACAAAACAATATTTAAATTTTCTAAAACCTTAGCTGATCTCAGAATATCATTTTGTAAATCTTTCCAAGATGACAACGTATTTCTTAAAAGACGATGAACTGTAACAATGGATTGTCTTGCACTATCAACATATTTATCGATAAGATAGCGAGACAAATGTAACTTAAATAATAGTAAAACTGAATAGGTAATTGCTTGTCTAACATAAATTGGCAACTCAATAAGCATAATAGTATTACTACTTATCATTTGAGAAGTTATGGTAATAATTCTAGTTGCTGAAAGATAAGCAGAACTAACATATTTAACTTGGTCTTCAATTGGAGTACCTGGTAAAAATGCAAAACAACAAATCATTAATTTGACGTATAAATAATAAACTTCAATTACTGAGCCTTCATCGATTGGTAATTTAAATCTTAATCTTTCTAATTCACGATCCAAAATGTTTAAAGAACCGGCTCTATTTGAAGGTTCCAATAAACCATCAGATCTTGTAACTGAAATACCCATAACATTAACTAGTTTACATTGGAAAATTGACAAAGATATTAAACATCTGAAATTTTTTGGTAAATTATTATCCACTCTAGCATTTTCTAGTAAGTAATCAGTAGTATTAATTGATGGTGGTAAGCCCAAAACTGATGACCAAAATTGTTCACAAAAGAAAACTGCAAGCCAGGACCTTGTTCTCCATAATTCAGCATCAGGACCTAAACTAACCTGAGTTCTACTGAATTCTTGAATGAACTCACCACCTCTATGTAAACCAAGTTGTAATGATAAGTTTTTAGCAAGTCCAACGAACCTATAAGAACAATCATCTAAAACCTTTTCGTTTGGAAGTGGCCATATAGAGAGAATGATGAGAGCCTGGATGACATGAGTTGAACGAGGAGTTCTAATCCAACAAGTTTCAATGGCTAGTTGTTTTATTAATGAAGCTAAAGACATGTAAAGAGTTGGTTCGGGTTCCAGTAAAGCAGCGGTTAAAATAACTGACCAAAAAAGTAATTGAGATTTATTGTATAATTCAGAGGCAGAATTGGAGGTTATAATTGGTAAAAATGGTAAAAATTTATCCATAAAACGATCATGAAGTTCATTAGCTTTTTCAAGGGGTAATCTGACTGATCCCAAAATAAATTCTGAAATTGTAGCGAACTCTAATTCATCTTCTAACTTAATTCTTGTATTTGGAGTTGCAGTATCATTAGTTTCATTGTGATGACCATTAAAGTTGGAATATTGGTTATCATTGCCATTACTGTCATCATTATTATGTCCATTGGACATTTTTGTTGGTTCATAGTGAGTTCTATCAAATCTTGAGTCATTATTTATAGTAGCAGGAGAATTATCGGAAGAATCTTGATGTAACATATAAGATAAGTTTGGATTGGTATAATTTGGAGCAGAGTCATTAAGCATAGTATGGTTAGAAGTAGCTGGGGACATATTATTTTGTTGATTAATAGTAGAACCACCACCACTCATTGGATAATTATTAGGGGAACCTTCAAGTTGGAATTGAGTAGGAGTGTTATGACCAGTTGAAACATTTGAAATGGAACCTAGAGCCGGTCTTTGAACTGGAGTAGTGTTATATAGTTGTTGTTGTTGTTGATTGTGATGAGCAAAAGGTTGATTTGATGGTTGAGGGGTTGATTGTTGTTGTTGTTGTTGTTGTAAGAAATTAAGATTATGTTGATTCAAAGCTTGGGTCAATAAAGATTCATTTTTGGTTAACATTTCAATTTTAGCTTTTAATTCGTCGACATCACTTTTTAAAGATTGAATTTGAGAACCCTTTTTAGGTCTAAATTGAGGATCAATTTCACATTTCAATCCCATTCTATCACATCTTTGACAAGGATTTGGATAATTATCAGATGCATTACATTTAATTTTATGTTGGCGACAAAATGTACAAGAAGTAACTGGTCTATGACCTGTTTGTTTGGATGATTTATCATGAGAATTCGTTGAGGATTGTAAATGATCATCACCATTAATAGGACTTGATGGTTGATTGTGATTCATGTTATTGTTATTGTTGTTGTTATTATTGATGGAAGTAATAGAATTATTACTATTTGTTTTAACAAGTTTATTTGATGGATTAGATAAAGGAGAATTTTTATGATCATCTGTATCCTTTTTAGTAAGTTTTTTCTTGGTTTGGATTGAAGTAGCAGATTTTGATCTTTGTTTTTTGGTAACACTAAATTCAGATCCATTACCAGATATCGATTTTCTTTTACTGGCACCAACCATATTTGGTGGTGGAGTCAGAGATTGTAACAGAGGAGAAGGTTTTGGAAGGATTGATTTGATTTTACTTTTATCCATTTTTCTATTCTTTTTTTATGAGTGTTGACTTTTTTGGGCAGATTTTTTTTTTTTTTTTAATTTGTTTAAGTGATGGAGTCAATAAAACTAAGAGTATTTCCAGGACTTCAGTTTCTCTAATAAAATATCACTATTAGCTTATAGGATCATACACAAGTTATTGTATAATCTTTCTCTAAAACTTTTGAAAGACAAACAAAGTAGAAGAAAGCGGTGGGCAGGGGGGGGGGGAGAGGGATAGGATCAAAGTATGAAATTATACTAGTGGAATCATTTAACTCTCTAACTATTTTTGATCGGGGGATTCAGCTCTTTGATTGCCCTTAATCTTTTTCTTTTTATGTTGTTGTTGGTTTTTTCTTTCTTTTTGATTTCGTCTTCCCTTTGGTCAATAAGACGCTTAGTAACAGTGGCAGGAATGAAGTGACGAAAGAATAGTCTAAGGACGTGAATATATGGCGCTATGTGTGTCTTAATGAAAAAGAAAGAGTAAAGGAAAAACTACTATAGAAAAAAATCAATTTTTTTTTTTTAATAAAGAAAATTAAAATTTTTTGTTAGTGAGCAGAAGCTCGTTGATCGAATAGATAAAAATTCAAAAATACAATTTTAAAAATTTGAGTGTCTACTTAAAAAAAAAAAAAAAAAAAATAATAAAAATAAAGAAAAATGAGAAAGCCTTCGGTTTTGCGTTTCCGGTTCTATCCACACTATTTATGTAATATCTACTCAACAACCACACTTATGTATAGCTATCCACTGGCACAGGGGTTGGCAGCAATATGATAGAGTAGGAATAGCTAATTAGTAGGGAACAGCGGTTGCTGAAAAAAGTAAACCACCTAAAGCGTTGAGTCAGAATAAGAGAACAAGAATTTTCTGGGAAAGGGGTTACCCGCATTGGATGAAGTCACTGATGGAAAAGATAAAAACTTTTTTGTGCTGTTTTTCTTCTTTTTTTTAATTTTTTTTAATGTTTTTTTGTTTTTATTTTTGTTTTTGGTGTAGTTTGCTATGTTTTGTGTCATTCCGTTTGAAGGGCATCATAACTTAAATTTTAATAAATCTTTCCAACCATCCTTAATTTCTTTTATTGTTGAAATTCTAAACAAACTCTACTCTTCTTGCAGCCTCGCTGAGACACTCTCGCTGAAGACTACCCGTAGGTAGAATACGTATGTGTACATGTATACATACATTCATACATTCATACATTCATACATTCATACATTCATACATTCATACATTCATACATTCAAATATACGTAGATACATTATATGTAGATACTTGTGAATATACACAAAAGTATATATAAAGTGAGACAATTTGGTTGATCACGTAATCAAGTTCACTCATTATCAAGTACTTATTCCACGATATAAATAGTTTTCAGATTTCTAAGCTTGTCCCGTATAAGTAGACACATATGCAATTGTCATTATTTTATATTTTTTACCCTTTTCCCTTGCCGTCCCGTATTAGCTTTATAAGCTTTCAAAGGAACCCATTCTCTTTACTGGGAGAGTTTTTTGCAGTCCCAGTATGATTTGACCAGTATACCCACTCAAAAAGGAGATCTACAATAGTAAAAATAAAACCAAAATATATAATCGTTAAATATAATCAAAAAAAAGAGCCAACCATGAACGAAGAGAATTAAAATATTTTTACAATTAAAATCATAAACTAAAAGCTAAGCTAAAAAATTAGCAAGAACAAAAAAAAATTTAAGGTAGAAGATGATTTAATCATCATCTTCAGTTTTTGGATCACCAATACCATCTTCATAAATAGCAAAAACACATTCACTTTCAGGTAAACAAGGACTATCATAAACTTTACAAATTCTTTGTTCCCCTTTACCCTTTTTAAAACTTAATCTAGTAGTTGAACTATGAGCAATAATATTCCCCCCAATTGGTTTTTTAGGATCAGGATTAAACATAGCAGCAGAACCATCAACTTGAGCAACAACTTGATTGGTGATTACAACAGCAATCCCAAATTCATCTGCCAATCTTTGTAAATGTCTCATATATTTTGCTACATGAGCTTGTCTAGCAGATAATTCACCTCTACCACTATAATCGGTTCTATATAAAGACATGATTGAATCAACAATTAATAAAGAAAATCTTGATTCAGACATCATTTGAGCAGCTTGATTTAATAATTGAAATTGATGTTCAGCATTATAAGCCCTGGCATAAGCAACATTATCTAAACAATCATCAGGATTTAAACCATAACGTTGAGCAATACTAACCAATCTAACGGGTCTAAAAGTACCTTCGGTATCAATATATAAACATTTACCTTCACCACCACCCATATCGATTGGTAATTGACAACTAACGGCTAAAGTATGACATAATTGAGATTTACCAGTTCTAAATTCTCCAAAACATTCGGTAATTGAACCAGTTTCAATACCACCTCCCAATAAAGTATCTAATTGTTTTGATCCAGTAGTAATACAAATTAATTCTGATCTTCTACTATGAAATTCAGAAGCAGTGGTAAATCCAAGAGGTACTAACCTGGCGGCTTCACCAGTAATCTTATCCGCTTTGGCTTCAGATATACCTTTCACCGTTAATAAATTTTTTTTAGAAGTATAAGCAATAGCTTCAACTGTATGATAACCTTCCGCCTTCAACTTCTTGATATCCCCCGAGGTTATACCATTTCCTTCTAGTTGTTCGATAGGTAATGGTCCGGCAATACCGTCGTCCGCTTCAGCATCCATTTGTTCCACTTCTGTTTGAGTCATATTCACAGTTGCGTTGTATGTTTGAATTCAATGTATTAGACGTGTATCAATGAATGCTTATAAATGTTAAAGGGAAGTAGAAAAAAAGCGTAAACAACGAAAGAGACGCGCGCCTGTGATTTATTGGTTATGGTACACTACCGTTTCCTTTGTTCCTCTAAATGGATGTGGTGTATGGGTTTAATAAGGGGAATGTGCTAAATGATAGTGCTTTGTAGTAGAAAGTGTACACTATCAGATGTACACTATCAGATGTACACTATCAGATGTCTACATTATTGACGTATAGGAATTATTACATTATGAAGATAAGTAGGTAGTGGATTATATAATTTCAATATAGAAGCAGTTCTTTTTTTTTACTGTATTTTTTTCTGATTTTTGATCTTTTTTTGGCTGAATTATTACCAAATCTGACAGGATCTGTAAAAATCTTCTGTTTTACGATACATAAAATACAAGAGATCATTACAAGATATCTATACAAGGAATTACAAGTAATCAACAAAGAATCAGTACAAGTAGAAAAGCATTACAGTATAGTGAAAGAAGTATCATTAAGTATTAGGAATTTATTATTGTACCAAAACTCCGTTTTGCAACTACTCGAAAAAAAAAGCCAATCCTGTATATAACACAAGATTTATCTTGTTTGTTTTCTCCCAGTCATTGATCTTGTTTGTCAATCATGACAATTGATCTTGTATGACAATCTTGTATGATAATATTGATCCACAGTGTTTGTCTCTCGTTTCAACATAACTAGATGACATAAGAAGTGGAGTTACAAGGGCCTAAGCCCAATACAACCCAATTGCAGTGTATGTTTTATAACAAGGTCACTAAGTTTCTTAGGGGTGGGATTCTTCAGACGTGCACGTGACTATAATGATAATTGGTTGTCAAGTAATGATTTTTATTAGTTATACGTCTGCTGTCTAGTGCTACTTTTCGAATTCTTTTTTTGGTATGACGTAAATATATAAAAAAAAAATGGGTCTAATAAAAAAATCAATGTGCGTGGGAACTGCATGTATGGTTGTCAACCGCCGTTGGGCAAGTAGCCATAACCCACCCATTCCAAAGAAAAAAAAAAAGAGAGAAAATGCGTCTCGTCTGCTTTCCCGATTTGGATGATAAGTAAACAACACCCAGACACCAGTGGCACCCAAACAAAGGGAAAATCAAAACAATTAAGAAACAATTGGAGTAACCGCTGGGTTCAAAATTCATTGATTCTTAAAAAGATCAAAATACACCAAATCGTCTAATAGAATAATAGATTCAAAACAACAACAAATAACAAATAACAAAGGAGTCAAAAAAGAGAAAAAAAACACCCTTGAAACTCTTAATCTCCTTTCTATTACATTTTTGAGTTTCTACTCGTACTGGTTGTATATCGTCTTTTAACCTTCTTTTTTTCTTTTTTTTTTTTTTTTTTTTTTTTTTTTTTTTTTTTTTTTTTTTTTTTTTTTTTTTTTTTTTTTTTTTTTTTTTTTTTTTTTTTTTTTTTTTTTC
>JAJMOB010000013.1:131177-146358 GCA_030444945.1 Hyphopichia fennica
AGATGAAAGATGAATACCGGTGCTGTTTTTGATATTCAAATTAAAATGTATGAAAAAAAAAAAAAAAAAAAAAAAAAAAAATTCGAAGATCATCGCCAAATCACACGCCCGTACACCACACTGATAATCATTTACTGCTTCATTGGTATGGTGGGTGGACCAGGGACGGTATTAAAAAACACTATGAATCGAGTAAATAGCAGTGGATGCGATGCTATAATAGCCAAGTGCTACTGCCAGGTACCATACGTAGTATATGTTGTAGGAATGTGGTAGGAGATCGTTTATTTGAGTTCATGAGAGCGAGATTGGTCCTATCTGGAAAAATCTTGAGCCACAGACCCTTGTTCATTGATCTACTCAGGCATAGTTTTTTGGTTTTGATTGATAAGCAAGATATCAAAGGTAGTTAGTTCATTTAGATAAACACGTCCAGGAAGGGTGTTATGCCAAAAAAAAGCAGCAATTCAGTGTTGATGATTCCAAATTTTTCGAATGATTACTACAAAATCTAAGTCGCAAAAAATTAAAATCACAAACTTTTGAACTCCTTAAAAACATTACTTCAGCTTTTACAATACCCCCACATTCATATTCCTAGTTATATCAATCAAATCACATGAAAGAAAAATGCCTTCAAATGTAACATTTATGAAACTAACGAAAAACTCCAGTGTGCCACTACGTATATTTATCAATAGAAAGCGTATATTGCTGACCAACGCGGTCTCCATTAATGAAAAATCCATCATCAAGCTTAGTTCAATGAATATCCTAAAACTTTCAAATAACGATTTGAATGATCTTATCAGTGATTTAAAGAAAGACTTGATTAGAATACTCTTTGAGACTCCAGTGCTGGAATTATTCGTTAACGTACATCTGTTAAATAGGATAGTTATCGATGATTTAGGAAGCCATTGGCAAGCCAAACTTGTTACTTCTCTTAACTATATTTTGAATTTGAGAAGTCGGATGAATCAGTTGAGCAATACTGATTTGAACTTTCTTATTGAAAGAAAAATAAACTTGGCGAATTTATTGAATAGTCATGTTAACAATTCAATGCATTTGATTAAAAGAAACATTCAATTCAATCATATTCTTAAAGAAGATGACGATGAAATAACGGACGTGACTGACGACAAAAAGTCAGTAGATTACAGTTGGAAAAGATCGAATATTATTAATAATAGATCATTGAATCCGATTGATTTGTACGTTTGTAAAAGACCAACAGACAGAATCTAACTAAGTTTTACCACATATGCTTTATACAGCTTGACAAAATTTGAGAAATATTAGGTTACTTATAAATAAACTATGTAAAGATATATAGAAGATAAATATATGGTCTTAATTTACCTGGTTTTGTTGGAGAGTTATTTTATGTTTTTTTTTTTTTTTTTTTTTTTATTCCTTAGACAGCTTGTATGTACAATAAACTATTTACAGAGGAAAAGAAAAGGAAAGGAAAAATTGAAGTTACTGACCAATTCAAATAACATCATTGATAATTTTAGAAGCTTCCTTATAAGTGTTTAACAAATTTATACATTTTTCACGTTCGACCTGGATGGTTTCATCTT
Source organism: Hyphopichia fennica (assembly GCA_030444945.1). NCBI lineage: Eukaryota > Fungi > Ascomycota > Pichiomycetes > Serinales > Debaryomycetaceae > Hyphopichia > Hyphopichia fennica. The sequence continues at coordinate 132,767 of JAJMOB010000013.1, forward strand.
CTTGCAATAATTCATCAAATAAATTGTCATTATATAATTTCACAACCAATTGATTTTGAATATTTGTTTTGACATAGTTAACCAATAAACACATAATCAGCTTAGGAACTTGATCTTGTGTCATTTCTCTAACGATGCTAAAGTAAGAGATAATAAGTCTTCTGATCAATTCGCACTCCAACTGTTCGCGTTCACTCAAATCATTGATTGAATCATCACTTTCAAAAGATGCTTCTGCAACTGTATATCCGTTAGCAGTTGATGCTGAATGACCATGCCCATAACCATTCAATACAGGGGTGCTACTTCTGCTATCTTCATCCAAGTTCAAACCTTTCATGCCAGTGCTAATGGTACCAGACCCATTGTTAATGAAATTATTATTGAACTGTAAGGTAGCTTCTTGATGATGAGGAAATTTGAAAGGAGTTGGGTTTAATTGTGCTTGAGTTTGTAAATGTTGTTGATGAATAATTGGATCCTTACCAAAGAAGTAATTTAAGTATGATTCCTGACCGTGTGTGTTAGTTGATTCACTTCTAAATGAATACGAAGTTTTATTAGAATCACTTCTTTTATGCTTATGAACTGGTTTGATTTCGTCATCGACTTGATTGATATCTATTTCTTTAGCTTCGTCATCTTCATCATCAACTTCATCATCAACAGCAGAATCTTTATTTAAAATACGTTCAGTAGCAATTCTTAATTTTGATTTCAGCTCAACTTCCTTTTGAATCTCTCTTTGTTTACGACGTTCCTCTACCACAATACTCATAGCTTGAGCAGCGCCGACAAAATTTGGATGATTGGTATTAATATATGCCTGTTGAATTTCAATTAAGGAGCCAACATATTTTATTGTTGGACCTAATCTTTCTCTTAATAAGTCACTAACAACTTCAATTAATTTGCTCTGTAACCTTGGATATCTATTTAATTCGATACCAATGCCCGATGAACAAACGTTATGTACAATTTTCATAAGTTCTTCATATACCAATTCGACGCATCTATGAGAAGGTGCTTCCAATAATTTGATCTGTGGTTTCACAAGTAAATCAAATGCTAATTCTGGAACAAAAAGTGAAGGTCTTGGGCCAGTAGAATTTCTAATAGCGGTTCTGATATCATGAATTGATAAATTATGAACTGGATTAATTGATGCTAATTGAGATCCAAAAACTTCATTATATATATGGTAAATTCTAGCACCACCGCATAATTCTTTAGTAGCAATATCTGATAACGCAGTACCTTCAATCGAATTTACAAAGCTAGTAGCGAATTTAGTCATTAAATTCAAAACCAAAACCCCTCTATTTTCTTTAGAATCAGTTAAATTGCTAGGGATGTCACCGTACTGTGACAACTCTTGTTCTGTTTGCCCCATTAGCGTATTTAATTTAGCCTTTATATCTGGCAAACGATCCCTAATATGATTCATTAAAATCTTATTTAAAGTCGCGGATAAATAGCGAGTACCGCATTTTTTAGACATGATTTTGTACGCTGGATGATTGGCGAAAAATTGTTCTTCTGCAATCAAAGAGTCTTCCAAAGGTTTATTTTCAGTGATATCTTGTTGAGAGCGATTCACAATACCAATGAATCCCAACTTCAAAGGATAAACACTACCTTTCAAAATATCCAAAGCATTGGTACCCTGATCCATTAAATCCAACTTTGAAAGAATACCAACAGTTCGTTTACCCATTGGATCAACTTGTCTAGCTAATTTCAAAGATTCTGAATTGACCAAGTCGACATTAGCAGGCGAAACAGCTAGAATAATACAATTTGGCTTTGAAATATACTCAAGAATCAAATTACGAGTTTGCCTTTCAATGTCGGTTGGTTGATCACCAATTGGAATTTTTGTTAATCCTGGTAAGTCAACCAACGTTAAGTTGAGAACTTTGGTAGAGTAGATCTTAAGATTGATTGGTAGTCTACTGATACCTTTATTCTCACCAGCAATTCTCAATGTTTCAGCTTCAATTTCCCTTCTTATATCATGGAAGCTATAAAATCTTTTATTTGGAATATGTAAAAATTCACCCCATTCAGTGACAGCGCTAGTATTGAATGATTTAATTGAGCCATTGGAATAACCATTAGTTTTATTTACATGATTTCTAAGATGTTGCTCTAAATCAACTTCATCACTGTGTTGACTATTGTTCAGATAGCCAGAAGAAAAAGAATTGGAATCATCAGAGTTGTTTATGAGTGGATCATCCTCTTTTAAGTTGATCAATTGTAAAACTAAAGGTCTTCTAGTAACAATACCAGTACCCCTTGGGAGGAAATCTTTACCAACAATATTTTCTAAAACCGAAGATTTCCCACAAGATTGAGAACCGACAACTGCCAAGATTGGCAAGTCCAAATCAGTTACTTGAGTAGTGGTAACAATATCTTGAAGCTTGTTAACAACAGGTATGAGATCTTGCAAGGACATGATTGGATAATATAGATCAGATGTTTATGAATAGATTAATTTAGACAAAGACAAAGACAAAGACAAAACCGGGGATAGAGAAGGGTCTAAAATTTATGTCACAGCAGAAATATAAAGACAAAGCCTGAACCTCTAGGGACTAACAGTACTTAGATCAAAAACAAAAAGGAAAAAAAAAAAAAGCAAGGTGAGTGATCCCAATAAAAATGTGTGTTCAGAGCGTACTTAACGATGCCTTTGGTGGTGGAAGACGAGTTCTGTAACCAAAAAAAAAAAAGAAAAGACTGAACGAAAAAGAGAAAGTAAATAAAAATCAGAACTTAAAGTATGAAATTTCAAGGTAAAATGGCAAACAGACACGAAAAAAAGGGAAAAATCAAAAACAGAATCAAAAAAAAAAAATAACAAAAAATAACAACAGTGAGCAAGCAAAAAAACTGTGAGTTCTTATTTGAGAATATCCGATCCTAGGGTGAAAAGCACACTAAACTTTTGATAAAAAAATTATTCAGTATAAAAGATCGTAAACGTATGCTAGATTTTTTTTCCAAAAGCTTTTTATTATTGTTCTTGAAATTTTGCAATCGGCTCAGATTTTCAGTGTAAGATTTGCAAGTTAATAGTGTAAACTTCTAGTAGAATCTAAAGTCCAGAATAATTCACAGACAATTTCGAGTTAAATATTTATAGATGAAAGTAACCTTATTTACTTCTGGAGTTGTGAAGCATGCACTAGGCCAAAAAAAAACAGTCCAGTAAAGTTCCGAATAACCGCCAATCAAATGAGCCGAAAAGTAACAGAATGAATAAAGCGAGTAACTAGATCAGGAATTCAACGGGTGAGAAATTTCAATGATTAATTAGCAGCACAAAAGAGGTGACAGACAGTAGCTGAAAAGCAAAAAAAAAGAAATCTAAAAGAATCAATTCAATGGATCAATGGTAAAACCACGGTAACACTCAAGATTATTGATATATAACTAGAATGCAGAGGAAGAACAGGGGCAACAATTCAACACAGAACTACTCAAAGTAACAACACGAGTGATGATGTATCACAAACCTTGGAAACAAAACAAAAATTAGTAGGAAAAGTTATAGTAACTTTAAGTAATTAAACAAATTTTCAGCGAGATCAGTGGCTTTGCCCTTTCGATTATAGCTGTTGATTGGAATGAATAAGAAGTAACAATTCTAACTTGATATTCAAGGATAAGAAGGAATAACTCGAAAGAACTCGGAAAGAACAAAGAGCAATAACTTAGAAACTAGAAAAGTAAAGGCAAAATGACACCTTGAGTGGCGGGCGGCTAATTTTGATGAAGTTATAAAGTACATGATGATGTTGCCTCCCCCATAAACCCATAAACGTAGCAAACGCGTTGAGCTTGCTGGGGTGTATGGGTCTATTAAATTCGCAACTATTAAAAAAAAAATCCCATTTGGATAAAAATAATGGTGTACGGATGGAGTCATGTAGTCACGTGAGTTATATACTTACGTAAGCCATTACGTAACCGGGATTCTTAATTTTGAATCCGCGTCCTCAAAGCCCAAAAACGCTGTAACTGTGACAGGTGTTCTAAATGGGTGGAAAATCTTGGAAAATGAAATATCAATACTAGGTAACTGTTGCTTTCACGATCAATTGATTTATCTATTACAACGAATATAAACACAGGAGTGTCTACATAGTGATACTACAGTCTCAGTTCAAATAATGTTGTTTCAGTTCGGTCGTGGTATTAATACCTATATGATCATTTTGATCATTGGGCTGTTACTTATTAGTAGTGTTCAATCACTTCTAATTGATCCAACTTCAATAGCTCCTCATTGGGAAAATACTCATTATTTACGTACAATTGATCTAACCCGTGGTTACGTTAGAGAAACTGATTTAATTGAAGTTAAAAATATCGATGATAAACCTCAAGATGAATATATTTTTTCAATTAATGATGGATATGATGCAGTTCCAAAAATTTCTATTATTGCCATTTCATTATCTGATAATTCTATTGAAATTGAACCAACCTTGATTAGTAAAAACGTTTATAAATTGAAATTACCATTCCCAGTGGCTCCAAATTCCAATGTTGAATTTAAAGTTCGTTACGTTTATACTAATGCTTTAACACCTTTACCTGCTAAAATTGCAATGGATCAAACTCAAAACTTATTAGTTAAACTTAATAAATTACCTTACTCTCCTTATCCAACCAAAGAGTACTCTTTAACTTTCACCGGTATTCTGAAAGGTCAAGAAATGCAATTGAATCTTCCAAATCTTGATGAAATTAAAGCTTTATCTGATTATATTGTTCCAGATACTTTAAAAGCAAGAGTAGAAGATAAGTCTTTGAAATATGGTCCTATTATTGATGATATTCCTTCATTTTCTATTGAACCAATGGGTTTATTATATGAACATAATAGACCGATTGCTAAAATTAATAATTTACAAAGATCTATTTGGATACCAGCTTCAGGTGTTGATCAATTATCAATTGAAGAATATTATGAATTAACTAATGATGCAGCTGAATTATCTTCTGGATTTTCAAGAGTTGATTATATGAAGGGTAAATATGATCGTATTCGTAAACATTTTTCAATTAGTCATTTAGAAATTCCAATCACCGGAAATAGAAATTTTGACGATTATTATTATACTGATCATGTTGGTGTTGTTTCTACTCACCAAATTGCTCAAAACCATTTAATTTTACAACCTAGATTCCCAATTTTTGGTGGATGGAATTACAATTTTACCTTGGGTTGGAATAATAAAGTTAGTGATTATGTTCGTAAAGTTTTAGATCAAGAAGATACTTACATTGTCAAAGTTCCACTTTTGAATTCAGTTCGTGATGTTTTTTATGATAATGCTTATGTTAATTTCTATTTACCTGAAAATGCTGAATTTATTGATGTTGCAAGTCCAATTGATTTTACCTCTGTTGAAGTTAATAACGAATTAAGTTATTTAGATGTTTCAAAAGGTCATGTTAAAGTTACAGTCCATTTTGAAGACTTGATTGAAGACTTATATAAGATTGATATATTTGTTACTTATAAATATACTCAATCTCATTATTGGACCAAGGTCTTAAAGATTGCTGCCTTTGCCTTTATTGGTTTAACCAGTTATTATATCATTGGTTTAATCGATATTAGTATCGACAAAAATAGTAAAAATATTGTTGAAGAAAATAATGAATAGATAAGTATATATTAAATAACAATATTCACGATATAATACATATAAATTTAGTAAGTTGAAAGCATAAAATAATCATAAATCATTAGCATACCTGGTCTTAATCAATTCCATATGCCTGTTTTAACTTTTCTATTTCTTCTTTTCTGTGAATAAAGTCTTCTTGTGAAAATTTGGATTTATCAACTCCATAAATATTAGCGACTATATATCTTCCGTGAAAGTTTATACCATTTAATTCTTGCAGGGCTTTGGTGGCGCTTTGTACATTAGTATAAACAACAATACATGTACCTGGATGGCTATCATCTGATCCATCTGGAACCCTGAGTTGATGAATGTTCCCGTATTTTCCTAGAAGTTCATATAGAGAGGCAGCGCTTGTATTAAACGGTAGGTTTTTGATAAGTACTATAGGGAAATCGTACGATGACATTTTAAAATAAGATAAAGATGTAGTAAATCGTCTTTTTAAGACAGTTTTTTTTTTTTTTTTAGTATATTTTTATTTGATGCGAATTTTCTCTCTTTTTTTTCTTTACAATTATTTTTACTCTAAATTATTCTATCCAAATCTATTGAATGCTATATAAAACCATAAACAAAATTGGCAACCCGTTTAATAATAATCAGTATCTTTGATGTCAGTGATTATTTGCCTTCTGTAGTATTGTTTCTTCAAGAAAAAACCAGCTCCACAAATACAAAAAAAGAATAAGTACTTGTAAAGAGAAAGCAGAGGGGTGTCATCTAATTGCAACGAAGGTAAATCATCAAGGTCAATAGTTTGGTCACCCTTTTCAGTAGGTCTGTTGAGCATTGCGCTATCTGAATACTTATAGTCCGAAGTCCCACTTTTCAATAGTTTATCCTTTACACCAAAATCAACGATACTAATATCATTAATGTAAACTTCATCGTGAGGTTTGCTATTACTATCAGTAGAAATTTTGTTTAACAGATTTAAAGTATCGAAACCATCAATTAATTGACCAAATACAACGTGTTTACCATTTAACCAACCACAATCATCAACTGTTGTTATGAAAAATTGAGCTCCATTAGTATTTGGTCCACTATTAGCCATTGATAATCTACCTTTCTTGTCATGTTTAACCTCGAAATTTTCATCCGGAAATTTACCACTACTAAAAATAGAATGGCCACCAGTGCCATCTTTTCTTTCGAAATCTCCACCCTGTATCATAAAGTTTTCGATAATTCTGTGGAATATAGAGTTTTTGTACCCATAGTTAAAAGTCATATTTGATAACTGTAAAAAATTTTCAACCGTAATAGGTGTAGTGAAACCAAATAATCCTAATTTTAACAGCCCAACTTGAATTCTGTTCCCATAAACGTACAGCTCTCCTTCAACCCGTTTTGATAATTTGAATTCAACCGTATGAGTGACAACAGGATCGTTGGATAAATGCTCCATCTCTTTAAACGAAAGGAGATCGAATGAAACATCAGACTCGTGTGGTATGATTAATGATAAACAGCATGATGAAAAAAGAGTTAGTGAAAGTGCTAATAGTATACTATGAGATTGGTTGGATTTCCAAAACGATACTCTCATTGCAAAGCGTCCCTTGAAACAAAGGCTATAGGATATTCTTAAAGCTTATATAAGAATAACTTTAAGGTAGCAGGATCAATCAGAGTACTCTTCCATCTCTTTGGGGCTATTTTAAAATAGGATTAGTTGTTTTAAACGCGACTTTTAGAAATCTCCTGCACGTGAAGGAGGTACTTTTGTTAGTTTTGTATGGGTGCACGGGTCTATGATAATGGGTTTAAGATTTTCATTCTTTTTTTGAGAGATTCTGAGAGAATCAAAAATAAGTGGCAATTTCGAAAGAAAAAAAGGAAAACCTCTTGATGAAAAAGACTTACTAAATCGATTAGATAGTTGACTACTACTTCAATTACTTACTTTTTTATTTAGAAAATCAATCACACTTACAATTGAATTGTTGAAATTGAGGGTGGTTCTTTACTTATACTGTTTCATCTCTATATTAAATCTTTTGAAGAAAAGTTAACTGTATCTGGCATAATATTAGAACTTATACAATGAATGGGATTAATGTTGATATCAATCACTTGAAAAAGGGTGAAGTGAACTTGGGTACTTCCATTATGGCTGTCAAATTTAAAGATGGGGTTATATTAGGAGCAGACTCTCGTACCACCACTGGTACTTATATTGCCAATAGAGTCACCGATAAATTAACTCAAGTTCATGATACTATATATTGTTGTCGTTCGGGTTCTGCAGCTGATACTCAAGCTGTTGCTGATATTGCCAAATACTATTTACAACTCCACGCTGCACAATTACCTCCAAATGAAAAACCAACCACTCAAGTCGCCGCTAATGTCTTCCAAGAATTATGTTATAATAATAAAGATGGTTTAACTGCTGGTATCATTTGTGCTGGATATGATAAGAAGAATAAAGGTAGTGTTTATTCGATCCCAATTGGTGGTTCTATACATAAACAAGATTACGCTATAGCTGGTTCTGGTTCCACCTTTATTTATGGTTGGTGTAATGAAAATTTCAAACAAGAAATGGAACAAGAACAATGTGTTGAATTTATTAAGACTGCATTATCAGAAGCTATAAAATGGGATGGTTCTTCTGGTGGGGTTATCAGAATGGTAATCTTAACAGAAAGAGGTGTTGAAAGATTGATTTTCTACCCTGAAGAATTCTCGAAATAAATACACATAAGTTTATAAATATAATATAATAATAAAGAAAAAAAAGAGAGATAACTCTAAAGTTAATGTACTGTTGAAGAAACTAAGTTTCGGTGTATATCTATAAAAAGCTCGAGATTGTGTCCTTCCTTGTTGACATACCCCTTTTCACACATCTTATCGTAGAATAGCTCATACATTGGCATATAACGATCAACGAATGCTTTAACTTGATCATCAGTCATACCAGAACCTGCACTCTTTTTCAAATTATGTTCTTGTTCAAGTCTCCAAACGTACACATCTTGGATGGATTCAGTTTTTAAATAAATAAAATAATTGAATTTCGACCAAATTTTTTCATACTCTTTCAAAGTTTCATTCAATTGCTCTAAATGATAAAGTCTATGTTTCTTGAGTACACTATAGTCAACATCAGATGATAAATATTTTAATTTCAAGTTATCAATAGGAATGGGCAGAAATCCATTGAACCAACCTTCAAAAATCACCACATCCACATGACCATCAACTGTGGTCCATTTCTCAACAGGAGCCCTATCACCTTCACCGTTAAACATACTTTTATCATAAAAAGGTATCTTAACTGTTTGTCTTTTATTTAATTTGTCAAAAATCTCTAATCCCAAATCAATTTCATGAGTCCCTGGTAAACCTCTTCCTTGAAGTAACTTATTTTGCTCTGAAATACTTTCCTTGGTTAACTTAGTTTGGTCTTCGTGATTCAAATATAAATCATCCATCAGAAATTGTACAAACTTCAAATCTGGATAAGTGCTAGATACTTCTTTGAGTAAATGACCCGACAAGTATGATTTTCCTGAACCCTGTGGACCACTGATCCCAATGATCAATGACTCTTTCAGTTTGGTAAAGTCATACTTGGTTATTATTTCTGAAAGGAATTGAATTGATCTAGATAATGGAGTTGACATTATGTTTACGACAGGATAAAAATGTGTCAATATATTTTTAAAGCTAATTGTTTCCCCATGTTTTCTTTTTTCCTCCCTTTGTCTCCCTTTTTCTTTTTTTAAGTTACCTTTTTTTATCAATAGTGCACTAAAATTTTATAGTGACAAATTTTTATAGTGACAAATAGTTTACAGAGAGCCTACTACGTTCTGGAAAGTTAATATAATGTATATATTGCAAGAACTTCAAGAGAAGTAAGGGGAAAAGAAAGGAAAGAAAGAATAGAAAGGGAAATAATATAGGTCATGAAGAAGAAAGGAGATTAAGCCTAATGGTAGTATTTATAATTTTTAGTATAAATTCTATAGTTAATTAATGGTCTTTTTTTTTTTTATATATATATTTACTTATTATAAATAGTCATTATAGACTACTGTAATAAGAGTCATGCATCATTAGATTAGATTGCCTTTGCATCCTTTAATTTGGCAATCAATTCATCGACAGAATCAACTTTAATACCAGCTTCTCTTGAAGCTGGTTCTTCAACTTTCAAAGTTTTCAATCTTTTGGTCAATTCGATACCTAAATCAGAAACCTTTAATTTTTCTAAAGGTTTCTTTTTAGCTTTCATGATATTTGGTAAGGAGGCATATCTTGGTTCATTTAATCTTAAATCGGTAGTTATAATTAAAGGTAATTTTGCACTTAAAGTATCGGCACCACCATCAACTTCTCTAGTTACATTGACTTTATCACCATCGATTTCAACTTTTGAAGCATTAGTAGCTTGGGGCCAATTTAACAAACCGGCCAAAATTTGACCAGTTTGATTTGAATCATCGTCGATAGCTTGTTTACCTAAAATAACCAAATTAGATTGTTCTTTTTCCACAATTTTTTGTAAAACCTTAGCTACTGATAATGGTTCAACTTCTTCATCACCAACATCAACTAAAGTGGTTGAATCAGCACCTTTAGCTAATGCAGTTCTCAAGATATCTTGAGCTTTGGTTGGTCCAATAGAAACGGCATGAATCTTTTCAACCAAGCCCTTGTTAGCCTCTTTTAATCTGAGTGATTCTTCCAAAGCTATATCACAGAAGGGATTGATACTGAATTTGACCCCTTTAGTATCAACACCGGTACTGGTTTTGTTGATTCTAGGCTTGATAGCAAAGTCAATGACTCTCTTCACTGGGACCAAGATCTTCAATTTTGTAGACATTGTTGTATATATTCCAAAGGATTGACAACTCAAATTCAAAAATAAGTGTACGACTGACAAGTAAAGATCACTAAAGACGAATTGTATTATACCATTAAAAGAAATCTTTTTCGTTCGTTCAGGCTAGTTTTTTTTTTTTTTTTTTTTTTGTTGAATTTTCACTCTAGGATCTTTGAGAACCGAAACCGGAAGCTTTTTAAAGAGCACAAAAGAGATTACACTGCAAAAAAACAAAATGTACTGATAAACAGGAAAGCTCTACAACAACTACTTATTGAACTTAGGTATATAAAGAAGTGTATTATTGAATTATTAGGTGTGGAAAGAAGTATATTAGCTAATAATGCAGTAATTAAAATCAACAAAGGCCTACACGCCTTTGTTATTAGTATGTCTTGACCTTGCTTTCATCTTCTCTATTCTTGCCTTCAATTGAGAGGTGACTTCTGCTGCTCTCTTCCAGCTTTCATCATCAGTAACTAGTTCGTCACCTCCATTAGTTTCGATTCCCTTTGTGTTGGCAGTTTCAGCTATCTTCAGCGGACTAGATTGGAACCTGTTAAATGTGACATGAGAGGCAGGTGGACTGAACGCATTTTCTTTAAATGCTTCACCTCCATCAATGGATAATCTATTAACACGAGAACTAAGTTCACCAGATGTAATTCTTGGATTGAAATATTGACGATCAGGGGAATATATACTCTGTCTATTATCGCCATTACTAAGCAGCTCGTTAAACAAACGTGGAGAATGTTGCAGATGAGCTGTTTGAAGATTCTGAATGGATGGGGATTGCTGTTGCTGATTCAATTGTTTATGTTGTAACTTGATCATCTCAATGGTTTGCTCTAGATCTCTAATCTTCAATTTAGATGTATCTAAGTCGCTTTTCAACCTAGCAATTTGAGTATCTTTTTGTTTACTCATAAGTTCTGTATTATTTTGAGCCTTTTTAATCATTTCGTTCTCTTGTTTTAAGGTGGCGACTTCTTGATTTAATCTTAATTTATCATTTTGATATTGTTCCTGTATTTGTAATTGTTGTTCTCTCTGGTTCAACCATTGTTGCTTTTCATTTCTCAAATTATTTAATTCTTCCCTTTCCGCCAGTGAAATACCAGTTGGTTGAGGTGGATGTGGTTGAGCAGATTGAGGTTGAGCAGGCGGTTGTCCATATCCCTGTGGGGGGCCAGATGCAAGTAATGATCTCCCAGTTAAGTTTCTTGCTGAAGAAGCAACTTTTTGGTTATCGTCAACCCTTTTAGCTGGTGAAGTAGCAGTTCTTTTTGAAGGAATTGATTGGCCGGTTGGGACCTTTGGTTTAGGGAGACCACCGGGTGTAGCTGCTATTGATGTGCGTTGATTGGATGGTGCTAAAGAAGAAGGTCTACCTGTTGTTTTGGGAGCCATTGAAGCTCTTTTAGCCGATTGTGTGGATTGAGGAGGAGCAGGTAATGGCTTGGATGTTTTGGCTTTAACTGTGACTTTTTCATAAAATGCTTTAACTTTATTTTTTCTATTTTCATCAATTTTTTCCAAGAATGGATTCAATTCTCTTTCTCCAGTAATCTTCATAAGAGTACCGATCATTTCTGTTGATGCTTGTCTTACAGGTTCTTGAGAATCACTCAAAAGTTTAACACCAATCGCCATAATCTCATCAATTTCACTAGTCTTAGGAGTCCTTGGAGTTTCAGCAAGACATCTTTGTAAATACTTTGTTGAAGAAATCTTTACTTGAGGAGTTTTATGTTTCATACCTAAATTTATGGTATCTTCTAAAATTTCAGATAAGCTTGATATTTCGAATAATGAATCCAAGGCATTATTCAAAGCATCTGCAACTGAAGGTTTCTTTTCTTTTGTCCTTTCAACCATTGGGCCAACAATATTTGAGACATAACGGGTGAAGTCACTTTTCAAACCTCTTGCTAAAAATTCTATACAATTGGAAGCTAATTGAACAACTTGAACATTTGCATCTTTCATACACTTAGTAAGAATTCTTACTAAATCAGAATAATCATCAACGACTATTTTTGGAGATTTTTCTAATAAAGCATGAACTTCGTCTAAGGCTTCTTTACGGTCTTTCCATTTACTTGAGCCCATTCTTGATTTCAAATCAGATGGCAATTTGGATAAAACATCAACTGGTTCCATCAAATCATAAGCATCAAATTTTGGAGGGTTTGCTTCTTCCATCTCGACGTCGTCACCTGGATGACCAGCATTGAAACTATTTTCTCTTGATCCACTTGCAGCTGCTAATATTGCAGCTGCAGCTTCCTGTTCTTGTCTTCTGGCAATTTCAAACTGTTGGGATTTGGTGAACCTTTTTTGTTCAACGGCCTCCCCTTTAACTTTTTCAAATGCAGCAGTTAAGTCTTTTTGTTGAACAGGTTTTAAATCAGCAAAGAGTACCGTAGGTAATGCATCTCCCATCCATTTATACATTTCAACAGTTAACTTGGTAGTTTCAGCTCTAACATTTCTATCAGCGTGTCCAAATAATTTTACTAACGAAGGTATAATTAATTTTGGAGATATTATTGAGTGACAACCAAAATTTTCAACAATTGTTGTTAATGCTAACACATTACCAGCTACCAATTTTGGTAAACGATGAGCCAAGAATGGTAATATTTCTTCGATTATTGGGTCAACGTTATTTGAAAGTTCAATGAATAATAGAATAACATCAATTGATTTTGCTTTAGTACCAGCACGAGACGACAGCAAACCTTTTTCACATATTGAGGATATAATACCAGAATTTTTAAATTTTGTTATATTCATTGGAGTACCACCGTATTCCAAAAAAGTTGAAGTGGCCAAGATCCCAGTTTCTTGCGCCACTACATTGGCGTCAGTAACTATTTTCTTGATAATTTCAGGATGTGAATTGAAATATTGGAAACATGGATCATTTTCATTACGTGAATTCTGAAATGATTTTATGATTTCATCATAAGATTGAAGTCTAACCTTCCATACTTTGTGAACTAACCTTTCCTCTAAAGATA
>JAJMOB010000013.1:146458-185080 GCA_030444945.1 Hyphopichia fennica
AAAAAAAAAAAAAAAAAAAAAAAAAAAAAAAAAAAAAAAAAAAAAAAAAAAAAAAGAAAAAAAAATTTCATGGGAGTCGAGGTTCGGATATTACAGTGGGGACAAAAGAGTCAAATTATAAAAGATTAAAGACTAAAGTAAAGTATAAATATTTGAATATAAGCGTGATAAAGATATAAAAACAGATAATAAAAAAAAAAAGAAAGTAAAATAACAAATGAAAAGAATAAATATGTGCGAAGCTTTTAAGTTGAAGAATTACTTCATGAATGGAGCTGGTAGTGTGAATGTAGCTATAGCTATGAATACGTTTATGGATTGGTATGGGTTATGCTAATTGACTCGTGGTGTCGGAGTTGAAAGTTAATTGATTCGTATTTGTATGTTAAAGGATGGGATGATCTATAAGTATGGAGTGGGGGGAGGGAGGGAAGGATTAATCATAATTTTTAGCATACTTAGCTTTAATTTCTTCGTATGGAGTTAAGTTATTGAAGCCCCAATTTTCTTCACCGGGTCTAGTTTCATAATACTTCTTAATGTCAACCCCATGGTAAGGATGGTAAGATAAATTAAACCAAGGTATAATAGCCATTAAAACAAAAGAATATTGAGAGTTTCTATTAGAAACATCTTTTAATCTATCATCCAAAGAAGATTCATTTTCATGGTAAGCTAATTTACCATCAGATAATAATTTTTTAATTTCATATCTATCCTTTGAAACTTCTCTAGCATTTTCTGTCCAACCTAAAAATCTCTTGGTGGATCTAACGTATGCAGAATAAAACCCACCAAAGAAACCTAATAAAATAGATGCTCTGATAGCACCACCTGGGACTCTACCTGGAGCTTTGAAAGATCCAGCAGCAGGATCCAAATGTTCCCACACTTTCAATGCAAGTGGGAAACCAGCGGTTGATGCAGCCCAAATACCAACATCAGATGCTCTAAAGTATCTAATGACTCTAGTAAAATAAGGATCAACGTCAATAAGTTCATAATCGGACTGCGCTGGGGCAGATCTGACGGGTTCGTATTGTTTGTTATATGACATGACTAGTGGTGAGTTATATTTAATGGGTTGATTTTTATGATTGATATTTTCATCCTTATTCTTTTTTGTTTTGTTCTTTTTGTAGCAGCGTAATTTTCAATTCTCAGCTTTTGATTGGAAGTACCATTTTTTTTTTTTTTTTTTCTTTCCCTATTTAAAAAGAGGTCGTGCGGGTGCCACCACATCCAAATTCGAGGGTCACCAGGTCATGTGAGTGCACTACCGGAAGTGGGCTTTGGTGCAACTCATATTGACTGCTGCTGATATATACTCTAGATGTACTCTAAATATACCCAAATCAATGGCAATTACAAACGGTGCAGCTAGAGGGATGGAATAGGATGAAAGGAAATCTAATGATGCTGACTAGATGATCTTATTTTGGTAGAAGCATAACCTCCGTACACCACTCATTCCGCTCTAAATATTAATATTAATAAAAACGGGTCATTGAAAAGGATGATAAGGAGATTTCCTACTAGATTAAGATTCATCATTATCACCTACAATGCCAATAAGATTAGAATCGGATGAGTATGATAGTCCTGATATAGAGTCACAAACTGTGCCCCACTTACAAAAGAAAAATTTATTCACTAGAATTGTCAATGGGGCCAGAATTTATAATATTCCAATTTTAAATCTTGCCATAATCACAATACTATTCTTCTTTTTGATGAAATTAACCTTCAGATATACTGGATTATATATGAAGAGTTCACTTATCACAATCATTGTTACAAACCTTGTATTATATGGAATATCTGAAACTCTAGCCCAATCATTATTAAGTTATAATTCAAGTCTGGCCCAATTTGATTTCCGTATAAATGAGGAACCATCAAGAAATAATGAAACATCTATTAATGCTGGTGATATCTCTTTCAGAAATAATAATAATAATCGAGAACAGGAATATGAAAGTGATGGTAATGATGATGAAGGAGTAACAAGATTTATCGACTACATTCAGCAAGACAATGAACCAATGGGAATTCAATCCCAAGCTTATGAATTACCCGATCCAATTATCTTAACTCAATCCACGATACCTTTAACGTTCTTCCAATTTGATAGACTAGCAAGATTCATGGTATGGGGTGGATTTGTTATGGGAATAGCTCAATGTTTGTGGTATAAATTTTTACAAATCTACTCAAAGGATCCAAAATTTATTGAAGTTTTAAGAAAAGTTTTAACTGATCAACTTTGTTATTCACCAATTTCATTATTTTGTTTTTTCACATACGGAACAATGGTATTAGAAAGTGGAACATGGGAAGATACTAAAATCAAATTGAGTAAAATTTACTTACAGACCCTAATTATTAATTACTCAGTATGGTTCCCAGTTCAATTTTTTAACTTTTTGATTGTTCCAAGAAATTATCAAGTTCCGTTTAGTTCTTCAATTTCTGTTCTATGGAATTGTTTTTTATCAATGAAAAATTCAAAAAGTTAATATGCATTATATATAAATTTTATATAGAAACTAATTAATATATCGATATATCTTATAAGTACATTCCGGAATTTGAATAACCATTAAATTTTCTAGCTGATAAACTGATTTTTTTTAGATATTTTTCTTTCTCGTCATCTTTGATCAAGAATTCACTCAAAACATATACAGCATCAATAATAGCATCATTGCTTACTTTCTCGAATCCTGGTTGACCTTCTGAATCCAAAACTAATGATATAACTTTTTCAGATTTCAAATCATTTAATTCAGAAACAATCGATGCTCCAATTCCAGTAATGAAATGTGGAGGTTTTAAGTTTGGTACCATTTGTAATAATTTATTTGATGAAGGTATATTCAACTTGTTCAAAGTTTCATTATTATTGATACTACATGGAGATAAAGTAATCCATGACTTATTTATTATTTGATTGAAGTTTTCAACAATTTCCCTTGATAATATATTATAAGTTATAGCATTGATAAAGTGGGGCACAATAAGACCAATAATTGAATCTTGATACAAAGTTATTGGGATTTCAAAACTACCATACTTTGACGTAATATTTTTGTCAGAAATTGCGTTATACAATTGTTCATCTTCATCATACTCATCCTCGTCCTCATCTTCTAAAACATGTTTTGTCTTGATTTCAGGATAGTCAATATTTATCGTTCCAATAGTTTTAGGAGATGGCAATGATTCAACAACAACACTTATGTTTTTAGGCACCACTATCAAATAATCAATTGAACTTGGCTTTGAATCTATGCTAAATTTTATTTGAGGAATAGGATTTGGTTGAGTATTTTCATTTTCGAAATCGTCGTCAAAGGTATGACGAGGAGCTGGTCCTTCATTCCATGGTTTGATCTTATGGCTGTTAGTACTTGGTTTTCATCAACTTCTCTATGGTGTTATACATACAAGCATCGTGTTTAGGGTAATTGATAATGAATATGGAGTGGTATTTCAGACTAACTTCTTTATTGCCACTATTAAATCTCAACTGTAAACAATAAACTGCATTTCTCAAACTGTAAACTGGCACAAAGAGTAAACTAAGATATTCCAATCATCGTATGGTTTTTTTGCTCAACCCGATATTTAGATAGACTTTGTAAGTATCAAACAGAAACATTTAAGCTTTACAAGACCCATATCTCAATTAGTTCAGTATGTTCAAGACATTAATAAGACCTAGAACTTTGCTTGGTGGAAGATCAATTTATACAAAGGTATTACCTCGTTTCTACCATTCACAAGACCATTCATCATCAAATAAAATCATCAACTCAAAGTCTATTGAATCGATACTTTTAAATAAAGCATTAGAAAATGTACCAAGATTTGGGTTTGACTCATTGTGTATAACACAGTCAATTCGTGATTTGGGATATCCAGATTCATTAGAAAGTGCATTGACAAGTTCAAATAATGGTAATAGTTTAGAATTCCAATTAATGTTACATTGGCTTAAAACCCAAAGACAAAAGTTAGCGGATGAAGTCTTTGATCCAAAAAGTGAATTCCATAAGATCACAAATGAATATGAAAGAGCTAGATTTTTAATTAACAAAAGATTAGAATATAATCAAACAATCATTCCGAAATTGGGACATGGATTATCATTACTTGTTGTACCATATAATATCAGTCAATCTTTAGAGGAATTACATAAATTGAGTGATGATATTGCATTTTATTCAGGAGACTTATCAAATGATTTTGCGTGGTACTCAAAAAGATTAAGTTTTTCAACGGTGTATGTAAGTTCTGAATTATATATGTTGCAAGACACAAGTGATAATTTTATTAGAACCAAGGAGTTCGTTGATAATAAAATTAAGGAAGTTGAGAGTATGGGTGATGCTTATAACAGTGTTGAACAATGGTCATTATTCAATACATTTCTGTTGATTAATTTGATTAAATCTCAATTATTAAGAGGTTAGTAAAAAAAAAGGTATTACATTAAATATTTATATAGTTAGATATGTATACGGAAAAAATGAAAACTAATATACAAGAAGAAAAAGAAGCTATGTTTAGTTTGGACCAGCGATTTGAGATCTAATGGTTAATAATTTATCTCTGGTAGTTTCAATTTTCTTTTGACTTTCATCAATTTTTGATTCAACTCTTTTAATTTCATCTTCGATGAATTCGATTCTTTTATTAACATTTAGTTTAGCTTCTCCATAATTTTGTGGTAATAATATTGGACCAGTTAATTTATAAATTTTCAGTTCTTCATTCAAAGTTTGAAATTCATTCAAAACAATTTTGTTCTCTTGATATTGAGTCTCTAATTTTGATCTTGCTTCGATTAATTCATTTAATGAATTTTGGGCATTTGAAAACTCCAACGATAATTGTTCAAACTGTTGTTTTGGATCTGACATAACTTCAATATGGTGGAAAGTAAGTAATTGATGATTCTTAATTGAAAATTGAATCTTTTGAAGTAGGTTTTTTTGGTTTTCTTTCTTTTTTTTTTTTTTTTTTTTGTTTGTTCTTTGAGTTCTCTGAGATATTATTACACAAACAAAAAAAAAACTTTTTGATCTATAGTCTACAACTTACAACTTATTCTGACAATAATTTATTGAGCGTTAGAGCATAAGAGAGGGTATTAAGAAGTAAACAAGAGTAGAGATAACCGAGAATTAACAAACAAGTGTATAAGAAAAAGTCAAAAATAAATGCAAAAAAAAAAAAACAGTGAAACTTAAGGTAAAAACCGAAAAATTATGATTGATTCAAAGACAGCAATTGACTTGAGTCAATATGAAAGAAAAACAAGAAGAAGAATAGGAGGGTGTCTTTAAAATTGAAAAGCCAAAGCCAAAGCCAATAAATATATCACGAAGGAAATATACTATCATCATCTTCATTAACCATAATTTCCGTTACATGAACTTTATACATTCTATTAGACGAGCCGGATTCATACTCATCATCATCAGAGCCATCATAATTAGCGTTATTATTATCTTCGAATTCATCGTATTCATCAACCACTGCTTCTTCACTATCGGCAGTTTTAAAATCATCAGCCGCAGAAATATCAATTTCCATTCTACTATCATCATCATCAATGGCCAGGTCATTGATTTTCGAATTTGAAGATAAGAAAGAAGGACGAGTTTCTAAATGAGAAGTATGTCTTCGTTGATTTGATTTGGAATTATTAAGGGTTTTCGAAACGGAGCTAGAACGAGATTTTTTTTGATTATTATAAGAAAAGCTCATAGCTCTATATTTCCGTTCATTAGCCAAAGATTTCAGTTGTTGATAAGGAGATGCAAATAAGTCTTGATTAAATATAAATCCCTGACATTCTTTTAAAGATATAATATTATACAGTGAAGAAGAAGAATCATTAAAATAACTTGGACATTCATAAACAGAAAAATTCTCTGAATCAATCATACTGGGACTTAAAAATGAGTTACGTCTAAACCAGGGGCTTGAAGTAGATGCAAATGATGAATTACGTCTCTTAATAATGGTTGGTTCAGGACGAGAATCCTTATCAAAATTAAAATTGATTGAAGATTTCATTTTGGGTGAAGTGGTATTCTTAGGACTTTTTGTATTCTCTCGACTATACCCATAAGAATTCCTTCTTATATGGGAGTCCGATAAGCATTTAGAGTCCCCCATTTGACGAGATAATTAAGATTATGGATAAGAGCAATGAACGTGAGTAAAAATTAAAATAACAAATAGTAACACTACTAAAGAAAGTATTTATGATAAGAATTTGTAGAGTACCTGTAACTACTAAATGAAATGAATCCTTGTCAGGTATATTTTAAGCTGTGGATTTGGTTTAGCTTGCGCTTAAAAAGGATAACCACTATACAGGAACAAGATACCCCTTTTTTAACTATTGGTGTATGGGTGTTATGGTTGCTCGTATGAGGGGGGGGGGGGGTATACGGAATAAGATGAAGAGACTGCTAGCACTGATAAATGATCAGTGACTTAGTGGCTGATTAACTGGTTAGTGACGGGTTAATGACGGGAATATGGCTGAATAGTCACCGGTTAGTAGTGATACTGGTCAAGTAGTGGGGTTAGTATTAACAGGGCTAATTCGTCTACATCAGTAATGATTAATAATGTATGTACATGATATTAAAAACTATATACTTCATAATGCATAATTTAACGGGAAACAAAAACACAACAGACAAAACTAAGAGTCATAAGGATATTTGATAAAGTAAATTCACAGCCATAAACGACCATTATTACGTTGTTTAAATTGATTCATAACATAAGTTAAACCCTCACGAGAATTTTTCATATTTGATAAAAATTTACTGTGACTCCATTCTTCAATTCTTTGTTTGAAGCCAATAAAATTTGACAGGAATTTAACTTTTGAATTAACCATTATATTAGAATTAAAATTTAAATCATTTTTAAAAGATGAATATTTTAAGAATTCTTCAATTTTAATGAATTTACGATGATCAACATTAGCACTATAACAAAGCATAGTTTGATTTTTAGGATTAATAATCAGTTTTTCAATAATCCAACTATTTAAACTATCACCCAAAAATGGTTTAATAAAAGATGGTAATCTACCACGTTTAATAACAAATCTAGTGGTTCTTAAACAACCTTGATCGTCAACATAACATTCTAAAGTATCACTACTTAAGACATGTTTAGCATAAGGATTTGGATATCTATTGAGATAAGCGAAACTAGCAGTATTAAAATCATGATCATAGGTATATGAATTATTTAGTAATAAAACCATGGGAATGCAATATAAGTGGGAGTTAAAAATAAATAAAATTATAAGTAATAAATAAATAAATAAGTAATAAATAAGTTGATACCGATTGAATGACAAATTGGTCCAAGAACTCAAGCAATTCAGTAATCAAGTAGACTAGATCTTGTGGTGATGATGATATTTGGAATGTAGATTAATATTAGGAACTTATTATTGGTCTTTAATTTGATAACAGTAATGTTGCTTTGAGTGTATGCTTCGTTTACGTAATATCCAATCGAGTGGAGTGACTTAGTAATGGGGTCGGTTTGTCTTTTTTCACAATTTTGAAAATTTTACCTCGTCGTTTTAAAAAAATCTCATCAAACAATAAACACCCGTACACCCATATTCAATGAAAATTTATACTTGGGCTGATACTCTTAATACCCTGAATCTGGTTCTTAGCTAAGAAGTATTTGCTAAGAAGTATTTGCTAAGAAGTATTTGCCTAAGAAGTATTTGCATAAGAAGTAATTGGTAAAGGAGAATTTGGTAAAGAAGCATTTTAGTGTGCTTACTTGTACTTTGAGTGTGCTAACTTGTACTTATAGTGTACTTATAGTGTACTTAGAGTGTACTTATAGTCTACTTAACTACATATATTTGAGTCAATTCTATGAGTTGTGTTTTGTCTATTCTTAAGTTCAATAAAGGTCTTGGTAAACTTATTACAAGCTTTTATAATGCATTCCCGATATTCAAAAGTAAGAGTTGAGGGATGAAGAAAATTATTTAATCGAATATTGTCAAGATAGTGTTTAAAACCCCACAAAAACTCAATATTATAAACACAATACTAAACTCAATTAGAATTACAACCCTTTATTTAATTTCAAACTTACACCTTTCAATTGACATTTGACATACAATCACTACAATTAAGTAAGGTCTTGCTTTCGCAGCCGTAACGGAGTGGAATCAAAAGTATCATGGGTTGCCTATTGTTGCATCCAACATGTCATTTTAAAACGATATCTCCATTAGGACTATGAGAGTACGTCAACCCTCCGTCAGTCCACACAATTCAATTGTAAACATTCAAATAAACATTCAAATAAACATTCAAATAAACATTCAAACAAACACGCTTTATTGAAACACGCAAAACACAACCCTGGTCCAAAGGGTACGATGTATGGCTAGAAAGACGTGTTGTGATGAATTTTCTATCCGGGTCGGATTCGGTGTGGTGCACGCCCTCTCGCACTTTTCGGTGATCGGATCTCTGGACTCTATTTTTGCTTGTTAGGGGAAACCCTGCTGTGCCCGCCCCGGTGATAGCTCGACTGGACCCTCGATACACAATACAAATGCTAGTGGTATATCACGCGATGTGAGTAAATGTTAATACCTCGGGCACATTTATTGTTTGTGCGATTTCCCCTCGGAACACACTTGTAAATATTCCAATCATCGCATTTTGCGAAAAGTCCGTTACCAAGTTACACAAAATGGAAAAAAAAAAAATCCCCCTCGGACTTTTCGCTCTTTGAAAAGAAAAAGAAAAATACACTGTAAAAATTATACAAAATATATATAAACAGTTTTAGACCCACAATTTTACAAATTTTTTCATAATGCTTTGCTCTTCACTTACCAACTCTCTTCAATTCATTACTTTATCCAACTATGACAACCGTTCAAACTGCTGGTGCAACCACCAAATTAAATCAACATGAAATCATTCCTGCTCCAAATGATATTGGTGCTTTAGCAAATAGAATTAATTTACAAACAAGATCTCAACATGATAAAGTTGATAAATTAATTACTCTTAAATTAGCTTTAGCCTTACGTGATCCAAAAATTTATCGTCAAGGTTTACAAAGTTTTTATCATGTTTTTGCCACTATTGAATCATGTTTATTTGATCAATTTGAAAATAATCCAAATGGTGAATGGACTCCAATTTTAAAACAAATTTGGAAACCAGAAATGGCTAGAACTGAAAAGGCTCAAACTGATTTACTTTTTTATTATGATGATGATAAATCTAAATTTATGACTCCAAAAATGACTGAACAAGCTAATTTTGTTAATCATATTAAAGAATCAGTTAATGAAAAACCTTATTTATTAATTGCTTATTTACATGTAATGTATTTAGCATTATTTGCTGGTGGTAGAATTATGAGATCTTCAATTTCTAAAGCAACTGGTTTGTTTCCTCAAAAAGATCAAATGAAACACGAAGATATAATTAAATTAGGTGCTAATTTTTTCTATTTTGATGTTACTGATGAATCTTCTTTCCGTTTACTCTATAAACGTGATTATGAATTATTAACTAGAAATTCTTTATCTGAAGATCAAAAATTAGATATCATTAATGAATCAGTCTACATTTTCGAACAAAATTACAGATGTGTTAAAGAATTAGAAAAACATAATATTGAATTATTAACTAAAAAATGGACTTACTTTATTGCCACAAGAGGTTATTACGCTGTTTTGGTATTACTTTCAATTTTATCTTTATTATACCTTAGAAAAATTGTTATGAGTTTTATCTAAATTATTAAAAATACCCCACAACTAGAATATTACTTGCATGATTTTACGCTACTTTTCAATTCTTCTTTATTTCTTCTCAGTTAGTTTTTATTTCATGGTTTAAATTCCCCTTTGTATATTAGTTAGGTTTAAAAAAAAAAATTTAATTTTATAAAAAAAAAAAATATGTTTCTACTTGTAACTATCATGAGTATGTATCAGCTTTGGTAACCGGTACCAATTGTCCTAATCTGATTTTTCATCTTCGCTTGATTCTTCATCTTCATCTTCTTCATTATCATCTTCACTGTAATCATCTTCTTCTCCTTCGTCTGCGTCATCACTTCCTTCAAATTCTTTATCCAATTCTTTCAATTGTGAAATAGACTCATCTAATTCATTGGTAACACCATCAGCGTGGTCATTAACCCAATTTTCAATCCAGGCTATGATTCTTTCAACATTCGAATCCATCTCTTCAACATTGTTAGAATTTAACTCAATCACAATCTCGGGCTGATAATTTTCTTTTGCATCTTGTGATATAATTTCCATAATCTCACAATCTAAATTCTCTTGAATCTTATTATCCTTATAACCTCTTTTACTTAATCTATTAACTAAGACATCATTTGAAACTCTCAATACAATTACTAAATCAATTAATCTCTCTGGGAATATATCACAACAATGCCAATCTATTATTGATCCACCTTCTCTTAAATCAGATTCCAAAGAATCTAATAGTCTGTCTTCATCAACAACATGAGTGTCTAGTTTTGCATCATAGCTCTCTAAGCATTCACGCTCTTTGGCTACATCACTGATGTTGTAGTGTTTATACGATTTACCCAATGTTTGAGCAATGTTCGAACTATGTGAAGTTTTACCACACCCTGGGGTACCAGTAATGATTATATTTGGATGGTATCTAGCTGATTTTAATTGAGAAGTCATTATCCTATTTAAGTAGTTATTATATTGTCAGATAAAGCTACCTAGGCTCCTTCATCTCTATATATTGATCAAAAAAAAAAAAAAAAAAAAAAAAAAAAAAAAAAAAAAGAAGGAAAAGAGAAGAATCATATCGAAGAGATGGCCTGCATAGAAATAGTGGAAGTCGGTCACGTGCCAGAGCTGGTAAATTTCGTCCACAAAAATATATAGAGAAGAAAAAAAAAAACTATACGGAATATGGAAATATGAATTTATCAATGGTTATAAAATCTTATTTCAGTCTTATTTAAACATTATATCTATTTGATAATATCAAGTTTGGGTTATTCAATTCATTATCAACCATATTCATAACTCAGAATGCGTATGTAATCATTGCTTTTAGAACACCATGTCAATCCATTCAACTGATTTAATACTAACACTCAAGTTTAGCTATATTACCTCCAGGACTACAACCTGCTGTATCAAGTACATCGACAACATCAACTCCTCCACCGGGGATAGACAGTACGAATAATGTTAGTATCAATAATAGCAGTAATAATGATCTTGTTGATGAAATAGATAAATATGGATTAAAAGGTTTAATTCCCTTAGCCAAAATGGAACAAAATGATCAAACAAAGTTTGCTATGGGACAAGATGTTAACCTATTAGGACTCGATTTATCAAAAGATAATGAGATTTTGAAAAATTTATCGAGTCCCTGGGTTGAAACTTCAAGGTCGGATGTTGAACCATATTTTAATTTACCAAGTGAAATAAATAATTTTATACCATCACCAGAACCTTGTGATACCAAAATTCAAAGTTTTTCTGACGAAACCTTATTTTATATATTCTATATGAAACCAAGAGATACTCTACAAGAATATGCTGCCAGAGAATTGGTTACCAGAAATTGGAGATACCATAAAGATATTCAAGTGTGGTTGACAAAGGATAGTAACGTCGAGCCAATACTTATTAGTCCCGATGTTGAAAAGGGTGTTTACATATTTTTTGATCCCCATAACTGGGAAAAAATTAAAAAAGAGTTTGTACTTCATTATTCTTCAGTACAGGCTTAAATATAGTACTACTAGTAATTGCATAGATAAACGTTTATTTCATTTTTTTTTTTTTATATATCTTTCTTTTCATTAATATGTAGATTATTCCTTTTGATATGTTACTTTATCAACTTTCACCTCACCATCGATATAAGTATATATATAAGCAGTACATTTAGATCCATGTGTATCTAATAAACAAAATGATGGTATTGTCGATGATAATTCTGTAATTTCATTGATCAAATTTTCTTCACTGTCTTCAGCGTTATTTGACTCCTCTGGTTCGGTTTCTTTTTCTAGCTCTTGAGGTTCTTGATTATCTTCGTCATTTGGCTTTTCATCATCGTTTTGTTTAATTGATTCATCTTTTTCATCTTCATCTTGCTCTTCCTTTTCATGTTCCTCTTCTTCTTCCTCTTCCTCTTCCTCTTCCTCTTCATTATCGGGCCAATCAAAAGAATAAGATCCGGTAACGCTACCAGGATTTATGAAAAATTTCCCATCTAATGTGTAAGCTTCAACTTTATGAGTACCACCCCATATTAAAATATCAACATCTAGTTCCCTTGCTAAAGTTAATAAACTTAGAGGATCATTTTTTGGAAAAATTTGGTAACCATTTGTAAAACCAATTTTTAAATTATCATTGGTAATTGTTTGATGGAAAGGTATTGAATCAGTTTTTATATTTAATTGATTCAATTGCTGAGTTAATATTGTTGAATTATCAAACTCACCTTTAACCAAGTTAAAAGAAGGTGATAAATCCACTAGGAATTTCAATGTTTCAAAACTATTTATTAAATTACCTAAACATAAAACTTTTGATATTTTATTATTAGATGGAGTTTGATTTGGGTTTGGGGCTAATAGTTTACGGAATTTTGGAGGTATCTCAATTGATCTTTCAGGTATGTGTAAGTCACCTATTAATAAAGTTAACATTGTAACGTATGATGTTTTATAAATAGTGAGTTAGTTGTTATCTGTTTCTCGAGTAATTTTTTTTTTTTTTTTTGTAAGTGAGAGTTGTTCTATCAGGCCAATTTATCAAAACTCACTAAAATAAAGGAACAAAAAAAAAAAAGGCACCACATACACACAAGTAAAAAAACACTACAATTACAACAATATGACTTAAAAAAAAACAGAAAAGAATGTATTAAAGAACAATTTATGTAGAAGAAGAAGGGCTATTAATGATCAGAAGTAATTTTTTGTAAAACTTGAGGGTAATTATGGAAAACTTCATCGAATCTATCTCTATTAGTCATTTGGAAAACTTCAGGATCTTTTGCTAAAGCAACGAAAAAGGTTGAAACACCGGATTCAATTACAGTAGTAGAAATTCTAGTAATTTGACCAGCAATTAAGAATGAAAATGCCACGATTGGAGCATAGTAATTACCATCTGAGTTATATTCTGGTTTAGTTAACTTAACGTATAAATAAGCTAATAAGGCCACTAAATAACCAACAAAGATAGAATATAAGTGTAATGAGGTATTAATAAAACAATCATTAATTAAAGCATCCATACCTTTAAATCTAACCAAATCAAAAGTTTCTCTAGCTGATTTCAAATAACTTTTACCGTATAAGGCAACATAACAATAAGCATAATGATTAAAGTAACGAACCAACCAATCGATCAAACGGACAATGAATTCCAAAATCAATAAACCACAACCAGCACACATATCACCCGAATTAAAGGCATCTTGTTTTAAAATTTGAATCAATTGTTTAATCAATTGAATAATGGAAACGATTAAAGAACCAAAACAAATTGAACCAAAACAATAAGTTAAAGCTCTTTTCAAAGAGCCAAGAGCTGGATGTTTTGGTTCACCTTGATCAGAACCCGATAAATAATACCAAGTACCATAAACACCAGCAATTGTAACGTGAATGACATTTTTAATAACTTCAGAAATGAAATAACCGGCGAAAAACACAAAAACCAAAACTCCAATTAAAGTTGATTTACTACAAGAACCACCCCCTACGGAACAACCTTCATTACTTGAATTAGGATCATATTTAACGTAGGTAGCAACAATAACCACGGAGAATAAAGTACTGAATAATCCACTAATGATAACTCCAAAGAGAGAAGTAATTAAAGTTGAAGGGTATCTTCTCATAACATCAATAACGATTTCCAAACAAGTTGCACTAAAGGGAATACGATGTCTTGCACTCCAATAACACCAAGCAGTAAATAATGTGAATACCAAAAATACAATTGCTGCAGACCAATATTTAGCAACAAAATAATAGATACAAGTACCCAATCCCAATATAATATTAAGAATAAGAGCTGTTGTAATAAAAATTCTTGGAGCTAAACGAGCATAAACAATAATTCCAACTGATAAAACAACGGCCACCACAATAACAAAACCAAATAAGATAACCGTATTGGTATTTAAAGTGAAGGAATTGGTTGAATTATAAATTGAACTACCTTGTTCACCATAAGTTTTTTTCAAAGCATTCAAAGTTATACCAGCAATAGCAATAAAACCAAAAACCACCAACCAAAAAAACACTGCAAATGGCCAATCATTAAATTTTGGTTTTTCAACTTTGAAAGAATCATCAAAATCTTGAGATGGTTGAGGTTTTTCACTATAATGATTTGGTTGATTTTCTAAATCTTGTTCATATTGTGGTTCCCCCTGAGGTGGTGGATAATTTGAATTATTATAACTCATTATAAGCCCTTTAAGCCTCTAAGAAAGCAAAAACAAAAAAACGCAAATTCGAGGACTAAAACGGTTATTGTACCGCAATTGCAAAAAAAAAAAGCTAACTTAAGGAGTAAGTATAATCTAAAACTCGAGGAGTAGATTAATTAAAACTTTAATTGATTCAATTGATATAATCAAAGAAAGAGAAGTAGTTTAAACTTAGCAATGGAGTTTCTTTTCTGTTTTTTTTGTTTTCTATTTTTTTTGGCTCTGGTCCTTCTTTATTCTGAAACGGCTTGTCATGATAATTTCACCTGCATTGTTTTTTCTTTTGTTTTTGTTTTTGTATTTGCTGTTTTTAAAAAATGGTGTTCGGGTGTTGTTAGCCAAGTGTTAAGGTGTGCGGGTGTTTTGTTACGGACTATAATAATAAGCGATCCGGTACGTCAAGCCGTTATATGTTAAAAGTTAAATCAAATTATACGAGAATAGCTGCATTGATCATAACTATTATATACCATATACTATTATATATTGTAACTATTGAGATACTATTATAAGTACTGATCATATAGTACTGATCATATAGTATTGATCATATAGTATTTTTCATATAGTATTGATCATATAGTATTGATCATGTAACTTTCATGTAACTTTCATATAACTTTCATATAACCAATATACTACACAAGAGAACAATTCAGAAGAGTAATAACCAATATAAATGCTTTATATCAATTTATTTACCCCACTGAATGTTAAAATTCCTTGCTTTTAAATTGGAAAGTTTAGTATGGTGCCGTATGAGTAGACGACCCATTTTAGTCTTGTTTTTAGTCTTGTTTTTATTTTTTAACAAGTATAGAGTATGGATTACACCATACAAGACAGTAATTAGATCAGATAATTAGATAATGATAAGATAAGGGGATTTAAGAAATATATAAGTATAAGAAAAGTACAAATGAATTCCAAGAAATTTTTAACTTACTTCAATCACCCTTAAACACTAATATTTCTTGTATCTTGTATCTTTCGTTTTTTTACGACTTTAGATATTAACAATCAGTTACAAAGCACAAATCTATTACGAGGCATTTTAAAGTTGTCTAATTCCATTTTTGCCCCAACTATGATATCTCCATATTCAGAGTGATACTTAGAAACATCAAAGACACAGACAGACATCAAATACACAGACAGATACTCAGAGAGGCATTACACAGAGGCAACGGCATCGATCAGCAAAATGCCGAAAGACTTAAAAACCCCAATAGTATGGTGCACGGGCCGGACTGCTTCCCAAAGGGAAAAACCCGATACAAACTGCCGTTTTAAGAGGGGCTTTTGAAGTTAGCCTTTTTGACATGGAGCACGATATTTTACTAGATTATTTTATCTATGGTATGGAGTCCATACCATACTCCAACGATACTTCAACGATACTCCATAATGTTGCTTGATACCACGGTTATAATCTACATTGCTATATCAGTAAAATGTGGAGATTTATCTATCTTAGATACAATTATGTTACATTTTGGAAAGAGCCAGTTGATTCACAAAGAAAAGAAAAAGAAAAAGAAAAGAATCATAATCATTTCTCGTTATCAAAATGCCGTGAAAAACTACTAATATAAGTTAATAAAAGATGCCCTATTTGCAAACGGCTTTTACCTGTTCTTGTGTGATTACACTTCAATTTCAAATACCACCCTTTGCACATACTATCTATGGTCATGTAAGAGTATCCTGGAATCTTAAAAGTCAGTTACAGAGCAAAAAGCCAAAGAAACAGGCAAGAAATGCCAAAAAAAAAAAAAGAAAAAAAAAGAAAAGAAAATAGAATCTGGTGCGCATTCGCATCACCTTCTTTTTTCTGTCTATTTTTTTTTCTTTTTTTGCCTTAAAAATGCGATGGAATTTGGCTGCCATTTCATCAGGACTTAGTACCCCAAGTTGAAAAATTCATTCAACCAATACCTACTAAAGAAAGGCAGGAGGAGGAGAATTAGAGTGGCTTCTTGAGATCTTTCCTTCGTATTATGGTTGGGTCTTCCCTTTTGTACCGACTATGCTGTCCGCAAGCGGACAGCACTTACGGTCTCCAGACCGTTGATGTGCTGCAAGTAAACTTAAGAATATCACCAGTTGTGTCATGAGTCAAAGAGTTGGTGTGCTGTCTCCACTTAGGGCGTGATAGGCAAATTTACTAACCAGTTTATTGGGAAAGAAAAAGAGAAACCGTAATCATCATAGGCTTTTTGAGACCTTTTGATAAGGCTGTTTTAACAATCATTCATTGGTTGTATTGTTTCTTTCCTTTCATTTCTTTTTTTTTTTCTTGTTTCTTTTTGTAGTATGATGTACGTATTTCCGCCCTATCTCTTATAGTTCTATTATTGAACTTAACTTTATTCGTAACTACTTAAATATTTGTCAATATCTCTCTGTCTTGTAAAATTTACTTTCTCTCTCTCTTTTTTTTTTCCTCTTTTCAATTACAAATCAAAATCAATTACAAAATGTCAACTGAAAAGTCACCTCAATTAGAAGAGGTTAAAACTGATGCTTATCTTTCAGATGATCAAGTTAACTCCATAAAGAAAGAAGTTTCTATCGAAGAAGATGAAGGTAGATTACCAACCGATGAAGAATTAAAAACTTTAAGACATGTTAGTGAAAAAATTCCTATTAGATGTTGGTTAGTGGCTTTAGTCGAATTAGGTGAACGTTTTACTTATTATGGTTTAAGTGCTCCATTTCAAAATTATATGCAAAATGGTCCAAATGATAATCCAAAGGGGGTTTTACAATTAGGTAATACTGGTGCTACTGGTTTATCTTATTTTTGGACTTTTTGGTGTTATTTATCTCCAATTCTTGGTGCTTGGTTGGCTGATACTTTTTGGGGTAAATATAAAACTATTGTCTTTTCTTGTTTAGTTTATGTCATTGGTATTTTCATTCTTTTCATTACTTCAATCCCTTCAATTGCTACTAAAAATGTTAGTCTTGGTGGTTATATCGCTGCCGTAGTTATTATTGGTTTGGGTACTGGTGGTGTTAAAGCTAATGTTTCTCCTTTAATTGCTGATCAAGTTCCAAAAACTAAACCAGTCATTCGTGTTTTACCTTCTGGTGAACGTGTCGTTCAAGATCCAAATATCACTATCCAAAATGTCTTTATGTTCTTTTACCTTATGATTAATATTGGTTCCCTTTCTGTTATTGCTACTACTGAAATGGAATTACATATTGGATTCTGGGCTGCTTTCTTATTACCTTTCTGTTTCTTCTTTGTTTCTATTGCTGCTTTACTTTTAGGTAAAAATCAATACGTTAAAGTTCCTGTCTCTGATAGAGTTATCGCTCGTTGTTTCAAAGTTTGTTACATTGGTATCAAAAATAAATTTAACTTGGATGCTGCTAAACCAACTTTAAACCCCGAAGTCGAATTTCCTTGGTCCGATAAATTCGTTGAAGAAGTTAAAAGAGCTATTTATGCTTGTAAAGTTTTTGTTTTTTACCCAATTTATTGGTTGGTTTATGGTCAAATGTTAAATAACTTTGTTTCTCAAGCTGGTAGAATGGCGCTGCACGGTCTTCCTAATGATATCTTACAAGCTGTTAACTCTATTTCTATCATTGTTTTCATCCCAATTTGTGAACACTGGGTTTATCCTTTCATTAGAAAATTTACTCCTTTGAAAGCTGTTTCTAGAATCACTATTGGTTACTTTTTCGCTGCTTTATCAATGGCTTATGCTGCTATCTTGGAACATTATATCAGAACTAGTGAAGAAAAAATTCATATCGCTATTCAAGTTCCTGCTTATTGTTTGATTGGTATGTCTGAAATTTTCAGTTCAATCACTGGTTTAGAATATGCTTATACCAAAGCTCCTATTAGTATGAAATCTTTCATCATGAGTTTATTCCTTGTTACTAATGCCTTTGGTTCAGCTATTGGTATTGCTCTTAGTCCTGTTGCTGCTGTCGATAAAGTTATGTGGACTTTCACCGGATTGTGTGTTTCTTGTACAATTGCTGGTGTTTTATTCTGGTTGATTTTCAAACATTACAACTATAAAGAAGAAGAATTAAATCAATTGGATTACTTAAATGAAGATGAAGTCGTTGCTAACCCTGATGCATTAAGACCAGTCACCTCCTTGGCTAATTCTCATAAAAGCCTTGCTTGAGATTTTAAGCATTTTTGTATTATAACTAACGATGATTGATTTCAATCGTTTTATTTCTTTTTTTTTTTACTTTTCACTTCTCTAATCAAACCTCTTATTTTAATTTAAATATTTATATATCGTATCTATAGACTTTTCAAATGTAAGTTTGTTCAAAACAAAAAAAAAAAAAATGAAAACGCAAATTGTAAGAATTGAAATCTTTTTTTGGCTGCAAGAATACTAAAACTCAAGCATCGTCAACATTGAATCCTCCAATCTGAATCTTAGTTTGCTATCTACACTAAGGTCGACATTTTGTTGAGAATCTTTTTAATCCTAAAGTTTCCTTCTACAAAGAGTCTCAAGTATGGGAGGGAGTGGGAATGACTGGCGACTTAAAAATTATCAATTCACTGTATTATTACAATAGCTAGCCCATAATACCAGCAATTTTTACTTTGAGAATCTACCTAAATTTAATTGCTTCTTTGGTATCAGTGTAAAGCCCTTCAGAGTACAATTATGTAGCAGATATCTCTCTAAGTCGGTTATTTGAGTATCTGTTATTTGAAATGGCTTTGCATAGTCTACACTCGCTATCAGTAGGTTACAGACATAAAAGAACCTTTCAAAGAAGTAAAAGAGTTGGGAGCTAGACTTAACAACATAAGCTTGTCTTGTTTCCATTATTCTTATTCTTCCCAGCATGCTAGGAATGTAACTCTTGTCGAGTTGGGGTTTAACCTCCTGGACTGGCTTCAGGCTTCAACATATCACAATAATGGTAACAAAGTAACACCTCCGTACACCTTATATAAGACTCACCGTAAGACGCGTAAATTTTTCAATTAAAAAAAAAACAATCCCATTAATAAAAAAGAGCCCGAAAAAAAACTTCAAATCATCGATTTAAGACCATGAAGTAGCTAACACGTCTGCCCATTCCCCAATTTATTTCACATATTACCTAGTCGAGTGCAGTTTATAGTTTAATGGAGTTTACTCAACCAACTCAAACACAACCGACTCAGCAATCGCCTGCTACCCAACTTCAAGGGGATGGCGTGGTTGATAATAATCACATATGTCGCTTGATTTGTACAACCGGCCAATACCAATTTTTCGATTTAAGTAAAGAGTACCCAAGCAAAGGAAATAAGGATTTAAGTAAAAGAATATGGTTGTTTGGTAGAAATATAGATAGTGATTTTGTACTTAATTCAAGTACCAGACTTTCAAATAAACATTTCAAAATTTGGTTTAACCTAAATGATTCAACTTTATGGATCCAAGATACTTCAACTAATGGTACTCATCTCAATGGTAACCGCTTAGTTAAAGGCTCGAATTATATTTTGAATCAAGGTGATGAAATTACGGTTGGAATTGGTGTGCCAAAGGATATTATACGATTTGTGGTTGTGTTCGCAGATTTATATAATCCTTCTAAAAATTCGAACTCAACTTCTGCAAATGCAAAAAAAGATCAAGGTATTTACAGAGACTTTATCATTAAAAATGAAACTATTGGTCAAGGTGCATTCGCAACCGTCAAGAAAGCGGTTGAAAGATCAACTGGTGAATCGTTTGCCGTTAAAATTATTAATAGAAGAAAAGCTCTTAATACTGGAGCTGGTAGTATGATTGGTGTAGAGAGAGAACTAGAAATCTTAAGGAAATTGGACCATCCAAATATTGTTAAATTGAAATCATTTTATGAAGATATGGATAACTATTATTTAGTCATGGAATTGGTTCCAGGTGGTGATTTAATGGATTTTGTTGCTGCTAATGGTGCAATTGGTGAAGAAGCTACACAAGTTATTACAAGACAAATCCTTGAAGGTATTGCCTATGTTCATAAGTTAGGTATCTCTCACCGAGACCTTAAGCCTGATAATATACTAATTAAGCAAGATGATCCCATTCTTGTTAAAATTACTGATTTTGGTTTAGCTAAAATTAGTGATAATACTACTTTCATGAAAACATTTTGTGGTACAATTGCATATGTGGCTCCGGAAGTCATTACTGGTAAGTATGATTCAAATATGTCAAGCCAGGCAGAAAGAGACCATTATAGTTCATTGGTTGATATTTGGTCATTGGGCTGTCTTATTTATGTTTTATTAACTTCGCATCTACCATTTAATGGTCAAAATCAAACTCAAATGTTTCATAAGATTAAAAAGGGTGAATATCATGAATCTCCCTTAAATTCTTATAAAATATCAAACGAGGGAAGAGATTTTCTACATCGGTGTTTGAAAGTTGATCCGAGACTTAGATGGAGCGCAGAAGAAGCTTTGAAGCATAAATGGTTAAGAAATGTTGATAGCTACTCACAAGAGTCTCAAGACTCTCAAAAAGTTATCAGTTTGTCTCAATCCCAATCTCAACAAATGCGTAAGATTGAGAATGGACTTCATATCAATGCCCCACTTAGCCAGCTTGATGAGGACATAATGATGAGACCCTTGGACAGTGATAAAAATAGAAAGACTAAAAACTCAAACAACCAATTTAAGGTTCCAAAAAGAGTTGTTCCCTTACCTCAGTCTCAACAACCTGCATCTCAACAACCTGCATCTCAACAACCACACCAACTTACTTCAAGTAATTCAAATTCGAACCCAAACTCAAACCCAAGCTCTCAACAAGCGGGTTCCCAACCTCAGCATCCTAATAAGCTACCAATGCTCATGCCAGATTCCTTACCGGAAGAAGATGAGGAAGGGCTAGGACAATCCAGTGACTCGTTGTCTTCAAGTAATATGGACGTTTCCCGTAAACGTTCTAACGGTGTAGCCAACGGGCGATCACCTCCCATTTCAAAAAGAATTAGGATTGCCGATTCTACTGGTGTGATTGATATAAATGGACATACTAATAATCCAATGTATTCTGAAGTTAATATTAATGATGATCTGAACGAACGTTCTGATAAGACCAGTATTCCGGCAAACAGAACTGATCAACATGTGCCAGCCGATACGTTCATGTCATTGATGCCAACTAAAGACTCTTTAATGAAAAGACCAATTCACATACGACAAGGTGTCAACCCATATTCTGTAGGGAGAAATGAAACCTGTGATTCATACATTAATGATGATAGAATATCTAAAATTCACTGCCTAATTAATAAAAAGAGACATCCAGTATTAGAGAAATCAATATTCGAAAGCCCTGCCCATTGCCTAGACGATATTTGGTTGATTGATTTTAGCACCAATACATGCCTTGTTAATGGTGTCATGTTGGGTAAAAATAGAAAGGTTCAATTATTCAATGGCGATCAACTTGATTTTTTTCGAGTTGATAAAACTGATGAGTCAATGAGCTTCATAGTTACAGTCGCCGATACTACTGGATTATTCAATGGTGGTGACCGCTTACCCGAAATGGATGGAAAATTCGTTAATGTTTTACCAATTGATGGCAGTGACATAAAGCTTAAACCTAGTGCAGTTCTTGATTTTAGCTATAAGGACCAAAAGAGTTATACCAAATCAAGTCAAGAACCTAGTGATAAAGCGTATGGGGGCAATGGTGGCATTTTCAACTCTCAATTGAGACACCAAAGAAAGATTTATGAAGCCCAAAACTCTTCACAAAAACTGCAACCACTTAAAAGAGCTAGCCTACAAAGTGGCCAAGCAAGACCTACAAACCCTTGGGCATAAACTGTTTCAAGCTTACTTTCTATATAGCATTTATTTACATTATAACTTTCTTACTTTTCTTTATAGTTTTTCTATTCGTTCATTTATATTGCATTTTCTTTTATTTCTTGCTTTAAATTTATCTTACGTGTCTTTTTGGAACATTTATTATATTGGATATATTAGGGTTGTAAAATTTGTAAAATTAGTTGGTCATTTGTATTGTCGCAGGGTAAAGAAAGCTATTACCTAGTTTATAAATAGTAGAGTCTATTAAGAGAGAGTTACATCTTAGAAAGGAAGAAATCAAAATAGAGTATATAAGAACAATTAAGCGTCGAGAGATATAACAAAAAGCACATTTAATCATTGGCATGGAGGAGAAGAAAAGAATAGGATCATAATAACAAAAGGAATTAAATTTAAAAGAACAAAGAAATCAAGCAGTCATCAAAATCAGTAAGAGTGTTGAGAAAAGGAGTATCACATCATAAAGTTCAAACTATTCTGTTCAGAATCCTGATGGGTTTTGAAATCCTTTAACTCGCCGAAGTTTTCTTTATCCAGT
The DNA here is from genome assembly GCA_030444945.1 of Hyphopichia fennica. Taxonomy (NCBI): domain Eukaryota; kingdom Fungi; phylum Ascomycota; class Pichiomycetes; order Serinales; family Debaryomycetaceae; genus Hyphopichia; species Hyphopichia fennica. Next base: position 169,413 of record JAJMOB010000013.1, read on the forward strand.
CTGGCGGTTAATGGGGGTGTGACAGCACCTAATCTTAAAGACAGTTTACGACTGATTGGGTCACCGCTAAGGTAAGGGGTATTGATAGTAGTTGAATCAACCAATCTTCTTAATTTTGAGGTTTTAGTAAGGCCATTAATGATATGATCTTTATCCTTTAACATTTCCTTCAAATGCCAAATTTCTTCTTCTTGGTCTTTCATCAACATTTCAATATGCCTGTCTGAATAGCCCCTAGTGTCATTAGATAACTTACGCGGAGTAAATTTCATGGAAGTATTTGAGGAAATACTTGAGTTACGAGATATGCTTGAGTTTCGAGATAAATTGTTGGAAGTTCCGTTAAAACTAGTACTGGTGACTGTACTGCTATTGGCGGTATGAGAAATGAATTTATTTACAGCCGAATTATCAAGAGGTGGAGTAGTGATTGTACTAGTTGAGCTATTGGTGGACGAATTTGCGGCCTCGGTATTATCACTGAGCGATAATCTTTGATAAGCATGTTGTAATTGGTTTTCTAAATGGGTCATATATGATTTATGTTCATCCATTTCGTAATTAATTCTCTTATAAAAATCTTCAAGATTAGACATCATTATCTGCAGTGAATTATTATCGACGCCCATACCTAATAAATCATTCAATGCATCATTTCTTAATAAAACAGTTTCAGTTTTTTGTAAATCAGTCAATCTTGATAAATGTTCCAATTTTTCATTCAAAATTTTGATTTCAGCTTCTAACTGAGCAATCTTTACATCTTTCTCTATCAGCATCAGTTCAGAAATCGTGGCATCACTGCTAGAGCTACCTGATGCAAGTGAAGACATGGATGAAGTACTTAAAGTCCTCTTGTTGCTTCCATGCGACCTTAACATTTGAATTTCTTGTCTTTGGGTGTCGATTGTAGTTTTTAATTCTTCAATTAAACGGATTGATTCTGGATCTCCAACTGATGTTTTTCTATTCGTATTGACGTGCATCACAATATCTTTAGCCCTAGCGGCAAATCTAAGAGTATTAGAGGTTTCAGAAATGAATTGTTGATTATTGTTACTAGTGGAGATATTAGATCCCAAATGAACTGTACAAAGAATAGATACTAAAGAAGAACCTGATAGAGCGGGCTGTAATAATCTTGTAAGTTTAGAATCACGATAAGGGATATGTTCAGATAATGTAGGAGACCCACCAGCAAGAGAAGTTGACATGGATAATTTATTTATAACAGTGGATAATGCAAGTAAAGATTTATTGATATAAGCACCTTCTTTTCTTCTTTCGACACTTGAAGTTGCACGTTCAGAACCAGCCAAATCACATAGTGAAAGAGTAGCATGCTGTTCAGTTTTAGATGCTATATCAATTGTATTCAATTTAACTTGTAAAATAGAGTGAGAACGAGAAGACCGGGCATTAAAATCTGTTGCACTAGTTTTTCTTTTATTATCACCATTTTTAATTAAATCGAGCATTTGAGTTTTCGTAGTTATTGTTGGAGTTGTAATACCAATGATTTTAGTACCATAAATTGAATCATCTCTAATTTTTAAATCTTGAGATGAAGTTGATGAACCTTCATTTAATAAATCGATGATTTTTTCATTATAAATTTCCAAGTATGTTAAGCTAACAGTATGTTGTTTTTGAGCATCAGTAACAGTTTCAATTTTCTTAAATATATCATCAATTGCCAATTTAACAAAACCAGGATCTTTATCATCACCTCTCATGGAAAAAGTCTTACCTGAACCAGTCATACCATATGCAAAAATGGTACCGTTATAACCCTCATTTAAATAACTATCAACAATTTGAGAACATGAACGAGTATAAACCTCTTTATTGGTCAAAGATGTATCAGCTGGGAAAACGTTATCGAAAGAAAATGAACTACCATCATTGGAATTTATTATGGTATTTGACAGTTCATCAATATTCCACGCTAAAGGTTGAGATTCGTTTACGCTGAATGGGTTAGGTCTTATGGACACGCTGATACTACCAGTATAAGGTTCATAGGTCCTAAAAGAGGCGGTCGAAGGTGTAGAAGGCCTACTAGGGAAATTTGCCCCACTGTTTCTATTACTTAGCGAAGAGCCAGGTCTTGAGGTAGTTGAATAGTTACTCCCATTACTAACTCTAGGAGAAGATGGACGGAACGATGCCCTTGAACTTGGAGGTCTTCTTAAATCAGTGAGATTTACTCTTGGTAAAGCTGACAGTTGTTGTGGGCTAGTTAAGCCTGAGATAGAAGCAGGATTGGATAGTGAAGACCTTGATCTAATACTAGAGCTTCTTTGATTAGATACCGTCATATTATTAATTCTTAAAGTTTGTTATTTGCTTAAAAGTCTTCTTTTTTTTTTTCTTTTATTCTGATTTTGTATCTTTGAGTTCTTTAAAAGTATACTGTTGGTTTTTAATCAAGTTTAGAGATATCGTTGTCACTTATAGACTAGTCAATTGACAAATATGGATTAGTTGTTGTTTGATGTTTAGCCCAATAAGCAGCCGTAAGACCCTATATTAACTTTTATGGAAAGCTCTGGAATGTTTAAACGTCAAGAATGAAGGATATTGCAAACAAAACAAAAAAAGAATGATGATTTCAGGAATATCAATACGATATGTACTTTAATAAACACAAAATAAAAAAAAGGCTGTTAGCAAAAGGGGAAAGAATCGAAAGTGAAGAAGGGATCAATGAAAACTTGTGTGGCAAGATCACGAGTCAAGGAATTGACTTTGTTTAATAAGTTTAGAGATAAATAAAAGGCTTCCTTGTTTTCCTTTACTTGTTTTCTTGTTTTTCTTTTTTGCTTTTCTTTTTTTTTACTTTTCTCCTGCCTTTTTTTTTTTTGTTTTTTTTTGACTCTTTCTGCTCTAAATATGTTTAGGAAGGAATGATCACTGGCGACAACCTAACAATAGCTTCACCTTAAAAATTGAAATCAAATATCGACAAGACGATTCCATTTGATTTGTTTTTTACCCCTTTTGTTATTACTCGCATGAAATTTAAATTTTCAGTTTTTTTTTAGTGAGGCCGCCATTTTCACTTCCACTTTGAGTGAAAACATAAACAAACCATAAGTCAGGCTGAAAAAAAAATCAAAAAATGAAGAAACAAGCCAACCACCCACTTGGTGTAAATGATAACATGGATAGATGACATCTACAAGTACGCAAGCTGTCAATTGAAGTGGCATGAGCTACTAGTTGCAAAACAACGATTGAATGTAGTGAAAAACAAAAGAAATGGGTAGGTGAGGCTTAACAGTATAGAAAAGGAATGTTAGATGTCAATCAACATACGAGATAACCGTGTTGTTGAGTTGTTTTTTTATTTATTTATTTATTTATATTAGCGGGATTATAAATACTGAAAGGTAGAAAATCAAAGGAAATAACACTGTTTATCAGTAGGGTCTTTACCATACCAAAAAGACCATTCATGATATTTTGAATTCATCGATGATCCTTCGGTTTCCAAATCTGTTTTAGCTAAAATGGCTGATCTAATATCTGTAAAATGAACACTGAAACATAATTTTCTTGAAATAACGGCTCCAAAATCAATTATTTCACCATATTTACTAAAATCACGTCTAATTAAATCAATATCAAAATCTTTTGATAAATGCAGTTTTGGTTGCGGATAGTGCATAACTGACAGATGTTTAATCGATTTATTCGGAATAATCTTCAGACAAACTAAAACTCGGCGAGCTGCCCCATGAACAATTTCGTTAAATAGATATTTGGGGACTCCAATATTCCCCGTGGTATCTTCGGTATTACTTTCATTGGCCCATTCGACATCTAATTTGATACCATTGATAACAACAAACCCAGTGGTATTGCAGTATTCATAGAACTTACGAGCACTCTCTGGTAATACGAAGTAAACCTCCATTGTTGGGTTACTCTTGTGATGACGATAAACTAATTTTTCTAAAGGACCACACGTAATTTGGGAAATGATGGAATTAGGTGAAGTGTTGCACGAGAAATTTTTTAATACAAGACCTCGTCTGTTATTGCTAGGAAGGTTCAATACTTTCTTATTCGATGAATTAGCAATGGCTTCCGATTTTTTTAAAAATCTAACGGGATTCTGATTCAATTCAACACTTTTAAGTTGCTCACGGGTTATCTTCTGTGGATCATTGTCACTGGTCAAATCTTCAGTTTCATAACTCCATTGAGATTTATCTAAAAGAAAACCTTTTAATTTCTGAGTAGCATATTCTTCGTCATTTAATCTCCACATTTTTTTAGATCTTGTATCGAAGCTATCCTCGTCATCACCTTTACTTTTAGATCTGCTCCTACTTCTCCCTCGTCCCCCATGTTCAGAACCAATAGAATCAACTGCCGAGTCAGCATTGTCTATCCAGAGAGATCTGGCAAAACGCCTGAATCCGCCACTTTTGGAAGCTTTGGATCCATCGGAGAACATACTAGTAAAGGATAGTTTTCTCTTATACTGAAGGTCTGCATTTGACTGAGAGACCTGGATAACTGGTGAGCTTGATTGGTCAATTTCGGATTCAGTGATTATTGTGGAATGTCTTGACATCTTTGAATTGAAGAAATATTCCTTTCAATCCTTTATTGTGTTCCTTATCTAGTAATTTTTCTGATTTTGGTTACAGGGGTTATCTAACAATTCTAGCAATTGGATTATTAAGCAAATTGGTTGTAGTTAAGCAAATGCCACGTCTAATTGAGCAAAGTCCCTGAAACTGTAGTTTAAAGAAGCGAATTATAAATGTGTATTGTGTGGAATGTGATATTAAATAATAAGATATTCAAACATCAGGTGAATAGCTATGGGTCTCTCCTAAAAATGTTTCTGGAGCTAGCTCGTAGGGTTGCAAAAATTGCAAAAGAAGATTTCTAAGGGAGAAAAAAAAAAGATGTCAGAGAACAGGCGAACAGATTACCACAAATAGAAATTATGTCGCAAATATAATACATGTACTCACCAAGAAGAGAATTCACCTACTCGCAACAAAGAGAATACATGAATAGAGCCAAATTGATTCACATGATGTACTGAGGATACTTCCAATCATTGTAGGAAAGTTGGACAGGTTAAACATCAGGTGTTTGGGACCGTGTTGTAAATGTTATATAAAGACTCGATGAGGTAGACGTATTTTTGTGTGATGATTTGTGCTTTTTCCAACTTTTTTCTTTTTTTTTTTTTTCAGCTGAGCTATAGTAAATCATCTCTAAACAAAAGAATACATCGTTTATCTGTTAATAATAACTCGCATATGTTCTCTAAATAACTAGCATCGATCAGACGAGTATTTGAAGTGAATATACTTAAAAGCGTCAGATCTACTTTAATAATGGAAGAAACTAACAATTCCATCAAAAGAACTTTACCAGTTGAATTAAGCTCTTCTGAAGTTCCCAAAAAACAAAAACTCACTCAAGCTGAACGTGCCAGAAAAGTAGTTCAAGAAGTTGATGTCGGAATAACCCAATATGTCAATGAAGTTAATCGTACCGGAGGAGGATTCTTTGGTACTATCAAACAGCTTTATTCTGACTTTTTAGTTAATGAAGTTGATTCTAATGATAATGTTATTCATTTGGAAGATGATGGTATCGATTTAGGTAAAACTAAGAAGGAAAAACGATTTGAACAAAGACAACGTGATAGAGCAGACTTGCAGGATAGAACACCTGAAGAAGTTGCTGAAATAAAAGAACAAAAAATCGATCAACCAAAATACACTTTATCCGATGAGCATCGTGCTCAGTTGTTAACTCACCTTACAGAGGAAGAATTAAAACAGATAGAAGAACTTTTCGGTACCGGTAGCAATATGGAAACTAAATCAGCATTTCCAGATAAACAAACTAGAGGACAATTACATCAATTATTACGTGCTGCATTCCAAGGTAAATTGGAATCAACAACTTCCCCCGAACATACCTTTAAAATTATGTTGTCTAAAAATACCCCAAGTTCTGATAGAAGAAGACCCCAAGAAAGTATCAACCATGTTGATGAAAATGGGGTGATAAATTATGGTTTGGGCCAATTCAAAAAGTTTTTGCATTTCACTGTCTATAAAGAAAATAGAGAAACTATGGAAGTAGCTCATTTGATTGCTAAATTTTTAAGAATTACTCCCAAAAATATAAATTTCGCCGGTACCAAAGATCGTAGAGGTATTACTTGCCAAAGGTTTTCGGTCAGCAAAGGTAAGGTAGCCAGAGTCAGCTCTCTCAATAAAGGATTAACCAATATTGTCTTAGGTGGATTTGCCTATGAAGACAATGGTCTCAAATTGGGTTCATTGAATGGTAATGAGTTTATTATTACTATTAGAGATATTAAATCTTTCAAACCTGAAGATAATGTCGAAGAAACAATTGAAAAATGTTTCAATTCTTTAAGTAATAACGGGTTTATCAACTATTATGGTATGCAGAGATTTGGTACATTTTCCATATCTACACATGTTCTTGGTATTCATATTTTAAAAAGCGATTGGAAAGCAGCTGGTGAATTGATCTTATCCGAACAAGAGATTGTTACACCTGATTCAGTGGAAGCAAGAAGAATATGGGCTCAAACTTCTGATCCATTATTAGCATTGAAGTCTATGCCACGTCGTTATACCGCAGAAACTTCGATCTTAAAAGCTTTAGCCAGTGAAAAGAAAGGAGAAAACGGATATTCTCAACACGCATATTTCAAGGGTATCATTGCAATTCCAAGAACTTTAAGATTAATGTATGTCCATGCTTATCAATCTTACATTTGGAACTTGGTGGCTTCAAAAAGATTTGAATTGTTTGGTTTAGACGTTCAAGAAGGTGATTTAGTTATTTTTAATCCAGAAGATAAACCTAAAGAAACTGAACCCGAAGATTCTGAAGATGACTTCGAAGAAGATGTTGCGGTAAATAATTTCATTAGAGCTAGAGCATTAACTAAAGAAGATGTTGAATCCGGTAAATTTACTATATTCGATATTGTATTGCCATTACCTGGTTTTGATATTGTTTACCCAACGAATCCACAATTGAAACAAGTTTATGTCGATGCTATGGCAAAAGATGGTTTGGATCCTGATAATATGGGTAGAAAAGTTAGAGATTTTTCTCTAGCTGGGTCTTACAGAAAAATTATGGATAAACCTAAAAACTTAAGCTATAAAATTGTTGACTATAAGAGTGATACTGAGCCAATTGTAAGATCAGATTTAGACATATTGAAGTTAAAGAGGGAAGCTCAAGAAAAGGGTCAAGAAATTCCAGACGTTCCACGTATTATCGAAAGCACCGATTCCGATAGTAATAAAAAAGCCGTCATACTTTCTATGCAATTGAGTACCAGTTCATATGCAACTATGGCACTTAGAGAATTTATGAAGGCTGATACTGCTAGAATGAGTGAAAACTTCAATAATCCAAATAACTAATTTTTAACCTTTCCTTCAATTCTATAGATTTGTATCAAATTATTTAGCTTTTCAATCCATAAACTTTACATTTATTATATTGGTGTATGGATTTTGAAATCCGGAATTCACTCCGATTCGCAATGGTAAAATTCTCAATATCGAGAAAGAAGAATACTTACTTGCGTAATCAACGATTCATTTCTAGAAAGTTGATCACCAATTGTCTTCCATATATAGTCTCAATTGATCGATATTAGCTGAATATAAACTTTTTTCACGCTAAGAGTCCACTATTTCAATCTAATTCAAACGTATACCGAAAATGTCCAAGCCATTCATTTCAATCCTCAGCCCACAAGGTTTCAGAGCCCTTTTGAGCTCGTCTTCTAGTCATTCAAGAGTTATCCCGATTGATGCAAGTTGGTATATGCCAAACTCTCCTCATAATGGTAAGGAACAATACCTTAAAGAAGAAAGAATCAAAAATGCTGCATTTTTTGATCTCGACGAAGTAGCATTACCAGATTCAAAATACCCTCATATGTTACCTCCATATGAATTATTCAAAGAGAAAATTGGAGACCTCAAATTGCAAAAGACTGATAAATTAGTATTCTATGATAAATCTGGTATATTCTCCAGTCCTAGAGCTGCTTGGACCTTCTCTCTTTTTGGTCATGGAAGACTGTACCTCTTGAATCACTTTCTTGACTATAAGAAACACGATTATCCCCTCGAGACTACTCCTAAAGAAACATTGGCTTCTACTGCTGAACCAGGAGATGCTCATAGCTATGAGTTAATTAGCAAAGAACAATTCGAGGACAATTACCATGAACAAGTAATTGAATATGAAGAATTGTTAGCTCTTGTCAAATCAGGAAAATTAGAAAAACACTACATCACTTTTGATGCTCGCTCTACAGATCGATTCACTGGAAAATCACCAGAACCAAGACCTGGTTTATCTTCTGGCCATGTTCCTGGTTCTTTGTCTTTGCCATTCAGTAAGGTTTTGAAAGAAGATGGTACCTACAAAAGCAAAGAGGAATTGATCAAATTATTCAAGAACGATTACAACATAGATGTCACCGACCCTACCTTGGGAGGTAAAGAAGCTGTCATAGTTATGTGTGGTACCGGAGTCACTGCTGTGATATTGAGGTTGGCCTTACAATCTGTTATCGGTGCTGAGTTCCCAATTAGAGTTTATGATGGTAGTTGGACTGAATGGGCACAAAGAGCCCCATCTTCATACATAGCAAAAACCGAATGAGTGATTAGATCATTTCTCTCAACATTCTGTAATTGCAATAAAATGAAATATGTCATTGATTAGGCTATATCGTGATTGTAAAGAGTTAAAAAAAAAAAAAAAAAAAAAGTTTGTAAAATAAATAAAAATGTAAATCATGGACTGAAATAGAACATTATTAGATATGAAATGCGCTAATGAAAGTGAAAGAGTCGAGCAGTATTGTAAAATGACGAGGTTTGCTGTGGAATGAAAGTTTTGATGCGCTGGTATTAATTAACTCCATAATTTAACAGCATTATCAACTCCACCACTCAAGAATAAACATCTCATTCTAGATTCGATGTATTTCATTAACTCTTTGTGCAATTGTTCTTCTGATTTTGCAGTTCCATCCTCATTCTTTGGGTTCACGACTGCATTTTGTTTCTTTTTACTATTGATATCACTTTCTATTTCAAAAGAAGCAAAATTCAAGTCATTAATGAACCCATCATGACCTGATAGTGTTCGGATGCATTTGACGTTACCCCCCTGGTTCAAGCTATCCAAATCCCATACTTTGATAGTTTTATCATCACTACCACTGAATATAAATCTACCATTAGGATGAACAAATAGAGCTTTGACCCAAGATTGATGGCCAACCAAATCAGCAATTAACCATCCTTGAGAATTATTTTGCTGGGAGGGTAAAGGATGTCTATGAGGTCTTAATACTGGAGGGGGCAATAGCCACATTTTGATAATATTATCTCTACCAGCAGAGATACAATACTTAAAACCAAGAGTTTCAGTATAGACTGGATCTGAGAAGAATGAAGAAGATATATTGGGGAATTTTTCAGAATTATTATTGAGATATTTATCAATAAAGTAATTTGAGTGAAGGGGTAAAAATTTAACCGTTTCTATAACATGCGTATGACCAATCAATAATGAGACACCAGTACCTGAGTCCGCGTGTGATAGCCTGATGGATTGATCGTTGGAGCAGGTTACAATAAAATCACCAAGCTCCGAGGATTCATTGACATTAGCCATCAGTAGTTGAGAATTAACACTTATGACATCTATATCACGAACCCAGTCACTGTGACCAACAAAACTCTTTATGCAGAAGCCACTGGTGAGATCCCAAACCTTCACGGTCTTATCACGGGAAACTGAATATAATATATGAGGAGTGGCTTTAGAAAATGCAATAGAAGATACAGTATGTTCATGACCAGATAAAGTTCTAATTTGTTTATAAGTTGCACCATCCCAAATCTTTATTGATAAATCTGCTGAGCAAGTAGCCAATATATAAGACTTATTCTTATCAGGAATCAATGATTTCCCTGCGGAAAGATCTAAAGGCGCATTCGACCATCTAATCTTATTGATCGCTCTTGTATGTGCTTTTATAAATTTTTCTGGTATTAAAGTATCATCATTAACTAAGTTCCAGGAAATCAAAGAACCATCGGAACATCCGCTGTGTATTATTGGTAGAAATGGATGGATTGTAACGGACTGAATCAATTGTTGAGCTTGAGTTTTGAAGGTTTTGATAGCATTATTTGGTAACCAATTTATTTTATCCTTAGTTAAAAGAGATGTATGCTTTGAAAGTGTATCCGAAGTGTTCGAGGCATCAATGATAGATTTGTAATTGTTAATTTCATTTTCTAAATCAATGATTTTCTTCTGTAATCTTAACACGGTTGACCATTTCTTCTCTAAGTAGTTTGGAATGATATTGTTGTTGTTGTCGTCGATGGTACTTAATGGAGTTTGTATGATATTCGAAAGAGCAATAAGGAGATTAAGGTTCCCAGTATTTTCAGTCAATATTGGTTTAAGGTACTGAAGTATGGCCTTGTTCAATTCCTGCTGTTGTCTCACTGTTAATATCTGTGGACTCATGCTGATGGTTTTGATTTGAAATGCTGATCTGAAAGAAGCGCTTCACGACAAGGTTTCTAATTGAGTAATGTGAAATGGGCTTGCCAAATTTGCGAGAGGCCAGTTATATAGGTATATGAATTATCGATGCAATATATATATATATATCCCCGTTTATCATTCAGTTTTGAGCTAGTTGATGATGTGTTTCGATTTCAATTCTGGCGTTGAACCTCGAATTGTTTGTTTATTTTTTTTTTTTTGGGCGTCGTTTTGAAAATGTTTTGATGTTTTTTTCTCGCTTTTTTTTTTTTTTTTTTTTTTTTTTTTTTTTTTTTTTTTTTTTTTTTTTTTTTTTTTTTTTTTTTTTTTTTTTTTTTTTTTTTTTTTTTTTTTTTTTTTTTTTTTTTTTTTTGCCGTTGTCTGTGTCTGATTTGTTTATTCCTGAGTTTTATGTCTCTTTCTCGAATTGATCTTTCAATTGGGCTGTTAAGTTGAAGTTGTATCTAGTCTATTGGGAAGGTAAAGTCATGACAACACCAGAAATTAGGGTCTGGAGGACATATTTTCTGTTGAAAGGGTAAATAGCCCGTGTAATTACGCGTTAGTCTACAAGGAGATCATTGGATCGTGATATTTATTTGAAGGTCAAGCACCATTTTCTAAAGTTTTAGCTAGAATTATAGTTATTCCTGAATTCTAATCAATAACAGTAAGTCATTTACTACTTTTCAAAGCGTCAAATCTAGCCTTTAATGCATCAAAATCATTTACTTTCTTTTTAGGAGCCTCTTTCGGCACTATTTGAGGTTTTACTTCAGAAGAAGCAGCATCCGTAGCAATTGGAGTTTCCAAATTCTTTTCCCTTTGACCACCACTCGGAGAGTCATCGTCATCATCATCATCATTAGTCTTATCATCATCGCTTTTATTGTCAGCAACATCATCGTCACCGTTTTCTTCGGCTACATCTTCCATCTTCAAACCGGAATATGGAACATCATAAGCCTTGGCAATCTCGCATAAGTACAAGTCGACCAAGATGTCAGATGGAGGTTCTGCTTGACTTCTTTTAACAATTTTATCAGGAACATATTCATCATCAGTATTTTCGAGAACTGATTTAGCAAACTCCGGACCATATTTAGATACGAATAAATCTCTCAACCCACTTAATTCTTTCAATTCACTTTGAGGAGCTGAATATATAATTGACAGGATAGCTTCCTTTAATGATGGGTCAACACCAGTTCTGCTGTTATCAAGGATTATTGCCGCTCTAGCTAATAATAATTCACAATACAATTCTAAATACTCAAGTAATTCAACATAAACATCATCTCGTATAATATTTTCAACTCTGATTTTAGCACTCGATTCTTTACCTTGGCCTAGTAATGTAGCCAATTGTCTTCGTTGTTGCTTGTTGATTGCCGTTTTCTTATCTTGTATAAATTTTAATTTACTGATTGCCATTTTTAATGATGTTTTCAACCTCACTGGGTTAATTGCATGTGGTTGTGGTGGCGGCATTCTGGTAGTAGTGGGTATATAGTATATATACTTAGAGGTTTGATTATAGGGTAGAGATATTACTAAGAAGAAAGACGCTTGTGTGAATACTCGAATGCACAGAATTAGCTCCAATTTTCTATTCTTGTTCACCCCTCAGAAAAAAAAAAAAGCGAGAACAGTTAGTTGATGTTGCGCCAAAAGGGCGAATTTCGTTTTATACCCAGATTAAAAAAAGACTACGCTAAATGGTTTGTCATTATATATGTATTTGATGATCGTAACATAAACATACTCATTTATTGATCTTTCAGGTCAATAAATAATAATGGTAAAAAGAACTAAATAATAATATTGAAAAAAGCATAATTTGAATGAAGTATCAAATATATTATTACTTCAAGCAATATTAGTCCATATGAAGAAATGAAAAGAATTATAGCGTGAATAAAAGAGTTGAGGAATCGAATTAAACGATAGAAAAGATTAAAAAAGCTCAGAAGAGAGAGAAGGGTTGTAGAGATAAAGTGATGATATTAAGAATAAATAAAGTAAAACGTAAAGAAAGTAGAATAAAATGAACTGAATTTTACATCACTAAACGCAAAGCATTAAAAGGGAAAGAATCGAGGAAACGTAAAACACATAAAATCATGAATAACACTAATTAAGCCGTTCCACTTTCAGCAACAACTTCATCTTCTTCGTTCTTTTCATCTTGATTATCAAGAACCAAAGTATGATCGTGAGGTGGATTACCTTTAACAAGGATATCATCTTCATCTTCTTCGAAATTGGAACCAATGTTATCAGAGCTACGAGGAACTTTTTTCAAAGTACAGCAATGGATATCCCTGATCCATTCGTCTTGTAAAATTTCCTCTAGCGAAGCTCTCTTTTTTGGATCAACCTGTAACATACGAGATATAACTGGTCTTGAAGCATGGGGTAATAATCTCATTAATCTATAAGGACCATGAATTTGTTTGTGGTGAGATTGTTTCTTTTTACCAGTATCTTCTTTACCATCTTCTTGTGGTTCATCTTTTGCTTCATGTTGATCTAAATTGTCGAGATTTTTTCTGGAGTCAATAAATTTGTTTTTCATTTCGGTCTTTCTCCTCTCATAATCTTCTAATTTTTGATCAATCTCTTTTAATTCGTTAAGAATACTTTGTAATTGATCTTCGGTTAAAATATCAACGTTTTGTAGTTGAGCCACTTTATCCTTTTTAACTGGTTGGTCGATATCTTTGTTTTCAGCATGTTCATGGTCTTGAGTGTCTTGTTCTTGATTTTCTTGATGGTGATGGTGATGGTGATGGTGATGGTGGTGTTGCTGTTGCTGTTGTTGTTCAGTGGTTGAACTTCCTTGCGATTCTTGCGTCTCAGGAGCATCTGCAACCTCCATAGCATTTTCGTCAATTTCATTATTTGAATCATTCATCTCACGATCCAATTGGGCGTTTTGCTCAGCTAACAATTTTTTCTTTTTGTTCAGTCTAACAATCATATTCTTTAATTTTCTTTGTTGTAATAATAATTTATGACATTCATTACTCAAAGGGTAATCATGCCAATTATCATCATCCATTGCGTATAATTTAAAGCTATTATCTTTTTCTGGATTTGGAATTTTCCAAGGAAATCTTTTTAAAGTCATACAACAATAAATAATTGCAATGGACCATAAATCAACTGGTTGAGGATTATAAGAGTGAGAATTTTTTAAAACTTCAGGAGCCAAATAAGGATCCGAACCAACAATACCATGACAAGGATGTATGCTATCTTTTGAATTACCATATTGATCATAAGGATATTTAAAAATTACTGCACTACCGAAATCAATAATTTTTAAGATCCCATTTGTAGTTAAAACGCAATTATCTAGTTTTAAATCACGATGAGCTAAACCAAGACTATGTAAATAACTTACACCTTCCAAGATTTGTTTTAAACAACAATTAATTTCTTGTCTTGACATTTCTCCACTCATAACAACTGCGAAAAAATCAATTGGAGCATATTCCATGATTTCAAAATAACGATTATTTTCATGAATGATATCAATTGTTTTGATAATATTAGGATGTTTTAAGGTTGATCCGATACAATATTCAGCAGTACATTTTCTAGTATAGTCTTTTAAAGATTCGGTATTTCTTCTTGGTCTGAATTCTTTAACGGCAAAAGTTTTAGAATCTGAAGGACGAATGATTAATTTGACTGAACCACCAGCACCACTACCCAATTCTTTACCCACTTTACCATATTTTTTGACCAAGGGGGATTCATCATCGGTGAAAGGTGGGGCATTATGAGAAGATTTCCCTCCGTGGAGTACGTTATTGGCACCGTGAGAAGCTCTATGAAGTAATTGAGAAGAAGTTTGATTGATGAGAGTTGCTAAAGAGGTAGAAGAAGGTTCTCTACTATGTTGAGCACTGGCGGTGTTATAAGAAACACCAGCGGAAGGAGATGCAATGGCAGGAGGTGAATGAATATTATTACTATACGAGGTTTGATCATTTTTTCTTGGATTAGAATTCTTTTTAGTTGGTTTGAAAAGACGTTTTAATTCAATCATGGAATTAGATTTCATAAATGTATGATTTGAATCTTCTTTATTCAAAGGAGCGTGAACGTTTGGTTGAGGAGATTGAACGGGTATTTGTTGCAGAGGAGAGATGGTATTATTTGGAGGAGTATCTGGTCTACTATCAGGATTTGATGAATGACTACTAGCACCAGAGATATTATGTTGTTGATTGTTATTATGATTATGATTATGATTATGAGGAGTAGTTTGATGAGATGATTGTTGATTTTGAAGATTATGATGATTATTATGATGATGATCACCCGAATTAGTTAGCGTAGGAGATGTCAAAGAGTCTTGAGAATCATGTTTCCCAATATGAAATCCAAGAAATTTTCTAGTTGAATTACCAGTTGTGTGAGAATGATTTGAAATTGAAGGAGTTAAATCTTCACCACCGGATGAAGGTTGTTTAAAATGATTAAACAATTTGATTTTATGTTTTTCAGGCATAGTGATTTTGATTAGGTTTTATATAAAATTTGAGGACTTTTAAAAGTTTGTATGATTCTTGGCTTGAAATCAGGAGTTTAATGACAATTGTAATAGTCGTGCTATTAAAAAGAAAAGAAGAAAAAAACCCTTTTTTGAGAAATAGGAGTAATCAATAGCCTGACTGTCTGTATGGAATCATACAGTAACAAACTTGATGATATTTATTGATTCACAAGGACTGTTTTTTTTTTTTGATATAACTTTAGTCTTTTTCCTTCTTTATTTTGTTGTTGTTTAGCAATTTGATTAGTCAATCACAAAAAAATACGATTAAAAACGAAACTTGTAATGGATAACTGTATATGATTTATTTGATTATTCTTTATTTCAATGATCTTTCCATATATATATTATCAAAGCGTTGTTATATGATCAACCGATGTCAACCTATAGAAGAGCGCTTAAAAGGAAAAAAAAGAAAAAGAAATTCTTAAATTCAAAGGGAAACAAAACTTCAAAACAATACAAAAAT
>JAJMOB010000013.1:185180-244183 GCA_030444945.1 Hyphopichia fennica
TTTTTTTTTTCTTTTTGTTAGTGTTTTTTTCCTTGTTTTTTTCTTTTGAGTGTTTTTTTGTTTTTTCTGCTCGAATCAGAAGACAGGAAATTTACAACTCAATCTCATGCTATACTTTTAATTGTGGGAGTATACCAATGATACGGTAGTCGAACCCATACCTACTGGTAGTATTAACTAGTGACACCAGTAACTACACGGCGTTTTTGTAGTAGCACTTGTTCTTGTTCTTGTTCTTGACAATTGCTCCTGAGAATACCCGAGTACCCTTTAATCGGACTAAGAATCAAAGTTAAAGAGTAAATTACATTATAGCTGATCCCCCAGTGAGAAATCAGTAGATAGGCACAAATCACGATCACAGTCACATGTTCTAAAGTCCACAGTTTCATGGCATGACTTGAGAACACGAGATGAGGGGCGGAACCAATTGAGATAAGTAACTGTACCCTTTAATTACAGTTTTCAATCAACTGATGGTTGAAAAAAAACTAGCGTAGAAAAAAAAAAAAAAAAAAAAAGAATTGAGACATATGCATGTATACGGGGACCGCAAAATGGAATTTTTCCGTCCGACTCACTTTACTTAATATCATCATATGTAATAGACTTTTATAGAGTAATTCCAGTATCTTATATGTTCATATGGACTTCAGGGGTGTAATGCCGAAATGTCCGATTTGGGATGGTGCCAGAACCAAAACGGAACAGGCCAGAAGAAAGACGAACTACAGTTATACGAAGGAAGGGAGTAAAACTTTATTAAACTATATGTAAAATTATTGATCTTCTTTTATAGCAGTACCTCTAATATGTTTTTCTCTATCGTGTTTAAAAATCTTAGTACCCGGTTTACTATGTCTTTTTTCATTATCTTGTCTTTTCTTAATTGAATCAATTTCTGTTCTTTTAATTTCTTGAGCCTTTTTAACAACTTTTGGTACATGACGATGTCTTGAAATTCTTTTAATTTCAGGCATAAATTTATATCTATCCTTTAATGAATCATCATATTCCATTGCTGATCTTTGTTTGGATGATTTAATACCTGATCTATCATTACTTTTGGCTCTCCATAATCTAACATTAGCATCATCAGATCCACTTAATATATAACGAGAATCACTACTAAATTTAACACTAAAAATATGTTGCATTCTACCAGTATGATAAATATCTCTTGAATGACCAGCTCTAGTTTTATAAATTCTAATTGTTTTATCATAAGATCCTGTAACTAATTCTTGACCAGTAGGACTAAAATCAATATCCATAACTGCACTAACATGATCTTTATAAATATTAATTGATTTATCTAATTTTCTCATATCCCAATAATAAGCATTTTGATCTTCACATGCACTAGCAAAATTATAAGCTTCCATTGGATTCCAAGCTATAGCATTACTTCTCATATCAGTAACAACTTTTTGAATTGGTGAATTGGTTCTAATATCATATAATACAATTGAATTATCTGATCCAGTACTAGCTAGAACATTGGTTTCAGTTTTATTAAATTTAACTGAATTTATATTATCAGCACCCCAAGTTAAATCACTAATATGTCTTGATCTTTTTAAATCCCATAATTGTATTGATGCCCCACCAGTAACAAATAAATCTTCATTGAAATGATGATCTAATCCTTTAAAAGAATGTTCTCCCAACCAAGTTTTAATTAAACCTTGATTTTTATTATTATTATAAAGAACTTGATCATTTATATCATCTTCAAAATCATTACTATTAACAGACCATAATTTGATTGTTTTATCATCCCCACAACTTAACATGGTCTTTCTTTGACCTTGATTAATACTAGGTGTAACACAAAGTCCACTAACCATACCATAATGTGCTTTGAAACTAACCATTTCGTGTCTAGAAGTTAAATCCCAATATTTTATTATCCCATCCCCGGATCCACTAGCAACTTGATTAGTACTACCAAAATCCCTGGCAATACAGTAAACCCCATCACGATGACCATCTCCTAATTGACCTACAAATGGTTGGGCAAACATTCTTTCCATTTTGGTGGCCGTCAAGGCTCTGGTATATTCTCTGGCTCTTTCAAATGGATGTAATGCCGGATTCAAATTTCTAGGTAAAGATGATTCTTGCGTGTTACGCACCGGTACGTAAGTATCGGAGGATCTGCTTATTGTCTTGACTTTCATGTTATGTATATGTGTCTATGCAGAATAATAAGAAGAAGAATGGAATGAAAGAGAAGAACTCGTTGAAAAATAGTATGTGATTAAATAGGATGATTCAAACGTAAAAGAAGTATTGATAAACTGATGGATTTAAAAAAGAAAATTAGAGATGAGCATTTTAGATTTTTTTTTTTTCTTTAGGTTTTTTTTGTTTTTTTTTTTTATATAGGCCATTAAAATTAGCACCCGTGCACCTACTGAGTTTATATTGATTTAACAATTTCTAATTTACTGGAAATTTAAATTATGAAGATTAATTATACAATTTATAGATAGAAAGAGAGAAAAGAAAGAGAAAGAGAGAAAAAGAATAAGGAGATTAGAAGGAGAAAGAGAAAGAGAAAGGATGGAGAGAAATGCTTTTAGAGATAACAATAGTAGTAGTAATAGTATTAATAGTAGTAATAAGGGTTTAGAAAAAGAAGTGATTAGTTAATAAACTAAAGTAAAATAAAATAAAGCAAAGTAAAATGAAAAGGAGAAGACGAGAGATATGGAAAAATATTAGAAGGAATAAGAGTATATGAGAAAATATTAGAAGGAATAAGAGTATAAGAAGATATAAAAGGAAAAATTAATTAAAACAGAGAGAAGAGTAAAAGTAAAAGTAAAAGTAAAGTAAAAGTAAAGTAAAAATAAAGTAAAAATAAAGTAAAAGTAAAAGTGAAGCTTGAAGTTTGTTAGTTTTCTTATTTTTTTTCATTTTTGTTTTTGTTATATTATTAATTTTGATGAAATCCATGTGTATACAATGAAAACACTGTAAATTTTCTATACCCAAACCTTTTTGCAATGGAAATTCTAGAGTTAAACAAATAAAATTTTGATTAAAATTATGTGACGAAAGTAACTTATAAGTCCTGCTTATGAGAATTCATCAACATGTAAAAATTCTATTGTTGATGAATGATAATGATGCTGTTTAATATTGTTAAAAAAAAATAATGTTGTTATATTGTAATATCCAAGACCAATCCAACATCATCAACGTTTGGTTTCGCTATATCTTCCAAAAAGGGTAACAAGTCAAGTAATTCATTATCATGAGTATCACTAAACCAACTTGAAATTGGAATTGAATGTTGAGGGTGGAAAATATATGAAGCGGGAGAATTATCAATTATAATTGAATCACTTAAAGGTCTACCAATTTGTGATAAATTTTTAATAAAATTACCTTGATAATTATAACAAGAATCTCTAAATAAACGATGATGAATAGATTTGTTAATATCTAATTTATCTAATAATGGATCACCATATTTACTAACTGAAGCAGTGAAAACAACAACTTCATACCATTTACCAACTTTTCTTAAAAATTCATCAACTCCAGGTCTTTTAATAACATAAACATGATGAACTTGATTTTCAATTTCAACTGGAATAACAAAATCAGCTGTTCTTAAATATTTAAAAGATGAATGAACCAAAGTTTCATCTAAATCAAGTATAAGACATTTTTTAGTACCAAAAATTTTTTCATTTTTTAAACCTAATAACCAACCACTTTCAGGATTAAAAGCTTGACCTTCTTGTAATTTAGTTAAATCAAGATATGATTGATCATCATCTAATTCATGTTCTGGTAATTCTTCTTCATCAATATCATCATCTTCTTCATCTTCAATTAATGGTTGATTATCATTATTTTTTAAATTTATATCATTTGAATTAACAATTTGATCTTGACTATAAATTAATTTATCTTCATTAATATTTGGAATATCATTTGATTCTAATTGAGCTTCTTGAGGATTTTCTTGATTGGCAATAATTTCTTTTGAATCAGAAGATTCTTGACCATTAATTGGATTATTTGATATAGAATTTGGAGTATGATTATTTGATTCATTAGTATTGGTAATGGTATCGGTTTCATTGATTGAATGATCATCATCTAGTAAATCAGTCTTGGAACCAGAAGTTAACAATCTACTATTTCTTTTGCTATTACTGGTATTTGATTTTGAAATATTTTTATTATTGTTGGTGGTGTTGGTGGTGTTAGTAGCAGGTTTATTTTCTTCTGGTACAACTTCAATTTCAGAACTATCTTTAGAACTGAATATATTATTATTATTATTATTATTATTATTTATTTTGGAATTATCTCTTCTTGATGAAGACCGATATGAATTTTTAGTATTCTTAGTTTTTCTAGAATCATTCTGTTTACTATGATACTTATCCTTTGAATCATCTTTTGAACTAACCGAACAACATAACAACGAAGAAAGAAGTTTATCCATGATTTATATCTCTTTTTTGTTTATAATGGCGGGTGTTTAAATAAATGAATAAAATCCTAGACAAGTTACCGAATTGAATACCAACAGAATGTAATGAATGAATTGAATATGTCTATATATATATGTCTATATATATATATATATATATATATATATTTATATTTAATATATATTTAATATATCTGTATATATATGGATACACAGGGCAAGAAAACTATTCAATGAATGGAATGATGCCAGTAGGAAAGGATGGATGGATCAATTCGGATTCAATCGGAATAATGAATGATCTGGGTGTGTATGGTGTATTTGATGATGAGTACGTGTATAAGAAACAGAAGAAGAGTAACCCGTATAATTTGAAAAAGTTGACTATTTTTTTTTTTTTCTTCTGGGTTTTTTTCTGTTTTTTTTTTGACTTTTTCGTTTTTTGGTTAATTTTTAATTAATTGTATTTGTGGTATTAATTTTTACACACACAAACACACAAACATTACTATTAGTACTACTACTATTACTATTACTACTACTATTACTACTACTATTTATACTACTATTAATACTACTATTAATACTACTATTAATACTAGTTGATATGTACTACCATTGTGAACTGGGTAACCAATTCTATAGATACTCCGGGCACACCGACATGGGGGGGGGAAGACGACATGACGACATTTCTCTGGGTAAACTGTAACCGAAATGCACCCATTTAACTTACTCAATTAGTATAACTAAAGATATATCATATGAAATATATAAGAAATATAAGAAATATAAGATAATGAAGGCTTAACATATTAATAAACTTAATTAAATTACATCATATACTTATATACATCATATACTTATATATACAGTTTAAACTTTTACATTTGAATGGATTTACTTTTTCAGTGAATTTTTCACGTTTTTGTTGATAATTCAACAAAAACTTTAAACAGTATCTATTTTTATAAACTTTTACCTTTTACATTTAACTCTTAATTACTTATATTGATTAATCTAGAGTTATCAGTATATGTTGCATACAACTACTTTCTTAACGATTTTTGCAGTTAGTCTCAGTGAGACTAACAAAAAAAGAGACTCACAGTAAGAAGAAAAAAAAAAAAAAAAAAAAAAAAATTAATAAGCGGTTCATGCTAAGTAGATTAGTTATATCAATCATTATATTATGTCAATCAATGATACCGATGACTTCTTGGTGAATTATTTCCCTAACTTGCCTCCAGATATTATACTTGAAATTTGTGATCAACTTCCTGCTTATTATATTACTGATTTTTTACTATTTTTAAAGAATAATCCAATTAGAAATTTAGTAATTGAAAAATATTTTAATAATGAATTACACTTTATATTAAGTCCAACTAAACGAAATCATTTTTGTAAACCTACAGAATTTGAAAAACTGTTGATTGATATTAATGGATTCCCATTAATTGAAGAATTCTTGGATTTAAATCCTGATATAAATCCAAAATTAATTAAAATTATAACTGGTGGTGATTTTAGATCATTTGAAACACTTATTAATCAATATAAATACAGATTTAATAATAATATTAATCAAATTCATTTACAAATTGAAAATTATGAATTATCAAATGATGATTTCATATTTTTAACTTCAAATTTATCAAATATTTTTAGAATTCAATTATCAGGTATTAAATTAACTAATTGTTTATCAATACTAGAAAATAATGAATTATTAAAATTAAGAAACCTAAAAGAATTAATCATTCTAGGTCATAGTATAAATGATTGGTCAAAAATTTCATTCCCCATTGGATTAAATCATATTGATTTATCTTGGAGATCAACTACTGATGTAACTACTTTAAATTTACCAACTTCAATCGAACATATTTATTGGAATCAAGCTGGTATTAATAGTCAAAGATTATCTCAATTGAATTTAAATAAATCTCATAATTTGAAAACTTTGATGTTAACCTATAATAACCTATTAACAATTAATTTAAATGATTTACCTCAGTCATTAGAAACTCTAGATTTATCTTATAATATATTATCAAATATAATAATTGATGATTATAATAGTAAATGGCCAACGAATTTAAAAACTATTATATTAAGTTCAAATCAATTAACTAATGGACCCCTTAAAAAATTAAACCAATTCGGTTGGCCAGAATCTTTAAAAAATTTAAAACTAGATGATAATCCTTTTAATTCATTAATTGATTTGATTAATTTACCTTCATCTTTGGATTATTTGAATCTTTCCGATAATAATATACAATCTTTACTCATTGATCATTATAACCCGTATAATGATCATTACCCATTCTTTAAATTTCCTCAATACTTGGATTCACTCGATTTATCAAATAGTAAACTTTGGGAATACTCTTCCTTTAATGATCCAACCAAAAGAATTCAATTTCCAAATTGCTTATCTAATTTAAATTTGAGTGAATGTAATATTGATCGATTAAATGTCTTTACTTTCCCATCCTCTTTGAAAAAATTATCATTGACCGGTAATCAAATTAAAAACTTAAATGACTATAATGATGATAAAACAAATTGGAAATCATTACATAATTTAGTCGAATTAGAATTATATTTCAACCAAATTTCAAACTTGTTGTCTTGGATCGGTCCACCAAATTTAAAAATTTTGGATTTAAGATTAAATAAATTTAATCAATTATCATCATTTTATCCAATTTTTAATTCTTGTCATAATGAAAAGTCCTTTAATAATTTAAAATTTTTAAAATTTGATGAAAATATAATCGAATTAATAGATGTGGATTTATCATTACCTCCAAATTTAATTCAACTTTCTTTAGAAAAAAATAAAATCTTGAATTTCCCCTTGAATGAACAATTTTTAAATTCAAATTTACAATTGCTAAATTTAAAAGATAATTCAATTAATAAATTAGATTTCACTCTATCTAATCCAACTAAATCTTCCAAATTATTAACTTTGGATTTAACTGGTAATTATCTATTAAAATCTCATGATTCAAAAAATACCTTCAATGATTGGTATAATGAACTAGAAGTTGCAATTGGTAAGAAAATTACTCAAAGAAAACGTAACATCAATCGTCAACTTGAATTTCGTTGATTCATAGATATATACCCTACAAAAGTAATTAGCTTGACGAAACCTGCTTTTTTTTTTCATTTACTGTTTGGGTGCAATAATTCAGAAAAATGAAAACAAAAATAATGAAAGAAAAAGACGAGTTTACTGACTTACCCTTTACAGATGTAAATAGTACCTATTTAGTCAATGTATAAACTACCTAGTCAATGTATAAAGAAACTTATTATTTACCTTTCCTTTCTAATGATAATCAAGTCAAATAGAACCACTTGATGTTTTAGAATAAAAATAGATCTCATGTATTCTCTGCATCGAATTGGCAATCATCGAAACTCATCGAGTACTTTGCAGTATGGTAACAGGGCTATCCAATCGATCTAACCTTTAGTAACAGATCCAACAAACGGATATAGTTGTCACCTTTGTCCAGGCACATGTCCACTCATCCCTAACCTAGTCCCTAGTCCAGTCCTTAATTCATAATCCAGTCCATAATCCCTAATTCAGTTTCTAATTCAGTTCCTACTCCAGTCCCTAATCGAATGCCTAGTCGAATGCCTAGTCGTCTGTTCCCAGTTACTCTCTCGTTTAACCAATTTTTGTGTCCATTATATTTGCAATTTGCGGTAAAAAAAAAAAAAAAAAAAAGACAATCCCATTGCGACATTCTTTATCCAGCCATTAGTTAAACAAAAACAACAGGCTGAACAGACGACCAACTATTGTTCGTCATTACGATTTAATACGTAATTAAAGACGTGTTTGTGTGGGAAGGATTGCCATGCTACGTTCCAAGTCTTTACTCAATATTGCTTATATACTCTCTTGCTTCCCATCTTTCCTCTTGTCAACTAGGACACTACTACCCATTGATTCTCTTCTTTTGCACCATTTTAGTGGAATTTCTTTTACTCCTCTACCCTTTCCCCTAACACTTGCTCCTTTGACCTATTCTCAGCTTTTGGTGTCGTTGTAAGTTCATCAGTGTTCAGTCCTTGTCAAGTCTACCACCATATTCCTGTTGACCACAGTTGACATTTGTCCCTCTTTAAGTAATTCAAAAGAACGAATATCACAAGAAAAACACCAAAGAATTCAGGACAGTCATCACAAGTTCATTGAAAGTCTATTACAAGATCCCTAGATAGAACTCATAAAAGAATCGTTGAATCCAACTTCATTATCTTTCATTTTTTTTTTTTTTTTTTAGTTTTTTTGAATTTTTCCCTTTTCATCGATTTTTTTCGACCCGTTCATTTATTCCGTCTTTTTTTTTTTTTTCTTAAAAGTCTTCTTGTTCAGCTCTTCTTTATCGAAAAAGCGTGTCACTCTGTATACTAAACACCCTTTTAAAAAAGTATACTAAACACCCTTACTCCAATTTGCTCCTCCTTCCCCCAGTCTTTGTCATTACTGTACTGCTTTTATTAAAAGTTTGTTAGTTTCGCTGCTTGCATTTTTCATTTATCTTTTTTTTTGTCTTAGCATTTCAATCATATTGCATCTCCATAATCATCATGCTGAATCCATTCGAATGTGCTGTGATTGATGGACCCCTGACTCCTCCAAGAGTTAAGCCTTCAAGATCTCATAAGTTGTCTTCACCTCCCCAACTCAAAATCCCAACTTATACTCCCACCACTCCAAGTGGGAAATCAAATCCTTATGGAACTCCTTCCACTTCGAAAAAAGTATCTAATTTCTTAAAGACGCCAATTTCGTCAAAAAAGAATTCATCTTCTTCTACATCTGCATCTGCATCTTCCAACGCTTATTTAAGAACTCCAAATACTTCTAAAAAACCGGCTCCAACTCGTCAACTTCATAAACTGTCTTCTCAAAAAAGTTTGAAAACTCCATTATTACCACCTACTCCAGAATTCACTCCCCATAAAAATCAAACAAGAAGAAGAAATCAACAAGTTGAATCTGTCACATCATCAGCTTCAGACACGTATCTTTCTCATACTCAAAACTCAAGACAGCAACATCAACAATCTAACAGCCAATTGTTGCAACCACCAAAACAACAACCAGACTCAAATACACAATCTGCAAAACTGCATAAGTCAAGTAATAAAGACCAATTGGAATCTCCTAACCTTGAGGCATCTACAACCAATGAAAATTTCTCATTTGGTATGTTTTTACCAACCCCTTCAACCGTTAGAAAAATGAATAATAGCCCAATGCGTAACCTCACTGCTCCACCAGCGATAGATTTCACCAAACTCTCTAGTTTCCACGAAAACTTTCATAACGATGATGATGATGATGAAGATTCATCATTCCAAGACGATAGTAATATTTCAATTGGGGAAAGCTTGAAAGTTGTTGACATGACTCATGATACAACTCATGATTCTCTTTCAATTCCAATATTAAAAGGATCCTTTCTTTCCCCTCAAAAAGATACTAAGTCAATTAAAACTGATTCAATCTTCTCATCTCCTGCTACACCTAGCCGTCAATTGATTGACGATGAAACTATCAAACACTGGCATGGTAAATCGTTTAATAATGAATTCTCGTCTGATGATGATCTTTCAGATGAAGAACTCATTCCTACTTCGATTACTCTTGAAAATCCATTTATCCAATCGTCAACTCCAGCTTTCAAAAGTCATAGTACTCCTACAATAAAGGTTAAGAATCCTTTTGATTCTAAGTCTTCTCCAGCTTTTGGTAAAGGTCAAATTGACTACTCAACTCATGCAGAATATATCAACAATAAAACTGGAACTGTCAGAGTTGTTAAGTTGCTGGAACGTCAAATGAAAATTCAACCAAAGAAATTAGACTTTGCTAGTTTCGCTTAACTTGTTATGGCTTTGCATCTTTCAAAAGGTACATATCAGGTTTTAATAGAATAGTACCTTCAACTTTAACGTATACTTCATTTTTTTTTTTTTTCCCTTTTTTTATTTAGTTCTCCACATTCTTTTTTGCATATTTGCATTGACTTTTTTTTCCCAATATATTTCAGTTCTTTTTTTAAAACATTCATTAACATACCTTGTAATCCCGTATAATCTAGTAGAATTTGTACCAGTTAAACTTCAGAAGATCTCGAAATTTCGCAATGAAAATCTCTTAATTACGAGCAAAAACTGAAAAAAAAAAAATGAAAAAAAAAAGCAGGACCCGAAAAGCGAGAAAAAAGAAAGAAAGATATCAGACAAAACGAAACTCCAAGTTTATATCAACACTTTCCAGTACTTTAATACAATAACGAACAGCAGAATAAAATGTCTTCAATTCCAGGATTTAATGGTGGAATAAGCACAGACGATTCTTCTAATCAGCCTGTCATCGTCGACATTCCTTATCATGCAGAATGGAGATTTGAAGTTCCTTTTAAGACCATTCTTAAACTTACCGTGCTTGAAGGAAATGCAGAAATATTTGGGACTGAATTACCATCTAATGTCGAGCTCAAGTTCACAGGTGCTAAATATTCTATCTATTCGCCTTTGCCAGATGGCTGTAAAATATCCTACACTACAGCTCCTAATAAAGAGAATTTAAATATATCAAGTGAAGATGGAGAAATTAGTGAATATATAAGTGAAGAAACCCCGATGGATCAATATTTGAATTTACATTTTGCATTGGAATTATACCGTCAAAGAGCAACAGACTCAAACCTCAATATTCCCAACATAGAGCAGAGCACCAAGAATCAAGGTCCTAAAGTATTAATCGTGGGTAATCCACAGTCAGGTAAAACAACACTCGCCAAAATATTATGTTCCTACGCATATAAGATGGATAGAACTCCAATATTAGTTAATTTAAACCCTCAAGATGGTGTTTTTGGCTTGCCTGGGTCAATAACATCAACTCCAATTAGTGACTCTTTTGATTTGCAAAGTATCAATGGCTGGGGGTCTTCAACAACATCAGGGACTGCACTTCATAATCCAAAACAACCATTAGTTAAAAATTATGGTTTTACTAAAATTCATGAAAACCTTGATTTGTATAAATATCAAGTTTCAAAATTGGGTGTTGCAACATTGTCAAGGTTGGAAGATGACATATCAATAAAAAATAGTGGATTGATAATTGATACTCCACCATTATCAGGAAAAGACGATTTCACCGTCATTGAAAACATAGTATCTGATTTCGAGGTTGATGTTATAGTAGTGATTGGCAATGAAAGGTTATCAATTGACTTGAAGAAAAAGTTCAAACATAAGTTGGCATCTTCTCAATTAGAAATTGTAAAAGTATTCAAGAGTGGTGGTGTCGTTGAAGTCGATGACGCATATATAAGGAAAACTCAAGAAGATACCATCAAAGAATATTTTAACGGTAACTTCAGAATTCCTTTGTCTCCATTCAAGACAGAAATTGATCTCAAGGATTTCGCTATTTACAAAGGAGTTGAACTGCTGGAATACCTTTCAAGTTTGGCATTCTTACCAGCGGGTGATTCATATACTCCAGAAGAAACTGAGATGTCAGAAACTAAGAAAGAAGATAATGCATTAACAAAATATTATAACCAATTAACTGACATTACACCATCTAACTTGGAAAATTCAATTATTGCAATTACTCAGGTACCCCAGAGTAATAAATCACCAAGGGACTTACTAAATGCTTGCGTGTTAGGATATGCACATATTTCTAAAATTGACGAAACCAAGGGAAAGGCCAAAATATTATTGCCATTCCCTGGGGCATTTCCTCGAAACATTTTAATCGCTACAAGCGTAGGTTATGCTGAGTAATCCTCTGCAAAGAAAATTTGAAATAAATTCATGTTTGTAACTAAATAGATAAATTTATACATATATACATAGTATTTAATATTTCAATCAAACGGGATAGGTTTATAGCCATTCGATTTTTTATTCATTTCAGAAGCTGCAAATGCACTTGGAACCTTAATACCACAACAATCACCCCATGTGTTAATGTTATCCTTTGAATGTACATGACCACAATCATCTTCTTCATCATCGTGGCTATGAGGCTCACTAACACCATCAGGAGCTGGAATCAAGTTACCAAACATAAAATGTTGGATAATAGGCAATTTATTTAAGACCTCTGCTTTGTACATCTTGATCATCCCTTCCTTAATTTTCAACCACGATTTTGCTGACAGTATATCGTCAAGCATGG
Source organism: Hyphopichia fennica (assembly GCA_030444945.1). Taxonomy (NCBI): domain Eukaryota; kingdom Fungi; phylum Ascomycota; class Pichiomycetes; order Serinales; family Debaryomycetaceae; genus Hyphopichia; species Hyphopichia fennica. The sequence continues at coordinate 197,891 of JAJMOB010000013.1, forward strand.
GAGAATGCCATCTCAAACTTAATTTTTGCCCTTGATTGGTTGGAACAGTCTTTATAGTGTTGATAAAATGAATACATTCCAAATACATATATTTCTTATATATGGACTCAACCAATTCATCATTATGAATCAGTTTTGGTTTCATATATGGATGTGTAGATAATTGTGATGCACCAAACAAGAATGGCAAGAAATGGTAATCATCTAATCCCCAAACACCATGAGAACCTGCAGGTTCTAACCAGTATGTTTTTTGTAGTCTTCGCATGATCTCCATATATTTTGTAAATATTTTTAGCACCAAAGCACAGTAATGATCTTCCTTTATTATACTGAGCTGTTTGAGACAAAGTAAGAATGATATGAAGTTAAGTTCATGACCCGACCCATAATCGATTCTTGTTCGATCCCCCCAGGATTCGATTAAGTATTTTGATAGTTCGATTGTAGGATCATTATCAAGATCTTTAATCAATGGACCAATTATTTCAAATGACTTGTTTTTAAGTTCATCATAGAAATCTCTGAATTCAATTTTCCCAAACCTAGATATATCCTTTTCATGAACGACCGGGTGTTCATCAATTATAGTCTCAACTTGAATCAACACCTCTAACAATTTTTGAATGATACCTGGTACGTCAATTTCGGCATCATTAGTCAATCCAACTACCAGCTCTTGTAGATCTTGAACGAAATCGACAATCGTATTATATGTTGGAGAATCAACCCATTTTTCAACATCTTCGGGAGAAACAACCCTTCTCACTGGCTCGATGTAAGTAGTCATATTTAAATTGGAATCACGAAGTAATTGGTAACTGATAACCACTTTTTCAAAAGGGACAAATGTAAATTTGCCATTTTCTATATAAATATAGTTTGGTTTTTCCACGCCGTTCGTCTGGGAGTCTCAGAATTTACAGCTCTTAGAGTTTTAAAGGCTTTGCTGCAAACCTTCTAGCTTTTGCAATAGAGATTTGACCCCAACAAAATGGTTTTCGATATGAATACATGATATTTTGATTATACACTAAGGTAAGACAAGATCCACTTACTCGCTACAAAAATCATAGAATACTGCTCTTTCTTGCAAGTCTCATAACTTAGATATATATATAATTTTGATTTTGTGTAATGTAAATCTGACTGAGGAAAAAAATTTGAATTGATAAAATTTTCAACATTTAACGGCCTACCCTCCAGGTTTTTCAAGGCCATTTCAATAAACAACATCACGTCAGCAACTAATATGAGTGGAATACTAACGAAATCAACCAAACATGGCTTCTTTCTTTTCCCCCAGTCCAAAAATGTTTTTGAGAATCAACTAAACTCTTCTCAACTTCTTTCGTCATTATGGTATAAATCAAAGATTGTGGATCAAATATCGGTCAATTCCCCTACTACCTTGCCCCTAGATATCAAATCAAAATCTGAAATACATAAAGACGTTGCAGCTGAAAACCCTGAAAAAAAGGGACTTTCATTAACCGTCAAGCAACTGACAGCCTACGCAAAGTCTCTACTTTACTTCTACCGTAAAGGTATTCTGAATGTTTGGAATAATAAATTTGAAATGAATAGATTAAAGAAGTCCGGTTTCAAAATTACTAATCAGCTTAATAACAAAGGGGATGACGTTAGTATAAGGATACCCGGATTTACCAAATTAACTTCAGAAATGGCACAAGCCTTATACATGAGCAAAATTGAAAATGAAACTCTGAGAGACCCTTCTCTGGTTACTGTTGTCAAAAAAGGCGAGACCTCAAAACTTATAGATGAAGGTTTGTTTAGTATATCTAGAAAAGACTACCAATTGTTGAAGAGAACTCCAATAGACTTTCTTAAGCTTCCAAATTTTGCAATAGTGTGCATGATATTTGCTGAAATGACACCGCTTCTTTGTTACGCCATCCCAGAAATCACTCCTCTGACATGTATTTTACCTTCCTTGATCCCAAGAGTATGGTCACCTAAAGCCACAAAAGAACTTCGTGATTTAAGATTGAAAGAGCATCAACAAGAAACCTTACAAAACTTGGCCTTAAAAAATGCGTACAATCTTCCTTTAGAAGATGTCAAATTAACTTGCAAGGCGTTACGTTTAGTTACTAAATACATTCCAATTTCAATTTTTCCTGAAGCAGTATTGCGTCGTCGTTTACAGGAATACTATCTCTATTTAAAAGTTGATAATTACTTTTTAAGTGGATTAAATGGCAAGGATTTTGGAAATTTATGGAATTTATCAAACCAAGAGTTGATAATGGCAGCATTGGAAAGAAACCTCATTTTGGATATCGATGGTGATACAAAAAGATTTGAGTCCTTGACTGACGAAACAGCAAAGAAATCAGAAATGGATACTTATTTCAATGAGTTGAGGTTGAAGTTATTTCACTTTATAATTGACTTTGAAAGTTATAATGTGGGTTACTTGGGTGTCAACCATTTGATCAAAGATCCAGTTGATTTTCAAACAATACTAGAATGGAGAAAATAGATTAAGTAGTGATTCTATGAGCTCAACACTTGTAAATATATAACTATGTGAAGTATACTATGTGAAGTATACTATTAAGTTAATTTGTATATACGTATATACGCCAGCCAGAACATCCATACACCTCTGTAAATTTTTTTTTTTTTTTTTTTTTTCCCCCTTTGATGGTAAACAAATACCTCTTTAAAATGGAAAAACACCAAGATACTTTACTACTACTTCAAAAACCAGAACTAATCAATCTAAAAGAATGCCAGTTGAAGAGGGTGATAAGAAAGATGTGCTGTCTCCAAGTCCAGATGCAGCCATCAAGATCACTGATGGACTGGAAAGATCTGATGAAGACAAGTTCACTCACGATGATATAGTACCAGGTTGTAAGGTTTACGTTTCGAAAGATGGGGAATTCAGATTAGCAGAAATTTTACAACAGCATGTCAAAAAGGGTAAAAGGATATATTATGTTCATTACCAGGAATTTAATAAGAGATTAGATGAATGGATTGGTCTTGATAGAATTGATTATAAGAGAGCCATGATAGTTCCTGAAGTTAAAGTTGAAAAGAAGGATGAAAAGAAGGACAAACTGAAGGCCCTGAAAAAATCAAAATCAAAGAATGCCAAAAATCAAAAATCCGCAACGAATACACCTCAACCTGAAGATAGTAAATCTGAAACTCCACTTATCAAAAATGAAGATGAAATGGATTTGGATAATTTAAATGTACAAGGTTTGAAGAGACCAGGTGAAGAGGTCAGCAGAGAGGAAGAAATTAAAAAATTAAGAACAAGTGGTTCAATGACTCAGAATCATTCTGAAGTAGCAAGAGTTAGAAACTTATCTTCGGTTATATTAGGTGAGCATATAATTGAACCTTGGTATTTTTCTCCTTATCCTATTGAACTTACCGAAGAAGATGAAATCTATATCTGTGATTTTACGCTATCGTACTTTGGATCTCGCAAACAATTTGAAAGATTTAGAAAAAAATGTTCAATGAAACATCCACCAGGAAACGAAATATACAGAGACGATAAAGTAAGTTTCTGGGAAATCGATGGAAGAAAACAAAGGACGTGGTGTCGTAATTTGTGTTTACTTTCGAAACTATTTTTGGATCATAAGACTTTATACTATGATGTTGATCCATTTTTATTTTATATTATGACTACAAGGTCAGACCAAGGACATCATGTCGTGGGGTATTTCTCTAAAGAAAAAGAAAGTGCTGATGGTTATAACGTTGCATGTATCTTGACTCTTCCGTGTTATCAGAAGATGGGGTTCGGTAAAATCTTGATCCAATTCTCTTATATGTTATCCAACGTTGAAAACAAGGTGGGTTCACCTGAAAAACCGTTGTCAGATTTGGGTTTATTATCATACAGAGCATTTTGGACTGATACCTTAGTTAAAGTGTTGGTTGAAAGAAATAATCCTCAACTATACAAAAAAAATAATCCTCAATTGTTTGATGATGAGAGTGAGCTGACCCCTCCGGCTACTGGCAGGGCAGGTTCAAATGGTGAAATCACTATTGAAGAAATATCAAGTATCACTTGTATGACTACAACAGATATTTTACATACTTTATCAACTTTACAAATACTAAGATACTATAAGGGCCAACATATTATCGTGATTACTGATCAAATTATGTTACTATATGACAAATTAATCAAAAAAGTGAAAGAGAAGAAGAAACACGAGTTAGATCCTCGTAAATTGAGTTGGACCCCACCTATGTTTACTGCCAACCAATTACGTTTTGGCTGGTAGGATTTCCCATAATCTACTATATAATGACGTTCACGAGATTGTGTAATTACTATTTTACATGTATTTAATTGTATACTATTATCTATAATACAAGATATTTCCTATCGATGTAATGATGCAGTTATTTCTTTCATATTTCTTGACCCCATATCTTGACACTTTTGTCACCTTCACCACATATCAACCTCAACCCCGACATATCAAATGTAGAAGCATATATAGAAGAAACATCGGTACCAGGAACAGGTTTTGAATAATCTGATTGAACGAGTTTACCACTAACATAGTCATAGAATTCCATTTTCCCATCGTCATACCCCGCGAAAATAGTGTTGGACGTAGGTTCTATGGCTAATGAATTGATAATGTTACTTTCAGCGCTCTTGGCACCATATTCATTGAGAAGCTCACCTCCTGGCAAGAGCCATTCTTTTATAGTCCCAGATGAGTCTCCTGAGCTGAACGTCATTTCTTCCGGGTGTAATACCATCAGTCTTATACTTTTTGTGTGATGAGTTAGTGCCAATGATGTTGTTTGTTTTCGTATATCCCATAGTCTTATGGTAGAGTCCATAGAACTTGATATGATTTGAGGATCACCAATCTGGCTGACAATACTACTTATATCACTTCTATGACCTGTTAAAACCATCACTTGAGCTCTCGATCGTATATCCCATACTCTTATGACTTGATCACGACCACCGGTGAAGAGTAAGTCCAATTCGGGATGTAGCGCCATTGCGTAAATACCACCCACATGACCATGATAATTACGTATTTGACAGCCTGAAGGGTGATTCGTTCTTTCTAAATCCCAGCATCTAACAGTCTTATCTTCAGAACCAGAGAAAAGGTAAGGAAATCGGGACGATACTGCTAGCGCTCTCACTCCCATGATATGCCCTGTTATTGTAGCTTTCAATTTCAGACTAGCAAGGTCCCACACCTTAATTGTTGAATCAGATGAACCAGTTACGAACCACTCATTGGTAACTGGATCTGGTGTAACAGATCTTATCCAACCTTGGTGTGCTCCTGCAATGACCCTATGAAGTTTCCATTTAGATTCTGAAGACGGATGTGGTGCTTCATGCTGAGCTGGGTCGAATTTTATTAAAGAGCCACTGCCCTCGGCAGAAGCTTGCTTTGGATGTCCAGATAAGACAATATTATCATCCATATCTATGGTCTCATCAGGACTGGATGAATTTATTCCTCGGAAGACATAGTCAAGTTTTGAGTTCTTGTAAACTGCCTCGGTTAATGTATCATGAGGAGGTATTAGAGGACCATCATCAAGCTTAAATAGTTCCTTATATGAAGCCATTATGATATTTGACTGTGACAACTCAGAGACGATCACTCAAATATGTTATCCTTTTAGCTGCTTTTATGTTTTTTTTTTTTTTTTTTAATCTTTTTCTCTGCGCAGCATCAAAAAAAAAACAAGGACCAAATCGAGTCAACAAATTTAGTTAACTGCTTAGCTTAGCTTTAAGACAAATTCTACACATAAAGCAGTCTGAAAGGAATTGATATATAATCTACCTGATAATACTGAATACTACAATGCAACCCAAGCTATGTAAGAGTTTGTTTGATTTGCTAGCGAACTCACACAGCAGCGTAAAATATAAGATAATCCAGATAATTCCTCCACTAGAAGAATACGATGTACAAGGTCCTTTTATTGTACATAATTCACCAGACGATACACTAGACATAGGTTTAACTAAAAAAACTTACTTAAAACTCTTCATTGAGGCCCATACATACTGGCACGAAATCATTCAACCGAAGGAACTACATTTCGAAGAAAACTTAAGAGCTCTAGACACTGACATGTTATGGGACATTTACTATTCTACGTTGGGATACTTGGCGGTTACAAATGAAAACCACACTATTATGAGGTTACATGAATTGGTCTTGTCATACCTTGCTGCACGGGAGGACTGGAACGTGGTTTTAGAATCTGAACTAAATTTTCTAACTTGCCTAGTGAATAGTAAATTGAAAAGAGTAAACAAGAGCTCATCCATATGGTATTTGATCAAGAAGGTTTCAATTAAACTAATCTTCAAAAACTTATCAGAGAATAGATCGCGGTATGAGATGTTAATAGATAGAACGATAAAGTCAATTGACCTCCATTTTGCTAACTACTATGCATCTTCTTTCTTAAAATGGCTTATAAGGTACAACTATACTTTAATGAATGAAGATCCTCATAAAGATATGCTCAGAGATATGGATAGGCGACTTCTTGATTCGATTATAAAGCAATGTCATCTGAAGCTATCTGACTTTTCATTGTGGTCTTCATTGGAGACGTACTTGAGAACACACACCAATACAGATAATCCTGACGTCTATAAGTTTTTACAAGAAGAGCTTTCGCTCATTAACAATGAGAAATTTGAAAGTGATGTTGATGTTAGGCTAGACACCAAATCAAAGAAACCTGATGAAGCCATTATAAGCTTAATTGAGAAACAACTCTCTTGGTTGATTCAAATTGATTGCACGGTAATTACTCCCTTTAATTCTCTTTTACTTCCTGCTTTTGATATGGATATCACTAAAGAATACAAGCAACTGTTTATCAGTAAGATTGAACTGTATCAAGAGTCGATTGAACAGCAAGTTTCCAAGCTAATTGAATCACACCAAATGGATTCAGAAGCCGAAGCCTATCAACGTAAAACACATTTTATAGCACTTCTAAATAAGCTAGTTAGATATAATAGTTAATGATTTTTTTATGACGATTTTGCAATAAAATGGTAGAATGAGATATTTGTGTGCGCTAACACAGTTTCCTTTCCTTTTCAGTTTTTTTTTTTTTTTGAGTGTCAGTAAATTAAGGGAACAAGATCAAAAAAGATGGAGATGATTTTTTAGCAAAGTTACTTCCTTGTTGTTCAAATAACTCTAACAATCCATACAAACCTAAGGAACAGATATAGAATAAGTGCTGTCGACAGCTCCAGATAAATATCAGTGCTTTAGTAAATAAATTAATATGGTAAGTATAAACATTCAAACTTTTTCGATCTTCAAAGTCAATGACAAAAACTAACGTATATATTTAGTTGAAAATCCGCCAATTACAGAAAAAAAAGCAAGAAGAAGCTGCTGCTGCAGCTGCCGCTTCTGCAGAATATCCAGGTAGAGGAGACACACCTGAAAATACCAATAAAGATTCTAGTAGTCTCGAAAGACAAAAGGTTAGCGCTGCTCAACTTAGATTACAAAAAGACATAACTGCATTAGAATTACCACCAAGTATTAAGGTGATATTTCCCGACCCTTCTGATTTATTTAATTTTAAATTAACCATTAACCCACAACAAGGATATTATAAGTCTGGTATATTTGAATTCAAAACTGAAATCAATAGTAATTTTCCTATTGAACCTCCAAAGATTAAATGTACAAATAAAATTTATCACCCAAATATTGATTTGGATGGTAACGTTTGTCTAAATATATTAAGAGAAGATTGGTCACCAGTATTAAATTTGAATTCTGTTCTCATTGGGCTTAACTTTTTATTCTTGGAACCAAATCCAAATGATCCGTTGAATAAAGATGCGGCTAATGTATTGGCTAAAAATAAGAATCAATTCACTAGAAATGTCAGAGATTCAATGAGAGGTGGTTATATTGATCATGAATATTATGATCGTGTCATATAGTTCACTATTGATACTATTTTTAATCATTTGTACCCCTTTCATTTTTCACTTCTTAGTACATTTTTCCATTCATGGACTTAATAATAGTTTACTTAAACCAATATGACGATTGCTTGCAACATCCGATGAAATTCATTAAGTTCTTTCTGTTTTCAAGTATCTATTTTGACTTTTAAACGATCTCAAACACGTTCATCGTGAAGCTCTTCATTTCTTCTGTTGCACCACAATTTTTCTATTCACTTTTCTTTTTGTTGGCAGGAAATACTTTTATGGTGACTTATTGCAGGATTATTTCACCCGATTGCACCAATTCGCCAATGGTTTATTCATTTCTTTATTTAAGATACAATAAAATTATAGGCTCTTTAAGACATCATCAACTTCAGCAATAATTGCAACTGTATTTCCCTACTCAATACTTTTATAGATTTGACAATAAATGAAACTAACCCTGAAAATATTGAACCAAGTACCAACTCACCCATATCTTAAGCACTTCCATGTGAAAGCGGAAAGCGGGGAATCGAGTGAGCATATCGAATTGTTGGGTTTCACCAAGTATCTTTCAGAATTAGAAGTAAGTCTAGTTAGTTTGAACAGTTCCAACTGAAAGTTCCATTCTTCATGGTAACAACTGTAAACAGCACTGGAATCGCAGTCCTAATGAAATGTTTCTATAATTATAACACCCTCTCGTAATGTAAACACAGTGCTGGGCCCTATATGGTATATTAACCTCTGATTGACGTTAACACAATCGGGGTCACAAAAGACATGATCTCAAACTTCCATGAGCGTGTTTTTTTTTTTTCTCTTGTTAAGTTGTAGGCACAGTGTAAAAGTTCATAATACTAAAAAGGGCTATGAATTATATAGGCGTTTTTTTCTTTTTTCAACAATAAAAATCATGATCCTATAGCACTATACATTAAACTGGTTGAGCAATGCTAAACAAATGTTGTAAATCACCCACACTGGAATGTAAAAGGATTGAATTGGCCTACTCGTGGATTTAGACTTGGCCAATTGAAATAAAAATACGCATGCTTATGAAGCTTAAATTAAGAACAAAAGAGTCATTTTATGTTGAACTCTGCTCTAGTATTCCATTATGTTTGTATTTGGCTCCAGTTAGGAGCTGGTATCATTGAGTATCGGTGTCTGAAAGCCTTGCAAGTGCATCTCAGACCAACATAAATACCGAGTACCACTAATAGACAATACTCTATACGTAAATCAACAGAATCAACTGTAAATCAAAACAAGAAAGAAAGAATTAACGAAGTAAACAAGAAGGTAAACTTCGAGGACTTGAATATACTGCTAGGTTTTGCCGTAAAAACTTCAAACTATTGCAAATATCTGCCTCGGGACTGTTTGACTAAAACTGGATTGCAAAAAAAAGGAGAGAAAAAAAAATAATGTTCAAGGCTTTATTTGCAGTTTACTTTTCGAACCTTCATGGGTTGTTTTACTTTATACTTTTTGAAAGCAAATCAAGAAAACTGGTTCACTTTACAACGTAGTCTTAACTACTAGTAGGTCTTTGCTGGACTTGGAGTAATGGCAATCGGTGACTCGGCGTTCAAGTGATTCATTACGAGCGAAAAACGCAAGGCGTAGAAAAAGAAATGGAATGACAAGAAAGCATTCACCTATTGATAGTGAACTAGAAAGGGTGAGGGAATCATTGTATGAAATTGTTAGAAAGGTTTCCGGGTTATGAAGTTGAAAAGACAATTGCAGCTGTACTTACGCTATACAAAAAGAATAAGAGCAATTTAAGATGGTTGAAAAATGACAAAAATGACCAAAGACCAAAATGCAAAAACAAAAAACAAAACAAAAAAACGTTCCATCACTAGCAAAACACTATAGGGGTTTCAACCATTTGTTTACTAATAGGATAGATTTTCTTAATATGTATGTTGAGCCAGATAGCAATTAATCTGAGTGGCTTTTTGTCTAATGCTACTCTTGGTATCAATTAAGATTCGCGAAATCAGTCAATGACATGTTTGTATAGTAGTTAAAGCATCAAGAAAAAGTATTCTGAAGCACAAACGTGCTATTCTGGTGAAAACTGTCGAGTCAGTAAATCAAATGAAATTCAAAAAGTAAGCATTTGAAAAAACCTCACCTAGACGAAACTTGAATCAAACAAATCGGCTTTGACATTTTTACCCAATGACGTGAAATTGTATGAAAAATTTCCCAATTCCATATATTGAAGGCATATCAAACAATTACTGCTTATTAGTCTGGTATTTGTTCAAGCCCTGTTAAGCATCAGGTACTATTATTAATTTTGAATATGTGAAATATGTCGCATATTCCAATGTAAGTTTGTGCAAATAACGTTTGACATCCCGAATGAAATTTAATGAATCTGTTCCATCACTAATCGGGGATTTGAATCTACATATTGCATTAAAGATTCAATTTTGTAAAACCTTGCTACACTATTAGGGGTCAACATGACTGAAGTATTTTTTATGGCCCTGCATTACGTATTGGCTATGAAGAAAACAGAAAAAGATTAGCTTAGAAAAGCTTTTTTGACAGCCACTGACAAAAAAGTAATAGTTGCAACCCAAAAATCTTTCAACTTCAACTACCTAATTTAGCCAGTTATTGCACTGTTTGGATAGACAATCAACCAAACTGGAAGTCCTTGTACGAAGTATTTCATCAGTACTCAAATGAGATTGGCCAGTGTATAAGCAGGGGGGTTCTAGTGATATTACCGGTGAATATGAATTGTGGGTAGTTCATAACCCCCACCTCTTCGAGACTGGATTTCATCTTTGATTTGAGAACAAACAGTCAAAAACAAAAAAGAAAGAGAAAGAGAAAAAGAGGCGAGAATAGCGAGAGGAACCAAAATTGAGTTTGAATTAGGTACAGTAAGAGCCCCGTCAAGTAACATGGCTTACTTCTTTTCATCTTTCTTTCTTTTCTTTTTTGCTTTGTTTTTTTTTTTTCAAAATGGAAAAATTCCTTTAATTGAATACTAAATCAACGGAAGAAAGTGCCCTGGTTCACAATTCAAAGAAAGTGCAGGAAAAGCTATTGAAAATTGATCCATAGAGGTACCACCATGATCGAAGGCAAAGGATAAAAAGAAAAGTTCTTTTTTGAAAACCACCACAGTGGATACTTAATTAATGGACCAATCCATGCTTAGCATCAACGGTGGATGCAAATATTGACATGAAAATGTGGTTAGTGTGGAATATGCTGGGGGTAATCACTGCAAATGATCTCCTCAAACAATACTGCCTCGAAATTTTTCATTTTAGTGATTGCTCATCTAGTATTTGATGTATTTTATTACTATTGCCAGATGATTTGTTAGTGATTCAAGTACCGACTAGGCCTGTAAAATGATAGACTGCTGAAATTATCATTGTAACTGGCCCTTTTTCCCTTTTGCCTTTTTTGTCATTTTTTTTTTTTTTTTCTTTTACATGCCTACCATTAATCATAATTTCACAAAATATAACACCCCCGTGTTTGTATCTATGGAGTAATGGGAATTTTTCAAATGGTTTTGAAAGTGAAGTGAAAATATAATCATTTTACGGATACTTTTCAATTATGTTCATTATTATGAATCCCCGATGTAGGTAATTGACTTAAATTACGCTTTCCATTAGACTTTTAATGCTATTATAAGGAACACCGATAACATTCAAATGCCTTGGAATGATACCATAGATCCCCGGCTAGTTGCAACTAGGCTATGAAATATTTGATTGTGAATACAACAATACTGGAATTATGTATACTAACAATCCCCTTTTTGACAAGTTCAATGGTATATGGGTTTGTGAAGTATTAAGTCAATTTGCATTTGTACCGTTTTATAGCTTTGTTTGTGTGAGGTACCTACTATATATACAATCCTACACGACCATGACATGGTTAAGCAATCTTCTTTGTTCTTCGGTATCCATTTTCTACTCTATTGCTTGTGGTTTGATGATTTGATGCTAGATATTCTATCACAGTGGAGGTTGTTCTAATGATTGTTTTCTTTTTTTTTTTTTTTCTTTTTTTTCAATTTGGTTTTCTTAAGTTCATAATCAAGTCAGTCAATCACCTCCTTTGAATCCACAATTACACGTTGATTCGTTAATCGGGTTTCTCATAGAACAGGTTGGACTACATTGTCTATAGAACGGTCTTCGCTTAAACAAATATTTGGTTAAGTTGCCCCCTCCTTTTTTGAATCGACAATGTGTCTCTTTTCCAATTGGTGATATGCAACCTTCACCACAGCTTTTATACTGTCTCATAATTCTTCCTTTTTCTTTTTTTCCAGCAGATGTTGTCATTTTTGTTTGTTTAAGGTTTCCCTTTCATTGTCTACCAATATCCATCATCATCTACACTAGCGGATAATTCTAGCCTTGTTGGGTAAATGGGTTTTCGAATGGGTGTTTTTTTTTTTTTTTTTTGCTTTCTTTTGCTGCTCCTCAATTAGTTTCTTTTTGCATTTTTTGCATTTTTGCATTTTTTGTTTTTTTTCAATTTTGCGTTTATGCTACCCCATTACACTGTTTTACTCTACTCATGATTCTGTGTCTCGTAATAGGGTTTTGACCTGTATTTCTTTTTTCTTTTTCATTAATTAGTGACAGTGGTGGCGTAATAGTCATGTTAGTATACTTCTAACTACTTCTACTATTTTCCAAAATTATCTTTTCTATCATATTCCAAATATTATAAATAAATCCAATGATCCTGTCAATTTGTTAAATATTTTTTCCTTCCTTTCTCTTCATCAATTATTCATTAGGACATTATCCAATATACTATTGAATAACTTTTTCCTTACTTCAACCTTATAGACTCAAAACACATATATATATAATGAGATTCTCAGATTCCGTTATTCTTTCAATCGCTTTGGCTTCAGTTGCTCAATCTGCTGCCGTCGCTAAGAACTGGCAAGATTCTCCTTCTGGTCCTATCAGAAGTGCTGATGAACCTCCAGCTCCAACTGGCTCTGCTCCAGCTCAAAATGGTACTCAACCGTTCCCATCTTTCCCACCACCACCACCACCATCTGGCTCTCTTCCACCACCACCACCATCCGGTGCTGCTCCATCTGGTCCAGCTCCATCCGGTCCAGTTCCATCTGGTCCACCTCCAGCTGAAAAGAGAGATGCTCCAGCTCCATCTGGTGTCCCACCTCCACCACCATCTGGTTCTATTCCACCACCACCACCATCAGGTGCTGCTCCATCTGGTCCAGCTCCATCCGGTCCAGCTCCATCTGGAATTGTTATTCCAGCCGAAGCTCCAGCTGAAAAGAGAGGTTTATTTGACTTCTTAGGTTTAGGTGGTGATGATGAATCATCTGCCCCAGCTCCATCTGGTCCAGCCCCAACCGGCGGTGCCCCAGCTGAAAAGAGAGACGCTCCAGCCCCATCTGGTGTCCCACCACCACCACCATCTGGCTCTCTTCCACCACCACCACCATCCGGTGCTGCTCCATCTGGTCCAGCTCCATCCGGTCCAGTTCCATCTGGTCCACCTCCAGCTGAAAAGAGAGACGCTCCAGCCCCATCTGGTGTCCCACCTCCACCACCATCTGGCTCTCTTCCACCACCACCACCATCCGGTGCTGCTCCATCTGGTCCAGCTCCATCCGGTCCAGTTCCATCTGGTCCACCTCCAGCTGAAAAGAGAGACGCTCCAGCCCCATCTGGTGTCCCACCACCACCACCATCTGGCTCTCTTCCACCACCACCACCATCCGGTGCTGCTCCATCTGGTCCAGCTCCATCCGGTCCAGTTCCATCTGGTCCACCTCCAGCTGAAAAGAGAGATGCTCCAGCTCCATCTGGTGTCCCACCTCCACCACCATCTGGTTCTATCCCACCACCACCACCATCCGGTGCTGCTCCATCTGGTCCAGCTCCATCCGGTCCAGTTCCATCTGGTCCACCTCCAGCTGAAAAGAGAGATGCTCCAGCTCCATCTGGTGTCCCACCTCCACCACCATCTGGTTCTATCCCACCACCACCACCAGCTGGTGCTGCTCCATCTGGTCCAGCTCCATCCGGCCCAGCTCCTTCTGGTCCAGTTCCATCTGCTCCTTTCCCTTCTGGTCCAGCTCCAGCTCCATCTACTTTGGTCTCTGCTCTTCTCTAGATTAGTTCGTAATTGAGTATAATTACTAAAGCTGGTTTTTGCTAGTTATGCTACAACTACTCAAACTGCTTATGATGTTTTTCTTTTTATAATTTTATGTTTCTACTTTTACTTTTTTATTTCATTTGTGCTTTCGTCATCCTGTCTCGATCATTATCTTCTGGTGGGAAAATAATTGATTATTATACAGTGAAGGACAATTTTATATTTCCAACTTCCTTTCAGGAAATGTTTTTTTCAAAATTCAGTGGTTCTGTTTTTTACTTCTTTATGTTTTCGCAATAAACGAATTTTGTTTCTTTTCAAATATTACTTGTAGTCTTTCTTATTTTTCATATACAAAAATCATCAGCAATATTCAATTACTTTGCTTTAACCCTCAGGGATGATTTTCAAATATGAGAGTTATGGTGTGTAAATCAAATTTGCTCATATTTCTCAAATCAGGTGAATTTGTGTAATGCTGCGAATTGCGAAAAAACAAAAAAGAGAGAAAAAAAAAGAAATCAAACCGTTCGACTCGTTCAACTGTAGTCAGGGCTGCGGATACACTTATTGTCTAATCAGAATATGAATCACTACAGAATATATTGAATATATTGCAAACATGAAATTTATTGAGATAACCGAATTTCGCCTTCAATTCGATGGCCCGTTGTAACCAAATAAGGTACTCGAGGTCTCATTGACAAGAGAAAGCAGTACCAATTCATAAGACTTCGTCACATTTATAGCTCCCTACACAAGGGGACATGACTAACTCATATTTCAGGTGGTGGAGTATCAAGGACAAGAAGTGACCAGAGATTCAGAAAAATAACGACAATCTTGTTTGCTGCCATTTCTTTGTATCCAAGATTTTCCAAATTTCATCAATCTTTGGTAAATCTCGTAATGACAAATTGGTTGAACGACTTCAATCTATACCGTTATATCTTGCTTGCTTATTTGAATCATATACAGGCTAATCCACACTTTTCCCATTTAGAGTCCAGTGGTGACCGATTAGGTTCTATGTAACTCTGTAGAGCCGATCATAATTTGGTTTCAGGATCTGTTGATTCACTTACAGGAGTACCACAGATAAGCCAGAGTAAATCCGTTATTCTTGATGTAATTACTGATTGGTATTGAAGGTATTCGTACTTGATTTTTTACGTTTTTTCAATAAGAACCTATCAATGAAACTCAAAAGTTTAATAGCATGAACGCGGACTTGAATCAACGGTTGATATTTGAGCAAAGTCATATCAAGCAGTTCCGAATACCGAAAGTTGATACTTTGTGGTAGTTTATGATTCGTATATGTCCTAACCATAACCACGAAGGAGTCAATATGATCAAATTTGCAATAAAACAATTTCAGATTAAAGCGTGAATCTAAATTGTATGTCATATTAAGTGCAGTTAAGTCTATTGTTCTCAAAGAAATTTTGACAGGATTGGACTATTCCATGAAAAAAAGAAAAGTTAGTGAGGTAATTAGAAAGTTACGAAGTATTTCTATCTACTAAGCAAAACATAGATGGTAAACCCATTGCCGAAGAAATATGAACTATTTTGCCTTATTCATTGTTATGTTTCGATAAATTCTTTCTTTTTCTTTTGTCTGGTTAGTATTAAATTCAAGGTTATAACTACAACCTTTGGATATGAAATTTTTATTCATCGCAAGAATATTTGTTATAGGACTCTATAATAAAGCTTAAGTAAATGGTGTAATAACCGGAAAGAAAGAGGAATCTACAAAGATTGGGAATAACGAACACTCTCATAAATATCGTTTATTAAATACATTCAATTATATAAATTTCTTTTTTTGTTTTAAAAACCAAAACCACCTTGGTTCCCACCACCAAAAGCGTTACTACCACCAAAAGTGTTACTACCACCGAATGGACCACCAGGGAAGCTGGGGAAAGAACCCCCACCACTACTTTGACCTCTCAAATTACCTGGTAATCCATTACCAATATCATCAAGATTATCTTCGGTTAAAGGGTCATCAAATCTGGCTCCTGGAGGTACACCTAATCTCGAAGAACTACCTGGGCGACCTTGACCGAATAATGGATGATCTGGTGAAGGATACATACCACCACCATCATTTCTTGTATCACCTAAAGGATCAATGAATGGTTTTAATTCTGGATTTCTTGGTAAACCAGGAGGATTTAAATCACGATCCCCCACCGATGGGAAATTTCTATTCACGGGATTTGAATTCATTGAATGTTGAATTTCCAATTCATCTTCAAAACCAGGCATATCGGGGATGTTCTTTTTAGGAGTATTTTCCAGACCAAATCTATTTAAAGTAGATGATAGATTGGGGTCATCTCTTTCAATTGAGTGAGATTCTTTTGGAGGTTGTTGAGGAATGATATCATTTGAATCTTTATTACAATCGAATAATTCTTTTAATTCATCGATATCAATTTTTGAATTGATAAAATTATTAAATTTACTAATTAAATCATTTGATAAATTAATTTCATCCACTGGGAATTTAACACTTTCCAAATCATTCGACCAATTAATTAAGATATTATCAACTTTATTATTAGATTGAGGTTTAACTAAATTAATCAAAATCAAACTTTCTGGATTTAATTCATTAACATTGATGGTTAATAAAATTTTATCGAGATTGTTAACTTTAATTGACCATTGATGCAGTTTATCAGATTCATTTATTGCCACATGATCATAGTTACCATTTCTAGGACATAACGAACCCAAATAATTATTTATGAGTTTGTTTGTTAACTGAAGGTACGTAATAATCGTCATTATTCGAAATTAAGATTATGGATCAACTTAAATCAAAAATTATTTAATATAATAAGAATGAAAAGTTAAGCCTTACCCCATAAATCTTTATCTACTTTCTTGTTCTTTTTGCCTACTCTTTTTCTTTTTCTTTAGGGGCTAGACAAAACACCTGTACATCTCTTCTTTTTTTTTTCTTTCTGCACGTGACCCCGAAGCAACTTTCCACCTGTTAAAATATTAAGTTAGCCATTCTCTAAAATTGAATTTAACATGACCGAGTACCCGTAGTCCGTGATACCCTTCTTTTTTTTTTTTTTTTTTTTTTTTTGAATTGAGGTAATTAGGTCTAATTGGATCAGATATTCAAGCCTTCAGGAGCATCCAACCTTAATCTTTGAAATTTTTTTTCTGTCTCTCTTTTTTCCCTGTTTTTTCAGTTAGAGTAATTCGTAATTTAAAATTATAAAATTTTTTTAAAATCGGAATCAACACACTACAACTAAAAAAAAAAAAGAGAGACAAAAAAAAAAAAAAAGAAGCAAAAAGAGAAAAAGAGAAAAAGAAAAGAAAGATATATAGGAAAGATACACTTTTTTTTCTTTATTGAACAACTCTTCATCAATATAGTATAATCAATTACCACACGTTAGTGTATCCATTATATTCAGTATATCCAGAACAAGCCTTCCATTGATTTCAACGTATAGCGAGTTCAAGATTCCTACTCCCAATTTTCACCCGCCCCTAGTCCATAGCGTTTAAAATTAGCTTTTTCGCCGTGAAGATCAATAAAGATTTTACCAATACACAAGCCAGGTTGAAAATTTAATTGATATATGAACCATGACTACTACTGTACCATTAATCTATTCATTTCCTGAATTTTTAGGAGTAGCCGATGCAGTTGCCGATCATGTAATAACTGCTCAAAATATGACATTGTATAATACTTTAGATACCAATCAAATTAATATTATTAAAGTTAATAGATTAACTCGTCCTCAATTATTTAATTCCTCAAGTTCCATGTCGGTTAATGGTAGTAATGTTAATTTAGCATCCACCGGCGTATCAGCATCAAGTTCCCCTTCTCCAACCACCACTGGATCAATTACTCCTAATATCATTCATAATAATACTAATAATAATAATAATAATAATAATAATAATAATATAAATACTACACCAAGTTCTACGAATATTAGTAATAGTATTAGACTGCATCGTCGTACTGGTAGTGGGAGTGGACCAATTAATGGTAATTCTAATAAGAAGAAGGAGAAGAAGAAGAAATCTGAAGTTAGATTTAAAATTGCCATTAGTGGAGGATCATTAATTAAAATATTAAATCAAGGATTATTAAAAAGACAAGATGATATTGAATGGGATAAATGGGATATTTATTTTACTGATGAAAGATTAGTACCATTTGAAAGTCAAGATTCAAATTATGGACAAGCAAAAAGAGAAATATTTGATCAAATTACTGGAGATAAAAAACCAAATATTTATCATATTGATGAATCATTAATTAATGATTCACAAGAATGTGCTGATGGATATGAAAAATTATTAATTGATAATTTTGCTAAAAAGGATAGTGTTAAATTACCAATGTTTGATTTATTATTATTAGGATGTGCACCAGATGGACATATTGCATCATTATTTCCAAATCATGGTGAACAATTACGAGAAAAATTAGCTTGGTGTTTACCAGTATCTAAAGCCCCTCTGGGACCCGAAAATAGAATTACATTATCAATTCCTGTCATTAGTCATGCTCATCGAGTTACATTTGTGGTTGAAGGTTTAACCAAAGCCCCTATAATGAGAATCATTATGGAAAGACCCGAAAAGGGATTACCCAGTTCAATTGTTAATGAAGGAGCAGCCGGTAGAGTAACTTGGTTTGTTGATGATGATGCTTTAAATGATTGTTATGATATTACCAAAAAGAAGTATAAATATTTAAGTATTGAAGAACCAAAGTAAATTAAATCTACTGGTAATTGGTATTTTAACTAATTTTTTCCTCTCATGTATATGTATGTATGTATACATATACACATACATACATATATATATATTTCAGTGTTTATTCTTCACTGATCTCTTCGTGTTTCTTTACCATTATCTTTTTTTGTTTGTATATGCATACGTACTTATTTACTGTTTATAATAATCATAATACTATTACTATTAGTACTGTTGGTAGTCTAGTAAAAAGTCTAGAAATACTATGATAACCGACCGTTGACACTATACATGACACTATACATGACACTACACTATACATGACACTACACTATACACTACACTACACTATACATGATCAATTGATCGTGGGGTATGTATCTTGTGACATGTCATGGCCCACCGCCAATTTCAGATATTTTCATATGAAGGTAGTGCGGAGGGGAAGGTTTCCTCAACATTCATGGATGAAATGGATAAACGTTAGATTAGATACTACTACTATTAGATATTACTGTTACTGCTACTATTAGATATTACTATTACTGTTACTATTAGATATTACTATTACTGTTACTATTAGTAGATGTTAATACTTAATATGGGTATTTCAAAGGCTGTACAAAAACAATAAAAAGACCAAAAAATTCCTCAATGGGAAAAACAAAAAGAAAAAAAAAAAAGAATAAAAAAAAAAAAAGTGGAGATGTCTTCTTAGGTGGTCCTGCACACAACCACAGTCTTTACTACTTAATTAGGAAGTTATATTAGCAGTGTTTACTTTCTTACGAAGAAAGAGACACTAATATAACTTTTTTTTTATTGCAAACTTTTACCATACTAAAACTTATATTTATAATGAAGATACTTTAAATACTAAAAGTAATCCTCTTTTTCTTATTCTTATTCTTATTCTTAATCTTTTCTTTATTAATATATCTTTTTTTTCATTTTGATATATCAGATACTTAATTTTTGGTTTGAACCAGGCTTTTTGATACCCCTCTTCTTGACAAACTGATAAAAAAAAAAACCACTAATTAAAAAACTATACCCATACATCACATTCATTTTGCATTTACTTGTACTATATACCACTCTGGCTACTATTACTACTATTGCTATATTTACTAATCTATATTTACTTAATACCCTTGATACCCTGTCTTTTTTTAACCTTTTTATTTGCTTTTTTTTTTGCTTTTTCCTTAACTAAAAATTAGACGCCGAAAAATGTCTGATTCATTCCAATCTCCAAATCGTAATAGCGATGGTGAACGTTATCTTACTCCTTATCAACGATTTCAACTTGAACAACGTAGACAACGAGAAGAACTTCAACAAGAACAATTAGAAGAACCTCATCAACTACAACATCCATACAGACAACAACAACAACTTCCAGTTCCACTTCCGAATGATGATCATTCCGATACTACCTATACATATGTTGATAATGGTACTTCAACTATAAATAATTTTACTACTCCTTCTCCTCCTAAAAAGAGAAAGAAGAAGGTTACTAAAAGAAGATTAAAATCAGAAAATCCAAATTTAAAAGAACAACCACAAATTGAATCATCTAATCCATTTCCTCAAACTCCAATTAAAGAACAAACTTTTAATCTTAATCAAGATCAAAACCAGCAACAACAACAAAATATTGATTTGGAAAATCCAAATGCTTTACATAATGAAAAAAGATTATTTTCTTGGTGTTTTTCTAAAAAAGTACCACCTATTAATGATCCAGATGAAAGAACATCTTATCCTTGGAAAAAGGCTAATCCATTTAGTAGAGCCATGTTTTATTGGTTATGGCCAACTTTAATGAAGGGTTATAAAAGAACTTTACAACCAGATGATTTATGGTATTTACCAGATGAATTAAAAGTTGAAGTTATGCATGAAAAATATATGAATAATTTAGAAAAAATTTTATTAACCGCTAGAGATAAACATATGATGAAACATTCAAATTTAGATGATTTTATTTGGCCTCATTGGGCTATACCTTGGGCTATTTATAAAACTTTTATATTTCAATATTCTATGAGTTGTACCTTTTTAGCTCTTAGTTTTTGTTGTCAAGCTTTATCTCCTTTAATTACAAGAAAATTAATTGATTTTGTTGAAGATGAATATTTTGGTTTGGTAAATTCTTATAATAAAGGTATTGGTTATACAATTGGTGCAGTTGTTTTAATTTTTGTTAATGGTTTATTATTAAATCATTTTTTCCATAATGCTATGGTTACTGGTGCTCAAGCAAAATCAATTTTAACAAAACAATTATTATTAAAATCTTTTAAATTAAGTGCTAAATCAAAATTTAAATTTCCAATTGGTAGAATTACTTCTTTAATGAGTACTGATTTAGCTAGAATTGATTTAGCTATTGGTTTTCAACCTTTAATTATTTGTTGTCCAGTTCCAGTTATTATTGCCATTGTCTTATTATTAACTAATATTGGTGTTGCTTCATTGGCTGGTATTGGTTTATTCGTTGTTTCTTTGATTGTTTGTGTTTTATTAACTCATCGATTATTTATTATTAGACAAGATGTGGTTATTTTCACCGATGAAAGAATTTCCCTTATGAGAGAAGCTTTAAATAATTTAAAAATTATTAAATTTTATGCTTGGGAATTGGCTTATAAATTAAAATTAACTAAATTACGTGAACACGAAATGAAACATCTATTTACTATTAAAGTTTTAAGAAATTTTATAACTGCTTATGCCGTTACTTTACCAACTTTAAGTTCAATGGTTTCTTTTGTTACTATGTGGGCTAGTAATCGTATGAAAACTCCTGGTGAAGTATTTTCTTCTCTTTCTCTTTTTTCAATCTTGGCTCAAGCTATTATGTTATTACCAATTGCTTTGGCTACTGGTGCTGATGCTTATATTGGTTTTAAACGTTGTAATGATTTTTTAAATGCTTCTGAATTTGATGATGATGAATCTAATAATTATAACACTAAACATCAAATTGCTTCCAGTAAATATTATGTTGCTGGTGATACTGATCTGGAATTGGCTTTTAAAAATGATTCTTTTGTCGTTAGTGATGCTGAATCTTTACAAAATGATGTCGAATCAACCGTTATTCAAGTTAATCAAGCTGATTTTATTTGGCAAGCTTTCCATGATGATGTTGAAGATGACAATTCTCTTTGGGAAGAAGAACATCCAGCTGCTAAAAAGAGAAAACAAGAATATGCTTCCAAAAATAAAAAAATTAATCAAGCTATTGCAGTTCATGAAAAGGCTGCTTCTTTTAATTCAAGATCTTCTGCTGATACTTATTTTGAATCAATGAATTCAATCTCTTCTTCAGGTGATCATGATAAATCTAATGGTACATTCCCCGGTTTAACAAATATTAATTTGACCATTAAAAAGGGTGAATTCGTTGTTATTACTGGGGTTATTGGTTCTGGTAAATCTTCTCTTTTATCTGCTATGGCTGGTTTCATGAGATTAAGTAACCCTGGTGTTGGTTCATTAACTGTTGCTGATGATTTATTATTATGTTCAACTCCTTGGATTCAAAATGCAACTGTTCGTGAAAATATCTTGTTTGGTAAAGATTATAATCCAGTCAAATATAAAAAAGTTATTCAAGCTTGTTGTTTAGAAGATGATATTTCTATGTTACCCGCTAAAGATCATACTGAAATTGGTGAACGTGGTGTTACTTTATCTGGTGGTCAAAAAGCTCGTATTAATTTAGCTAGAGCTACTTATGCCGATAAAAATATATTATTGTTTGATGATGTCCTTTCTGCTGTTGATTCAAGAGTTGGTAAACACATTACTAATCAATTATTTTACGGACTCTTAAGAGAAAAAACTAGAGTCTTAGCTACCCATCAATTATCACTTGTTGAAAATGCTGACAAGATTGTCTTTTTGAATGGTGATGGTACCATTGATGTTGGTACTGTTGCTGAATTACACTATAGAAATCATAATTTCAGAAAATTAACTGACTTTAATAAAGACTCTACTAAAACTGAAGATGATGTTCCTCTTGGTCATTTCAACTATAGTGATGAACAAATTTATAACACTACCAATCCTTATAATGAAGATGTAAATTTATTATCAAGAGAAGAAACTTCTGCCCCTGCCCCTGGTGATCTTACTGGAAGAACATTGGAAGATGAAGATAGAGCTACTAATGCTATTAGTTGGGAAATTTATAAGAAATATATCACTTTAGGTTCTGGTATATTTGGTTATTTTGCAGTTCCAATTTTCCTTTTATTGATCACATTGGGTACTTTCTGTCAGCTTTTCACCAATACTTGGTTATCTTGGTGGACTGAGAAAAAGTTTAAAAATTTGTCTGATCATTATTATGTTGGATGGTATGTTGGTTTTGCATTTTTAACTGTATTTTTCACTGCTCTTGAATTTGCCGTTTTGGCTTACATGAACAATCGTTCTGCTGAATTGTTAAATGTTAAAGCAGTTGCTAAAGTTTTACATGCTCCAATGGGTTTTATGGATACTAATCCAATGGGTAGAATCTTAAATAGGTTTACCAAAGATACTGATTCTTTGGATAATGAAATTGGTGAACAATTAAGATTATTCTTATTCCCTTTGGCTTTGATTATCGGTATTGTCATTTTATGTATTATCTATTTACCTTGGTTTGCAATTGCTGTTCCATTTTTGGGTCTTATGTTTGTTTTCATTTCTAATTTTTACTCTGGTTCTTCAAGAGAAATCAAAAGATTAGAAGCCTTGCAAAGATCTATTGTCTATAACAATTTTAATGAAACTTTAACTGGTATGGGTACTATTCAAGCTTATAAATGTGAAAATAATTTTGTTAAGAAGAATGATCATTTCTTAAATAAAATGAATGAAGCTTACTATTTAGCTATTGCTAACCAAAGATGGTTGAGTGTTCATTTAGATATAGTTGCTAGTATTTTCGCTTTACTCATTTGTATTATGTGTGTTACGAATCAATTTAATATTAGTGCTTCATCAACTGGTTTGTTATTGAATTATGTTATTCAAATTGTTGGTTTATTATCTTTGACCATTAGATCAATGACTCAAGTTGAAAATGAAATGAACTCAGTTGAAAGATTACATGCTTATGCTTTCAATTTGCCCCAAGAAGCTGCATATGAAATCCCTGAAAGCAAACCACCTCAAGAATGGCCATCAGCTGGTTTTATCCAAGTTGAAGACCTTTCAATTAGATATAGACCAACTTTACCATTAGTCTTGAAGAATTTAAATTTCAATATTTATCCTGGTGAAAAAGTTGGTATTTGTGGTAGAACAGGTGCTGGTAAATCATCAATTATGACTGCTTTATACAGATTAAATGAGCTTGAAACTGGTCGTATTTCCATTGATGGTTTAGATATTAGTAAAATGGGATTATTTGATTTAAGATCAAGATTATCCATTATTCCTCAAGATCCAGTTTTATTCCAAGGTACTATTAGAAAGAACTTGGATCCATTTTCTCAATATGATGATAATTTATTATGGGATTCATTAAGAAGAGCTGGTTTAGCCGATGAACTTCAACTTTATAAAATGAAGGGTATTAAATTAGACCAAGAAAATGAAATTGGTTACGATGATTTACCAAAATTCCATTTAGATCAATTAGTTGAAGATGATGGTAATAATTTCTCCTTGGGTGAAAAACAATTACTTGCGTTAGCAAGAGCTTTAGTCCGTAATTCTAAAATTTTAGTATTAGATGAAGCCACTTCTTCAGTTGATTATGCAACTGATGCCAAAATCCAAGATACAATTGTCCAAGAATTTAGACAATGTACTATTTTAACAATTGCCCACAGATTAAAGTCCATTCTTAACTACGATAGAATCCTCGTTATGGAAGATGGTAAGATTATTGAAAAGGGTACTCCATTAGAACTTTTTGATAGAGATGAAGTTTTCACAAGTATGTGTCAAAAAGCAAACATATCCCGTGGTGAAATTCTCCAATATTTACGTTAATGTTTTTAAAAAAACTTGTATTATAGTTATTATTTTTTTTTTTTTGTACTCTTAAAAGTCTGCTTTGTTCATTTCTTTTGCATCTATGATTTATGATTTAGTTATTAATGCACTATTTATTATACCCTTTAAATTCATACTACTGTAGTTTCTAACGAACTTTGTATTACAGTGAAGGCATGGTTAATTATTTTTAATTCATCTAGAAGGAAAAGACTAACTAATTTTTTTTTTTATCTAATGAGGAAAAGAGAGTCCTGGAAAAAAAAAAAGAATGAAGTTTAAGAACCGAAACTTGACCAAAGCAATCATGAAAGAAAATGAAAGAAAATGAAATGAAAATGAAATGAAAGTATGAAGAAATTAAAATTACTCTATAGAACAATTAAAGTTAAGAAGCCACTCTGCTAAGTTCGTAAAATATTTGAGAGGCTGAAGCGTTATCCATTAAAGATCTTTTCGCAGTACCATCAACATTACCACCACAGAAATTATCAGAACTGGCATCATAAGATTTGGATTTACCAAATTTGGAGCTAAATTTCGAATACATTGAGCTAGTATACGTGTAGACATCATGATAATAGAAGCCAGTGTTATTGATTTGTAAATAATCGTAAGTGAAAGTGGCTTGTCTTTCCATTTCTGAAATCAATTCTTGATAAAATTCACTTTCTTCTTGATTATTAGCTGTTGACACTGTAATTAAATCGGACAAACCAGCATATAATAAATGAATATATTGTAATTGATTATTCCAATAACCATCAGTATAAAATGCTCCAGTCTTGTTACTAGCAGCTTTTGCTAGTTGAACGGCTTTATCGGTATATTCCTGCTTATTGGTATTTTTTATTAAGTAAGCAAGAGTAGAGATTGCGGTACCAACAGTATAAGTAAGTTTACCTTTATTAACGGTATTGGTTGAAACAGTGATACCATCATATAAAAGATGATCTGAAGGATCTTGTAATTTATCAAATAAAAATTTAATACAATCCTCAGAAAATTGAAGTAATGATTCATCTTTGGTTAATTCATATAATCTAATAGCAGCCAAAGCAGATTCAGAAGTAGAAATAGATGCAACATAATCACCATTGATACTCCATTTAACACCACCAATAGTTGAATCCCATTCATTTTTAATATTAGACATTGTTTTATTAGCAATGGTTAAATGATCAACTGTACCAGTATATTTATAAGAATCCAACAAAACCCAAATAACCTGACTGTTATCATCAGTATAAACATCATCATCTTTTGAAGAGGTTGCCGAAAACCAACCTTTTGAATTCTTATAGTTATTGATTAAAGTTTCGGTGGCTTTATATAATTTGCTAGTATCAAAAGTATCAGCAATTGCTTTACCAGCAACTGCAGCCTGCCAAACAGAAGGATAATCAAAAGAGCTACCACATGCTGGATCATCAACGTTCCAGGAATCTTTTGAATTATCCCAAAAAGTATCCCAAGTAGCATTAACAGCACTTGCAAATGCAGAGCTTGGGTTCAAAGTATCATCTCTTTTAATGATTGAAGGGGCTGATAAGACACCAACTAAGAAAAGATTCCAGATAGGTAAATAATTTTTCAACATCATCGACTTGTGAATTTTATTTTTGAAAATCTTGGGGAATTACTCTACTTAAGCGAAGGAAGAATGCACAAAGAATAGAGAAAAAGGTTACCACAAAAGAATTTTCGAGGAGAATTTGGTGATATATATATGACTTTGTTTATAATATAGTATAATGTTGAAGATGAGTATTTTAAGAAGTAATGATTTGAAACAAAAGAGAAGGCTTTCAAATGTTTTTGTAAAAGAATTTCATACACGTTGGGCCTCAGTTTCTATTTATATGATTACAATAACAAAGAACCTTTTAAATTAACAAAACAAAGTAATAAAATAAAAGAGAATAATAATTCATCTAAAGCTTTTGAAATAATAATATTACCGGAACTAAAGTAATTTTTCCAAGTTAGTTATAAGAACAAGCGTGAAAACAAAATGAAAACAAAACAAAACGAAACGAAAAAGAAAGAAACTTTAAGAAACTATTGTTGGAGTGGGTATTAAGAGCACATATCGAAGCTTGTTCTCGATTATTACTGACCTTCGGTGAGGCAACTCTAGGCATACATAACCTTGATGTCAAGACTTTATTCAATTTCTAAACGTATACCTCAATGGTAATAAGAGTTAGTTGAGGAATGAGACAAGACCCCCTACCAGTTCTCCTGAAACATAAAAGTACGGGCATTCAATTGCGTGAAAAAAAAAACGTAGCATCAAGTATAGAAAACGGGAAATAAAAAAGATATTTGATTTACTGAATAATTAACGAAACTTCATGTACAATTTCCATAATTATCCGTTATTGAAACAGAAAAAAAAAAAAGAAAGAAAAGCCTTTACATGAAAACAAAGAAGTAAAACGTACGCTATTTACGCGTTAACAATATTAAATTAATATTGAAAAATAAAGGATTGTTTATGAAACAATATAGACAAATAAATGAAATTTATTTCATTTATTTCAATTTC
This sequence comes from Hyphopichia fennica, assembly GCA_030444945.1. Classification (NCBI taxonomy): domain Eukaryota; kingdom Fungi; phylum Ascomycota; class Pichiomycetes; order Serinales; family Debaryomycetaceae; genus Hyphopichia; species Hyphopichia fennica. The sequence goes on from JAJMOB010000013.1 coordinate 225,367, forward strand.
GTTTTTTGTATTCTGTTTTTTGATTTTCCCGTTCTCGTCATTCAATATTTGACCAATGCAAGAAGGAACGATTCTTAAAGCAAGGGACATTAAGAAGGGACATTTCTTAAAGCATGAATTGACATTTCTTAAATGAATTGACATTTCTCAAAGCAATGAAACGGTCGATTCGTCCTTACGGACTGGTCAAGAAAATTATCAAGCCCTACAGGACGCAAACTACAGCACGAACAACGGCAACAATAATGAGACCAATCAATGGTTTGCTTGCACGAGACTGTAGTGTGGACTATATTGACTGTTGACTATATTGACTGTTGACTAGACTATATTGACTGTTAGACTAGAATGTAGCTTCGGGATGAGCATTGGTAGCTTAAATTAGATTTGCTAACTTTGACAGTTGATTTGATTTTGACCTGATTCGATTACTTATTTTTAACTGATTTGATTTAGTTTATGGCGCCTGTAAGAAGGTACCTAAGGTACCTGCATGCGTCTTGCCGAATCATACTTTTTTTCCTTCTTTTTTTTTTTTCAGCTTTTGCTGTCTCTTGTTTTTTTTTTTTTTGCAATTCTAGAATTAGCGCTTTGTTATGCGCTGCTTTGTTCTGCACATCATTACGCTTCCTAATCGGGATGCGATAAGTGGTTGCGTACTTTCAAATTCAATCTCTGAAATTTTCAGTCCAAGTCTGACCCAGTCCATGGGGGTGCTCGAGTTCCACGTTTTTGTCTTGAAGAGAGTAGGGTATTCATGGTTGAGGCTGCTTTCTTCACGTATTCGAGTGTTGCCAATTGCTTTCAGGATAATACCTCAAATAATATATGGTAACCCCCCCCCCTGATGTAGGCTTAGATTGTTTTTTGGATGTTTACGTTTTATATTTATTACACTGTTTACATCAATTTGACTCAATTTATCTACTGGGATATTTTATGATTCCGTCGTCGAACAAGCCGAACTCAACTTCAAAATAACAGAAAAAACAGGGGGGAGAAGGAGGGGGAGAAGAAGGTATTATTAGCTTTGGAGAACAATAACAATAACAATAACACGGATCATCACATACGATATATGCTGGAGTCTTTAACTAGTTTAGAGTCACAAGACTTTTCTGGACACTTGCTAATTTATATGAACTGTAGCAGGGTTGACTCTATTGCTTGTATTGCTTCTATTGCTGCTACTTTGTGAGACATGTACATCAACAGTATACAATAGAATATGAGCTTACATTGATAAGAGCAAATCATAGAAGAAGAGGTATTATTTCTTTTTTCCTTTTTTGAAATTTTCTGTGTTCTTTTTTTTTAACCCTTTTCAAAAATCTAAACCTTATCTTAAATTTCTTCACAATAAAAACCAAGATCAATCGTAAACCCTAATGAGACCTATTGTGACGCGATTCATTAAATGCAAAATTATATATTAATATGTGTTTTATGTAATTTTTATCTTTGTTAGTATTCTTTTTTGGCGTGGGTTAAACGAAATATATAAAAGAAAAATATGCAATATGGTCAAAGGAAAAAGAGAAAAAGAAATTTTATATTCTATGAATAATATAAAATAGTAAGTATGCATTAGTATTCATCACTTCATCTTGAGAGACAATCGATATAACACTATCATCAAACCTAAACCATTTACCATCACCATTTTTAATCATAACAATATAATGACCGGTATTAACCGATCCAATATGAGATACCACGGTAAATAATTCATAAATTTTATTTTGATCGATATCATCATCAAAAGTATAATCAGAAGTATACTTTGTTAAATTTAAGAATAATGGAGTTTTAACTGGAGTTTCAATTTTGGAAGAAGTATCATTAAATAAATTATGTTCAAATCTTTTCAATTGAATTGATAATACTGGAGGTAATTTTTTAATTTTTAAAGATTTAATTGCTTTTGATTTTGTTTCACAATATTGACAAGTATACATGACATCTAATTTTTCATCTTTGGTAAATAAATCAAGACAATCATATAAAGTTGGATTATTTAAATGATTTAAATGATTCATTTCTAATGATAAATCAATTAATGGATCAATTGTTTCAGTAATTGAATCACAATTTAAACATTTAATTGAACTTTTCAATTCACCAGAAAATGTAGTATGAGTAATACATTTACAATCATCAATTAAATCAATATTTAAATTTTTATTAATACGTTCATAATCCAGATGAAATTCATTTAATAAAAATTGCCAAAATTCATGAGCATCTTGTTCTTGAAATCCTGCTAATGATTTTTTTTTATACCAAGCAGTCATTAATAAATTTGTCATACCATAACCTTCAACATTATTTGATGTGAAAAATCCTTTAAAAATATTATCAATACTGCAAGTTATACAAGCATTATTTTCATCAATTAAACCATTTAAATAATCATAATTACTATCACAATTTAAAAAATGAAAATCACTATTAAAAAATTGATATTTTAATATTGGATTATGAATAAAACTTTGTAGTATACAACTCATAAAACATGTTGAACCTAAATTAATAAAACCTTTTAATCCATTAATTGCTTGTTTAGAAGGGATTAAATAATTATCATTATTATCAATTTTTTTAGGAATTTGATTTGATTTATTGGTTAAAACTTCTAATCTAATTTTTTCTAAATTAGAATTATTTATATAATCTCCACATGAAAAACAATATAATAAACCATTAAATGAATCAATGGCAAATAAATGTTGATTTAATTTATAATGATTATAAGCATGATTTTGATTATTGAAACAACCAACATGAGGACATTGTAAACAAATAAAATTATTATAAAAATTATTTAATGAACAATCAGTACATTTTAAAGATTTTAATTTTAAATCTTGTAATTTTGTTGATAATATTGATGAACCATCCTTTTTTTGAATGAATTTTCGATTATTATAATTCTTATTATTTGTAATAGTAATATTGACTGCTTGTTTATAAGTTATCAAAACATTTTCACGAGCTTTTGAATCCAATACTGATTTAATATGAGAACATGGTTTGATATGTCCAAAATTATCTGGAGGTGGTGTTTGTTCTTGATATATATCATTAGGACTATGATTTTGACCATTACTATGGCTATGACTATGACTTTGACTATGGTTATGGTATCCATTAGTTGGAGGAGACGAAGTCGGGATGGTTTTCCCAGGAACCGATTTTCTCGATGACATAATTTTCAATTCTGTGATGATGACTTACGAATGAAAGTATGGGCTGGAAAAAAACAGTTTAGGCCGAATGATTCAAATTTGAACTGGACATATGCAAAGTTTGTTGATTTCCTTCTGTTTATTGTTTTTTGTTTTTTGTTTTTTCTTTTTTTTCAACCAAGAACAGTATGTCAATTTAGAGTCAAAAGTTGTTAACGTTGATTCGAAATTGATGTAGCTAGTTACTGCGGGCAGTTGAACGAACGACAGCAAAAAAAAAAAAAAAAAAAAAAAAAAAAATTAGAATATCACTGTGAAAAAAGAAGGGTTATCAAGATAGGCTGGAAAGCTACTAGATACTTAAGGGGAAAAATACCAAAAGAAAAAGGTTATTGTATTGATTCACGTTATTGATAAAGAATCAGTAGTTTGCCTTCTGATTTGGAACTGGAATGGAGCAAAAAATGATTTTCAACCTGAATTAGATGATGGGGTGGAGACACGACAAACAACAAACAATAAAGTTAGAAGGATGGGCCACGAGAGTCACACGACTGTCAGATAAATTAGTTAAGGGAAGTAATAAAGGTTGAAGGTTAAAGTATGCTTCTTTGATTTTGATTTACTTTTGAACTTACTTTTGAATTTGAATTTGATTTTGATTTTGAATTTGTCTTTGAATTTGTCTTTGACTTTGATTTTGATCTGATTTTGATCTGATTTTGAATTTGATCTGACTTTGATCTGACTTTGATCTGGTGATTATACTTTTACCCGTTCTTAAATTGTTTTTCAACAATATGATTCCGCTAATGGTTAACTACTAAGTTATACAATTAATAAGTTTGTGGTTGTATAGGACTCATTTTTTTTGACTTTTCGCTGCAAATTAAAAGGGTCCCCCCGAGTATATGTATAGACCCGTGCACCCTGGTTTAATAAAGAAATATCTATTAAATAATATATACAAGCTAATCGAATTCATCATAATCATCACTATCATTATCTTCTCTTATTGATTTTTTTAAGAATCTTAATTTACGTTCTTCTTCTAAATCATCATCGAGTTGATTAATGATTAATCGGTCATCATTTTCATTGACATCCCCTAAATCGGTAATGATTTTTTCTAAATCCTTTAATTTAGTATCATTACCACCTAATTGGGTTAAAGTAATGAATTGTTTAACGACATCTTTATTTTTATATAATAAAAGGGTTGGACAATTTGATTCTGGATAATTTGGAACGCATCTATTAGCAGGTATATCAATAATTTTAATTTCAGGAAATTTTTTAGCTAATTGAATTAAAATTGAAGATAATAATCTACTTTGAATATTTGATTGTAATGACATATGAACCAATACTAATTGATTTTCTTGAGATGCTAAAGTAACTTCCTTTTCATATTCTGGTTTATTAATTTGATAAACATTACCAAATTTTTTACGATCGGTTAATTTTTGTAATTCTTGTAATCTTTTAAATTTATATTGATTAAGAAATTCTTCATCTTCTTCATCTTCTAATTCATCTAATTCATCGAGATTTTTCGATTCTAATCTATTATCGTGTTGTTTACGAACCGCTTCTTCCAAAGCCTCTTCTAGTTGTTGGGTGGGAGATGGTGCTCGTTCAGGGATAATACCCTTTTCACGTAATATATCATTCCACTCGGTATCTTCGGTTGGATCCACTTCAACCGGTACTTTGAAGTCATTCATGATGTGTATGAAGAAGAAAGGTTGTGTTCAAGTTGGCCAGCCGGTTGGCGTCTAAATTTTTCAACTGGGATTTTGCCGTGGACGCGCACACGACCCACATCACTTTTCCTTCCTATTAATCACCCGTGCACCATGGTTTCAATAGATATATTAATGGTTGACAGTGATCCATTACGTCAGATAACTATTTATATGTTTATTTTAATTTAAAAGGGTTTAAGAATAACAGGACTTATAATAATAATTATAATTAAGTAAATTATGTACAGAGAAACAAATAAAGAAGAGTGATAAAAAACCATAGCAATGATTAATGGTGGGAGTGATTTTTTTTTTTCAGCCAATGAGCAAATATGTATTGAGCCAAAGCAAAGTCAAAAGACAAACCACCAAAAATAAAGAGTATGGAATCAATGTTTCCTTTTGAATGTTGATTTTTTTTTTTTTAGAAGTTTTTATTTTAAAAGTTAAAGTTCTTTTGACTCATTGAGCAGATTCTAGAAGTAAATGATGAATATTCTGAATTCAATTAATAAATAGGATAAAGAGAGAGAAAAAAAAAAAAAGAAAAAGAAAATTAAAAAAGGTAATTGTATTCTAATAATAAATCATGACCACGTATTGAACAGAATATGGGGGAAGTTGAAATTGAAATTGAAATTGAGTATGTGTTTTAAGTAATTTACTTAGTAGCTTTAGCTAAGTAAGTAATTAAATCATTTCTATCCTTTGGTTTCTTTAAACCACCAAAAGCCATTTTGGTACCAGGAATATATTTCTTTGGATTTTCCAAATAATCAGACATGGTTTGTTCACTCCATTCAACACCTTTTTTCTTATTGGCATCAGTATAAGAGTAACCTTCAGCTTGACCTGATTTTCTTCCAATAACACCATGCAAATTTGGACCAACTTTATGTGGACCACCCTTATCAACAGTGTGACATTGTAAACATCTAGTTTTGAATAAGTTAGCACCTTTCTTTTCAGAACCTTTTTCGAATTTAGCTGGCATATTTGATTGTATTTGATTAAGTAAAAAAGAGAGAGAAAAAAAATCTTCTTTTATTGGTAGACAAAAAAAACCAGGAATGAAAATTATATTTATATGATTTTTTTGTTAAAGGTAAACAACTTTTTAAAAAATTTACCAATTTTTAAAATTTTTAAACAATTTTCTTTTTTTTTTTTTCAAAATGAGCACAAATAAAAAGAAATCAATTTTTTGGTTGTTAACAACTTAACGTTAATTGGCTGAATGATATATGCAGGAATATACACTCAGTCACTCACCTTAACACCGTACCACCACTACAAGTACTAGAAGTACTATTACTATTACTACTATTACTACTAGCAGTATCAGTAGTACTAGTAGTACTTCTAGGAGTAATAGTACTAGTAGTACTATTAGTACAAGTATCTATAGTATGGTATAGTAGTACTACTACTACTAGTATGACATAGGGAAGAGGCATTCCGAGAATTCCCGCATCTTTAATATACACCCGTGCACCAGTTAAAAATTTCAAAGCCCATAGTAAAAAAAAAACATGCCGCAAAAAGAAATAATCATGACTCGAGATGCAACAAGAGACGTTGCTAAACATGACATAGAAGTCACTACAAATTAGCTTACAATATGACTATTAAAATGTAATTATGTTTATTGTGGGCATGGCCTAATCGGGAGCGTGTGTCGTGCGACATCAGTTCCCCTTTGGGCTTGCGTCCCATTTACGTTTTCTATTTGGAGATCGAGATGGAGTTCGACTGCCACTTCGACTAGAACTTCCACTTCTAGAGTAACTACCACTTCTACTAGAACTTCCACTCCTACTTCTAGAGTAACTTCCACTTCCACTTCTAGAGTAACTGCCACTCTCGCTCCCACTTCTGGACCGGGACCTACCTCTTTCCTCCAATGGTGGTGGTAGGGTCTTCAATACATCTCTCATTTCTTCTGTCAAAACCCCTAGCCCAATGGCTGTGAAAAAATTGATCAGAAACCTAATGTGATCAGAATCCTTCCAGCTAACGTTCGTAATCGGGAATAATCCATTGATCTTCTTCCTCACAACTTCATCATTAATCATATCCTTAACCATCTTAATACCAACTTCTTCAATCATTTCTTGAAATATAAATTTAATAAATACCCTACTGGTCAGATTGGTCGTTTCTTCAGTTAATACTATCTCATCCCATGAATCTTCAATCGGTAATTTATCACTACTAAATAAATGTCCAAAAAATTTCCCAATATTACGTAATTGATTATTCTCAAATTGATGAATTACTCTATAATAATTCTTAAATTGTTGTATCATGACTGTTTGCCATTTTTTCACTTCAATGAATTTCTCTCCAATTACTCCAAAATATTTAGAATAAGTCTTCTCTTGTGAACAACATTTAATTATCATATCAATCAATATCTCATCCTTCTGTTTATTGTTCTCGTTCAACTTGATTAGTTTATGAACTGCCTCATCAGATGACATACTAGACATTATTGTAAGGTATATGGTCTTTTGATAATTCAATAAATTAGATTCAGTCATATCTTTGATTTCTTGTATTTCAATATCTTCCTCTTCTTCTTCTTCAACTTGTTCCTCTTCTGACTCAGACTCATCGCCTCCTAAAATATCTTTTCGTATCTTATCGTATTCATTTTCATTCTCTTCATAATTTTCGTCATACTCATAAAAATCTATTTCACCTCTAACCAGTAACTCATCATCTAATTCGATTATATGGGTAGTTTGATCTTCAATCTCAACTAAATCCAATTCTTCTTCCAAAATCTTGAAATTCCTAAACCTATTTCTATTCAACCTCAATAAATTTTCAATCTTCTTTTCAGTTCTATCATTAATTGATATTTCATTTAATAAATTCCGTAATCTGGTTATAATCATATCAAATGCATTTTTGGAATTTTCAATTAAGATTTTGCCATTGATTTTGATTAATTCACAACTTAATTCTATACTTTGATCCGTTGGTGATTTATCTAATAATACTTGTAAAATTTCTAATATTAATATTTCATTTGTTACTCTTTGATTAATTAAATGACTTATAAATGTTATCGAATTTCTTACCAATTTTCTTCTGTTTTTCAAATAATTCTTTTTAAACTGTATCAACAATCTATTAATCAATATCTCCCCTATTTCTGGAATTTTCAGATTTATAATTGATATTATAGATGAATATATCGATGTGTTTTGTGGATTTTCAATTTGAATCTTAATTAAGTTCCTGATTAATATTCCTTTGCCTCTATTCAAATTTAACTCAAATAACTTAACAACAACTTCTCTTATATTATCTTTCCGTAACTCATAAATTAGTTTCCCAATATCATCTCTTAGCTTTAACCATTTGTATCTTTGATAAGAATCAGACTTGTACTCTTTACTCTCTTCGATCTTAGCACCCAAACTTTCAAATCTGCTCGGTGTTATTAATTGTCCATTGCTTTGATGATGTATTAATGTCGTATACTCTTTCCAGGCTAGTTCAGATGCCATTTCCACACCGATCAATTAATAAAGCATGTGGGTTATCGTTGTTTTATTCCAATTCATTTTGTTTAAGTTTTTTTGTTTTGTTTTTTTTTTTTTTTCTTTTTTTGAGATGCGGATCTAGTACATAAAAAAGAAGTTGAAAAATTTAGAACTCATCTCTATAATTTATAGATAACATCCTTCTATTGCTTCTACTATAGATCACCATGTCCCTGTTATTGAGTCGATCGAGTAGAAAAATTGCTCTCCGAAATCCTTTTTGGAATCTTTCCAAAAGTTTCACCACAAATTACGCTTCCGCTCCTACATCTACTGCTTCATCTTCAAATAATAAATTCAAAAATGCTTCATCCTCAACTGCTACAATCAAAAATGATAAAACAAAGACAACTTCTCATTTAAAGGCAAAGTTAGAATACTTTGAAAAGACGGGTCAAATTTTAAAATTAACCCCAGTTCAACAAAGAAGTAGGCTATCAAGGAAGCTAGACAAAGCAAGGCTCGAGAGCCGTAAAAATCCATATTCACCCCAAAAAGCTTTACTAACTTTAAAATCAAAATATGATAATGGTGCCTTACAAAATAAAAATGGTAAACCAATAATAGTTGATAAATTAACAACTAATGATTTAAAAATCACTTCTCCGGTTTCGAAAGATATCTTTGAGTCAATAATAAATACTAACAAACTCAGCAAAGACCGTTTGAATACTAAACTATTAACTTTCCTATTAGGTACTACTACTGAACAATTAAAAGATTCTCATCTTGTAACGAAAGATACTATCAAATTCTTGGAAAGAGACGAAGATCATCTGAGAGCCCAAGCATTATGTAAGCTAGCTGGTGATAAAGGTGAAGTTGGTATGAATGCTATAATTCAATGGTTATTAGAGAAAGGAGATCACTCAAGTGCTTTCAAGGTTTATAATGATCGTAAAAAATGGGGGATTAAACCAAATAATTATACTCATATCATCTTATTTAGTGGTTTGGCAAAATCAACTGAGTGGGGGAAAATGTCAAAATCAACTGTCGAAAATTGCATCAAGCAATTTGAAAATTTAAGATCAAATAATACTTCAATTAAGGAAAGCGAAGACAATGGTAAAATATTATGCTCTGTTGAACATTTGAATTCCTGTCTTAGTGTACTAATGAAGAATTTTGATAATGAACAAGAGATTGCTTGGAATTTCTTCAATAATGCTGTGGACCCAGATTCAAATGGTAATTTGCCAATTATTCAACCTGATAGTCAATCTTATACAATCTTCATCAATGGAATGAAAAAGTATCACTCAAACCAAGCCGAACTTATTTTGAACAATCGTGGCTTGACATCAAACGAAAGGACTTTGAAATTATTATCAAATCAAAAAAGACTAATTTCAAAAGTTGAACAAGTCTTTGAACATGCTTTAACTCGTGCAACTCCAGAAAAACCTCCAACCAAGGAACAAGTCGAGTCGGATCCAAATACATTAGTTGAATATAAGAAAAAGCTGAAACAAAAACTTGTCGATATTGATCATGCCCTTGCAGTCACTTTTATTTCTTGTTTCATCAATAATAATTCAGGAACTTCCGTCAGTCATAGACTGGGTTCTCATTATAAGTACGTAGAGCAAGGTTTACACTATTTATCTGCTTGGTGTCCTGAAATTGATTCACTATTCCATTTCATTAATAAATCAAAGAACTCAAAATCATCAATATTTGAACCAAGTGATGACATTAAAAGAAATACTGACTCGCGTATTTCAGCAGCAATGGAATCATCAAAACTTTCTGAATTCAACGAGAACATCAACCCAAATAATTTTGAATTAAGACAAGATACAACAAAGCTTAATCCAACGGTTATTTTCCCACCACCATCCCATACAAAGAATAAAAATAGAGCCATATTGACACCCAAAGAGAAAAGACTTGTTGATTTCTCTAGACCAAAATTCATTGAAATATATACAACTTCAAGAGATTCAACAGGTTCGAATAAAAAGACCATTCAAGAAAAAAGAAAAGGTGTTAATAGATTCTTATTGCAATTGGCTTTGGATGGGTTGATTTCTTTGGGTAATGATAAAGCTTTCATCCTTGGTGTTTGGTATATTTTGACTAAATGGGGCGGAATTTACGCTAGTAGAACGGATATCATTAATATTATCCAAGATACTGGTATTGCAAAAGGTGTTTTAAATGACAATTACACAGTTGAATTTTATAAAACCAAAACTGAAGAACCTAAGGAGGTCAAAGCTTCGGATAAAAAATCATTTGTCGACATCCCAAGATCCGAAAGAATTGAGGTCACACCTAATCATGATCCTGAAATTCTTGATGTAATGTTGATTGAAAACTTCATCTACAAAATTCACGAAAGTGTTAGTAGTAAAAACGGTGGTCAATTAATTATAGAAATTTTAAGGGTTTTGATTAACAAGGAAACTAATTTGTCTTCAAGTTTGCAGCCCAGGGCGAAAACTTTTAATGCAATTTTTTCAGTTTTAACGAAAGAAATTCATAACTTCAATGATTATAATTATAGTACTGGTGTCAAATCAACTCGCTCAAGAAATCTTAGAGATAACACTCCAAAAAAATCCATAACTGATATCCAATTACATTATATCTTGAAAAATTTAAATGAATTCATGTCTTGCTTACTTGTTCATGATAAAGATACCTTCGAAGGTGTCAAGAAAGTGATGTTACCAAACTATCATATTGATTCATATAATAGAATTATTGAACGCTTATATGAGACTACTTGGTTGATTCCTCATGATAATAACGCAGTTGTTTGTCTTTTACATAAATTAATATTAAAATCAGGTATTTTATTATATAAACCCCAAGATTTAATTGATCCAAGAGAAAAGTTGGTATACTCTAAGCCAATCATCAGGTCAATGAAATATGTTTATGAATATTTGAAATCCACAGAAAACTTGAGTAAAGATGATACTAAATTAATGCTTAATTTAAGAGGTATTTTCCAATTGAATTCCAAAACTCCTGAAGCATTAGAAAAGTTTAACACCCATACTAGAAATATTTATAAATTCATTGATCACAACCAACCATTGCAACCTTTATATTCTTCTTGATGACTAATCTTCATACTTGTACATAGAACCTGTATATATTTAACCAATTTTAATGATATTTTTGTATAATCTTAAACAACAATTATGGCTGTAAAATTCAATACTTGCGATTTTCTCAAATTTTTGCCTATTTCAATTTTTTTTCTCAAAAATGTCAGAAAAGAGGGATTAAATTACGATTACTATGTTTCTTCATCTACAATCGCCATCCTTACAACAATATGACATCCAAGCACCCTGTCATTGTTATCAATGATCCATTACATATTAACTATGGCAAACTCTTCAATAAGGTTCTCAATGAATTAGCATCTGCAAATGACCAATTACAGGCAATTGATATTTTTATTCAAACACACATTAAAGATTCCTATGGTTTAAATATACTGCTTTCAACAATTTATAGTAAAATACGAACGATAGTAACTGATTTGGGTTATGATCATAACTTCCAAGTTGATGTTTTCTTCAATTCAACCAAATTCGAGCAATTAAGTAAGAATTGGAATACATTATATCACTTGAAAGATGAACCAATTGATAATTATGGGTCTGGTTCTCTTACAGTTAATTCAGTTAGTGAATCAAGTGAACTTTCAACTTTGCATGTGCCCGAGAAGATTAAAGATGACGCCAAATCGTTTAGGGGTTACAATGTGACGGCAGTTGGTGGTACGTTTGATCATTTACATGATGCTCATAAACTTTTATTGTCGATGGCATCATTCTTGACAAATACTAAATTAATTGTTGGTATAACAGGTCCAAAACTTTTAACAAAAAAGAAATATAGTGAAGTTTTAGAATCTTATGAAAGAAGGCAAGATGTGGTTATAAAATATATTCAAAAACATATTACGTCGGACATCAAATATGAAATATTCCAAATCAATGATGTTTGTGGTCCTACTGGATTTGTTGAAGATATTAATGCATTGGTTTTAAGCAATGAATCTTCAAAAGGGGGTGAATTTGTTAATAATTTTAGAAGGGAGAAGAATTATCCAGAACTTGACATTGTAAGTATAAAAGTTATTGGATCAGATTATGGTAATGAAGAAAATAATTGGAAAGGCAAATTAAGCTCAACTGATATCAGAGAAATTGAATTTAAGAAACTACAAGATACAAAATTATAAATTTATCATAATTGTATATAGTGAAAGATTGATATTATGTTGTGAAAGTGAAGTAAAAAAAATTAAAAGGACATAAACGAACGTGTATACTGTAAATATTTACAATACTAAATACTCAGTAAATAAAAACAAGAGGCTGAAAAGAAACAGGCGAGGCAAATTACTTGATAGAGATCCCTTTATCAAATGGATTTATACGACGAGGAGCTCTATCAGGATGATCCAATGCTAAAGAAACACTTGAAGCAAAAGTAGCAACTTCTTGGAATAAATTTAAATCAAGATTTTCTTGATCAATAAATCTTCCTTTAGCATTATTATCAGCTAAAGCAATTTTAATTTTTTCAAATGCTTGAACTCCCAATCCTAATTTCTTACGTAATCTTTCTTTGGTTTGACTAAAAGGTTCTAATGGGAATAACGGGAAAAGGAATGGGATACCATGTTGATTATTAATTGTTTTATAGAAATGAAAAACTGGAATTATATTCAAATGTTTTGAATAATTGATAGTGTTTAAATATTCATCTTTAGTAATCTCATCTTCAATATCATTAGGATTTGGTGAAGCGTCAGTAAATCTTTTGATTAAGTCATGACTTGTCAAGATCTCAACTTCAGCTGGGAATATACCAGCATATAAATCATAATCATCATGAATTGATTCAATGGTTCTATCAAATTTGATCAAGTCGACATATTTATTGTCAAGGCCAGCAAAAAGTAATAAATTAGTTAAATCTTTCTTTGGGATATTTAGTTTGTGAATCAATTTATTAACCAAATCAGTTGCAGTACCAGATTTTGGTAATAAGAAATCAAATAATTGATATTGTGAAATATTATTCAACCAATAAATCTTGATAGATTTCATATTTTCATATTCTTTTAATGTAATATTCAAAATCTCGTATTCAAAATTGGTTACTGAAGATACCGAAACTGACTTGGGGAAAAATTGTGATAAATTATGACTGGATTTTAAAGGATATCTTACCCCTTGGTTATTGACAATGAAAATCCTTAAATGATTTGGATCAATATTATTACCAATTTTTTTGGAGAGGTCAATAGCTAAATCTTGGTATGAGTATTGAGTAGAAATCCAAACATCAAAAGATTTACTAATTTCTTTAGCTAATTCAATCTCTTTGACTTCTTGGGCAGTCTTACTAAAAGCTGAATTATTCTTTAGTTCGACATCTTTATCTTGTTTTTCATCTTCATCTTCGGCAATGAAATCACTATCCTCATCACCATTACTTGCTTTGAAAGGTTTGACAAAAATATGTAATCTAGTTAATAAGAATTTATAGTAATCTTTGATGTTAGCAAATTTTTTACCAATGGTACCATTTTCAACGTTAGCAACTTGAAATACTAAAATATCACCAGTACTAAGTTCATTTTTTTCAAAAGTTGAATTGAGATCGACATTTTCGAGTTTCACTTGTGATAATTCTTCAAAAATTTCTAATGGAGTATCTGAATCAAAACCTAATAATTTATTGAAGGGTTTGATTAATGATAATAAGGTATCATCTTTTGAAACCGTTACATGAGTTATACCTCTGACTTCATTGCTAACCAAATCAAAATATTTCAAATAAATTTGAATGAACTGTGACCCTTCTCCAATATCCTGTAATTTTATTGGAGAAGAAGTAGAGGTTGATTTTATTTTGGAAAAAATCTTATCAAAAGAAAATTCTTCTGGTGAAATTTCTTTTTCAGTTGATTTATTTAATTCATTAATAGCTTTTAATTCTTTATGACCTTCTTCAATATAAAATACCATCTCATCATATTTTTTATTAAAAAATCTATTACAAATTTGATGAATGGTTGAGGTTTGAAATTCTTTTGGAACTGGTGCATCAGCCCTATTAGTATGATTATTACGATGATTAACTAAAATTAACCGGAATGGATATTTAGATAAATCTTCATCTTCAACTTTAATTTCATCACCTTTTTCTTCTTCATCAACATCAACTTTATAGTCTAATTCTTTAGCAACCAATTTATACAATGAACTGAATGTATCATCTTTTTTAACTTTAATTTGAATTGGATAACTTTTTTCGTTAAATACATTATCATCATAAAATTTATTAACAGTTGGGTCAGGGTACATATCAAATCCATTAAAATTATTATAATTTTCAACGGTAACAAATTTAATATTAAGGTAATAAAGAGCTTCTTGTCTTGCCTTTTCTAATCTTTCTAATTCATCTCTTTCATCTTGAATTTGTTTTGGAATATGACTTGGAATGAATGAATTAATTTTTTCTGCATCAATTGGTAAAATATTTTCCAATTCCGATTCACGATAATAAACCAACATATAAGCAGAAGTAACTCTACGAGTATAATATTGATTTTGTTCTACTCTTGATAATCTACTTAATTGCTCAGAAGATAATTCATCGTGACCGAAATTTTCTTGGAAAACTTGAGTTGGAGTAACTTTCCAAACTTTATCATCATCAAACCTTAACCAAGTATCATCATTTGAATTTGGTTTAATCATTGCATAATAATGACCATTAGAAATTGTACCTTGATGAACCAAAACTCCATGTAATTTATAATTCCAATTTTGATTTTTAATTTCGGAAGGAACTTCATCATCCAAATAAGGTTTTAAATCAATTTTATCAGGAAATTCATATAAATCATCAATTTTAACCAAATCATCAACCATAAAATCATATTCAAATCTTTTTAATTGTAAATGTAAAACTGGAGGATAAGATTGAAATACAACACCCTTTTTAGCATCTTGATAACCATATTCATCACCAGCTTGATATTTATTTTCACCTTCTAACATTTCAATTTCAATATAATTATCAAAAGCTTGTTCTAATTTATCAAAACCTTTTACATTTAATTGAATATCCCAAAAATCTTCAACTCTTGAAGATTCATAAGGTACATTAACACATTTAATATAAGATTTCATTTTACCAACAAAAATATCATTTAAAGAATTTTCAATTTTAGTACCTTTCATGGCACTTTCTAATTTATCCATTAAAATACGATTTAATTCTTGAACATCATGTTGAGTAAAAGCATCTGAAGAATCCCAACCAAATGATTTAGTTAATTCCAAAGTATTAACGGCATCTTTTGAAGTAGTTAAAGAATAAAAAATTCTTTGTAATGCAAGAGGAACAGCTTTATTATTTGAATTATGATCGGTTGGAATTTGATAAACCAATTTACGAAAGATTTTAGTTGTAAAATAAGATTGTAATAAAGAATTTAAATAACAAGTTGCTCCCTGATTACCTAAACCAACATAACTAGTATTTTTTTTAGAATCATAATCAATCATATTATGCCATAAAACACCAGTTGATGAATCATCAATAACTTTAACATAAGCAGTAATATTAACTTGATTATTTTCCAAAATTGGATATTGATGTAATCTTTGAATTGAACTTAATTGTTTAATATCCATAAATGCAGTAAATCCCCAATCAGTTTCATTTTGACTAAAACGATGATGAGATGACATAACTGTATGAGAATCAGGATGTAAAGGATTCCAAATATCGAGATAAAATTGAGCACAAACATACCAATCATTTTTATTAGTAGTAGAAGATAATGGTTGAGGTTCAATATAAATTGAAATCAGATTACTATTATTACCTTTTGGAAATAATAATACATTCCAATTAAAATTACCACATTTAAGTGAAGGACCTCTAACTTTTTCATTTGGTAAACCATACCAATCTTTAATTTCCCATAAATTAAAATTTTCTTCTTTAGTTGGATAATCAGGTATTGGTTTTAATAATCTTGATGCCAAAGATTTATAATCATTTGCTGGAGGTAATTGTTGAGGAATTTTTTTCTGATTGGTATTAGATGTTGATGTATTAGAGGTATGATTATTGGTAGTTACTTGAGGATCAATTTCAATGACGTCATCATCATCATCATCTACTTCAACTTCTTCATCTTCAACCTCACTATCAGATTCATCCGAATCATCCTCATCAGCAACACCAATTGCATCTAAACCAGGCTGTTGACCAGCGACAATCTGTTTATTATTATATTGGGTATCGGGATGATCTTCATCAACATGAATCACTTCATAATCATCTAATATTGTATCCTTATTAATTTTTTTACCGGAATCAATTGAAGGATTATTATTATTGGTGACTTGTTTTTTTGAATCATTAATATTACCATTAATTTGCGGACTATTGATTTCATCCATTTTATCTAAATTGGGAGTTGTATTATTAGTATTGGAATTAGTATTGGAATTGGAATTGGTATTGGTATTTGTATTTTCTTTATCATCTGAAGAATCAGAAATCATATCGGTAAAATCACGTTTTAAACCAATTGGATTAAACTCTAAATCCAGATTATTATTACTTTTAGACACTTTGAAATGATTTTTTGATTATATAGAAAAAGAATTGGATATATGATTGATTTCTATGTTTGTTTTCTTTTCCTTCTTCTTGTTCCTGTACTTTTTTTTACTTCCTTTTTCCTTCTTTTGCTTCGTAAATATAACAGCGGCAAAAAAAAAAAAAAAAAAAAAAAAAAAAGAGAGACAGAGAAAATGTGTGGTTTTTTTTGTTAAAAAAAAAAATTCACAAATACACTAAGAGTACACACTCACACACACGCGTACACACAGATACTTAATTGAATTGATAGATATTAAATTAAATCAATTGATCTTGAAGAGAACAATTGTAATGCCAACAAAAAAACCAAATATAAAAAAAATTGAGAAACGTTTATCTGATCCAACTCAAAAAAAAAAGAAAAAAGGAAAAAAGAAATAACTGAACTTGAAATCAGGGGGAAGACAGGGTATAAAATTCTTTGGGCGGGTAGATTAAGATTGGGTACACTTAATAAGAAATAAGGGTTAGACTAGTAATTCAATTGAATTATGAAGATTTTGTGATTAATAGAGGTTGAATTCAATTGATGGGTTAAGAAGAAGAGTGTCTCTTTTTTTGTTCTAAACTTAATATGGGATCACGGATTTTGTAAAAAAGGTAAATTGTTTTGTAAAATCTGGTGTGTGGGTGTTTTGGGGGCTAGAAACTGTGGGTAGTCATCTTGTTTATGTAATTAATTATGTAATATTTGATTATATAATGCATTATGTAATTTTGTTTATATAATCCATTATATAATCCATTATATAATCCATTACATCCTTACTACAAGGTGAAGATGCCATACTATCAGATGGTAAGATATAAATTCTAGACCTAATCTATACTGTATACTGCATTGGTATATGTATACTGAATAATGTGCATTGAATAATTTCTTTTTCATTCAAATTTTTCACTCATGAGTTGAAGATGCTCAATGAGTATATTGTAATGGCATGTATTGAATGTATTGAGCATATAGAGTACATGTACTACATGTGCTCAGGTTACTGAGCAATCTGAGTATACTAAGCATATATTGGTCAATAGCCAATACTCGAATAGTTCGAGATTTAAACTAAAGTAGACAAGGAAAGATCGGGATGCAAACCGAAATTAAACATGAAAGGAATAAAAAGAAATAAGAATTGTTACTCTTCATCCTTTATTATTTTATATCAATATTTTATACTTTTAATTTATATCAATTTATATTAATTTATAATTTATATTCTAATTTATATTAGATTATATATGAATGTTCATGAATTTGCTATTCTTTGTTATCATGTAATCAATTTAACCGGTACAATAAGTGAAAATTTTTTTGATGTTAAATTGCGAGTGAAAACAAAACAAACACCCAGAACAGGTTTCCCAACACACAAAACAGGAAAAGATGTAAGGAGATAGATTGCATTCTGTACTACTAGTTGTACTACTACAAGTAGTTGTAGTTGTAGTAGTATCAGTAGACTATAACGGTTACAAGAGTTCAAAGTATCGAGTGGCTCTGAACTCATATACGATGGGTTAGTGCGAAAAGCCCATTGGCTTAGAACCTTTAGAGGGTGTGGTTAATAGCCCATAAGAAGCCACTTTAAGTAATGTCGAGGTTTACTTCTTCTCTCTCCTACACATGAAACACTCTTACTACTGACTCGGC
>JAJMOB010000013.1:244283-303360 GCA_030444945.1 Hyphopichia fennica
AAAAAAAAAAAAAAAAAGAAAACTCTTATATATAAACAAATTTCTCCCATTTCTTTCTTTTATTTCGTTTCTTCCTTTTCTTCTTTAGATATTTTAAAAAGTATAAGTTTTCTACAGTCGTTCCTTCAAATACTCTTATTTCCCTAGAAGATTGATACTTTTTGTTAATTCCCAACTGATTGTCACTCACTATGTTATTCAAGTCTCTCGTTAAAGCTTCTTTGGTTGGTGCCGCCTTGGCTCAACCTTTACAACAACATCAACATCATGAACACGATAAAAGAGATGTTAAGATTGTTACCAAAACTAATGTTGTTGTTGTTACCATTGCTAATGGTGATACTACTACCGTTAGTTTACCAACTCCAACTTCTAGTGTAAGTGTTAATTCTGATACTACTTATATTGCTCAAAATAAACCTTCAACTACTTTGGCTGTTTCTTATACTTCTTCTTCTTCTTCTGCTTCAACTTCTGAAACTGAAACTGAAACTGAATCATCTGCTTCCTCTGAATCTTCTGAAACTGGTTCTTCTGATTCTTCTTCTGGTCAAGGTATTACTTATTCTCCTTATTCTGATAATGGAGGTTGTAAATCATCTTCTCAAATTAAATCAGAAATTCAACAATTAGATAATTATGATGTTATTAGATTATATGGTGTTGATTGTGATCAAGTTAATGCCGTTTTGAGTTCTAAAAAATCATCTCAAAAAGTTTTTGCCGGTATTTATGATGTTTCAAATATTCAAGATTCAGTTGATACTTTATCTTCAGCCGTTAAATCAAATGGTGGTTGGGATAATATTCATACCGTTTCTGTTGGTAATGAATTGGTTAACGCTGGTGAAGCTACTCCTTCTCAAGTTGCCAAATATGTTTCTACCGCTAAATCTGCTTTGAAATCTGCTGGTTATTCTGGTCCAATTGTTGCTGTTGATACTTTTATTGCCGTTATCAACAACCCAGAATTATGTGATATTGGTGATTATACTGCTGTTAACGCTCATGCTTTCTTTGATGGTTACGTTACTGCTGAAAATGCCGGTGAATGGGTCTTATTACAAATTGAAAGAGTTTCTTCCGCTTGTAAAAATAAAAAATCCGTTTATGTTACTGAAACCGGTTGGCCTTCAAAAGGTGACTCCAATGGTGTTGCCGTTCCTTCTAAATCAAATCAAGATAAAGCCGTTTCTTCTATCAAGAAAACTTGTGGTAATGATGCTATCTTATTCACTGCTTTCAATGATTTATGGAAAGCTGATGGTTCTTACAATGCTGAAAAATACTGGGGTATCCTCTCCAACTAAATTAACTCAAGCTAGTTAGTTTTTCCTCTCTCTCTCCTTACTATGCTTAGTCTACTTTGTATTCTACTTTGTAATCTTTTATACCTTCTTATGTTCTCTTCTCTTTTTCTATTATTTGGTTCCTTTTAGGTTCACCAAATGGTTTTTTCGTTTTCTTTTTTTTTTTTTTACTTTTTCACCTTTTGATATCCATATCTTAGTTTAAAAATATATGACTAATTGTGTAACCCTCTGGTATTCTATTCAATATGCCAATATCCTATTCAAGTGGAAAGGAAATTCAAATTTCGTTAAGAAAAACAAAATCGCGTATTTCTCGTTTTGCAACTATTTCTCCCTGCATATAACCCACTATAAACAAACTAATGCGGTAAGCCATATACCTTTTTTTTTCATAAGAAAAATTTAGAGCCCCAATTTGCGGTTTTTTTTTTTTTTTGTTCGCTGAAGCTTTTTCGTGTAGCCCTTAACCCTTTAACATTCGATACTCGAATAACCCATCGTATTATGTCTCATGTATATCTAATCGTAACCATATAGATCATTAAATGATCTCATGATGATCTATGTTACCTACTCTCCTATTCTGTGTGTACGTTCTTAGTTGCTACGTTTACTCTTACGTGATTCTACTCTGTTACGTGATTGTGTATCAGAATTGTAGTACCAGAACTATACCAGAACGGTATCAATATGATACGTGACTAGAACTGGTAGCATCGTTTAAAGTGAATCCGTACTAAGGAAACTTTCTCTTTTGAATTCGTGTTGCTTTGTTGAACTAGTCTTGACGAATTGTTTTGCAGTTTTAAGCTTTCTCCTGTATTGGGTTTAATTGAATTGATCGCTAGATCTTTAAAATGCTTAAATCTAATCATGAGAGCATGTAAACTAACCATATAAGCCTATGTCAATTGACTAAAGCCCATGTCAACTGACTAAAGCCTACGTAAATTGGTCAAAGCCAATACATACATCTATTAATGAATTTTAACATATATTAAACAAAACAATTAATTTACAACTAATAATAAAAAAACAAGAACATAAAGAATTAAAATGAAAAGGAGAGGATAACTACTGAAAAAACTTATAATAACTTATTTTTTTCAAGGAATTTCTTTCTTTCAGTAATTTTTTTAGCACCATGAAGCTCTTTTAAATCTTTTAATTTATTCTTTTTAATTAATTTATCTGATTTTGGAGTCCAAATACCTCTTCTACCTTCAGGAAATAATACTTTATATAATCTTTCTTCATCAATATCTTTATTGATTCCTGAACTCTCAGGTAAATCAATATATAAATATTTTAAAAATTTAAAAATTCTAACGGTATTTGATGATGTTGACATTAAAATATGTGATACTAATGGTGCTTTAATACCACGTTTTAAAAATACATCATTTAATACATCTTGATCAAATAATCCATCAATACTACGTATGATTTCAACACATACATTTGTTTTTTCTTCAGTAGTTCTTGATTTCCAAAAATCTTCCGTAAATAAATCTTCAACTTTATAACCAGGTTTTAAATAACTTTGATGATTTTGAGATCCAATTTGACTTGGTTTAATATTATCTTCATCTCCATCAACATCTCCATCTCCATCAACATCTCCGTCATCTTCACTATCTTCATGTTTCTTTAATTTTTCTTGTTCCTTCTTTTTCTTGGCTTCTTTGGCTTTAGAATCAACTTCTTTTAATGCTTCATCAATATTAGAACTCTTAACTTCACCAATTTCTTCATCTAATGCCCCATCTTCTTCCGTATTAGCATTATGAGTAGCAGTTGCTGCTTCAGCAGCAGCCACAGCTGCAGCGGCAGCAGCTGCTTCTTCGGTATTATCTTCATCATCTTCATTATCTAAATCTGCTTCAGCGGCATCATCATCAGCTTGACTAACAATATTTTCTGGAGCATCTCTTTTTCTATTTTTTCTTCTAGTTAAATTTTTCATAGCTTCAGGAGTTTGTTTATTATTAATAGATTCTTGATAATCATGAATATATTTTTGAACACCATAAGCACGAGCAAATTTTCTAAAACGATCTCTCCAAGATGGTGAAGAATGATTTGGATATTTATTAGCAAATTCATTAAAAAATGAAATACCAACTGATAATAATTTTTCATCAAAAAATCCTTGATTATCACGTTTTTCAAATTTTGATTTATCATTATTTTCTAAAACATGTTTAATAACTTCAGTACATAATAAATAATCTTCTTCAGCACTAAATCTATTTTTTAAAGTATTTGGTACTTCAGTTAATTTAACTTTAATTTTTTCACCATTTTCATTTAAAATTAAATTACCCGCTTCATCAGTTTGATAAACGTAATCAATTCTTGGTAATAAATGAACTCTACATCTTGATCTTACTGAATGACCAGTATGACCTTGTAAGATGGTAGATTCTGCCAATTCATCATAAAATTTATGACTTGTTCTATAACGTGGTCTTAATCTAACTTGTTCAATAATAAAAGCATCTTTTTCTTCATTAAATTTAGAAGTTTTTTTACGAGGTTGGTGTCTTCTAGCTGGACCTCCTTTCCATTGAGATGATGGAAGACCTTCTTGATGTGAAAAATAACCAATATCATTCTTATTAATTGAACCATCATCAGCTGCAGCTGCTGCTTCAGCTTTAGCAATTAAAGCATCGGTTAATTCTTCATTTGAAGCTGGCACAGGATGAACACCGGCGGCTGCAGCAGCAGCTTCTACAGCAACTCTATTTGAAATGATTTCATCGGTATCTTCACCAGTATCAGTAGCCTTTCTTTTTCTTGAAGTTGGTTGAGCATAATTGTTTAAAGCAGCAAGTTCATTTTTTCTAATTGATTCATCAACAAAATCAGGTGAATAACTAATAGTATCAATTGGTTTATTACTCAATTTAATCAAACTATCATTTTCATCAGAATCAAGTTTAGAATCATCATCAATTACTGAACCACCATACTGAGTAATTTTAAATTTATAATCTTGAGCATCATTTGATGAAATTTTGAAAACCAATGGGTTCCCCTTTTCATTAGTAAATAATTTGACATCAGTCTTAATGCCATTTTCTTCTTCAAGATTTCTAGCTTCTTCCTTAGTTTTAACCATGATCGAATATGATATTAAACAAGATTAAATAAAAACAAATAACAAATAAAGCAGAAAAAAGGGAAGAGGGAAGTGAATTTTTCTAACTTTTAAAAGTGTAAACAACACACGAGTAAGTTCAATTCAGGAAGTACTTGGACGTTTAAGATAACAGAAGTTTGTTGAAATACTAATTGACTTAATATTAACTAACTTTGCAATTGATAAAAGGTTGTAAAAAAAAAAAACAGCGATAAAAGAAGTTTTGGATGTTTTGAAAAAGAGCAGAAGGCAAAGGTTTGGATGTTTTGGAAGAGCTAAAAAACCTTTTTGAAGGCGGTTTGGATGTTTTGATTTTTGTTTTTTTCTAAAAAAATTTTAAGTTTGTGGATAAATTGCTCTTCCCGAAAAATGGGAAGGGGGTGAATGGGCCCAGGTTTTTTTTTTCTGGTTTTTTAAGCAAGATGATTGGGTCTTTGCCGTTTTGTGTACCTTTTCGGGTGACGGGGTGGTGGACGGGGGGCTGTTTCGGGTAACGCACTATCCCGAACTTACCGGGAAAAAGTGAGGTGGGGGTCGTGCAGCGGGGCCATTAATTTTATATTCTAGAACTATTATTTGGTGTACGGGTAATTTGTGTACTATGACTATGATTATGACTATGACTATACTATGACTATGACTATAAGTATAACTAAAATATTAACAGGACACTTGGTGGACTTGTTCACGGTAAACAACACGTTCTTTACCCTTTGCGTTAGTGAATTTTTGATTCCAAATCACCATTGCACTTAATGTATCACCTCTATCACAACCAGTATCTAAACCTTTAGCGTATTTCTTCAAATTTAGTCCTCTTCTAGCATCATGACCATAATAAACGATTTTTGCATCTTCTTCATCTAAATCTTTTTGTTTTGAATTCCAAATTTTTGACCAACTAATGGCATCATTTAAACTTGGATCATCGGTACTTTCATTAAAATAAGGACCAATTAATGATCTCATTTCTAAACATTCAACTGGTATTTGATCTTCTAATGTTAGATCCCATCTTAATCCAGCATGAACGGCATAACCTTCAGTTGATTTTTTACCACCATTAACTTGTAATTTATCCTTTTTATTAAATTTATGTAATGGTACTTGACCTAATTTTTTAATAACTGAACATTTATTCATATATTCAATATGTTTGGGTTCTAATTTTTTAGCTAATAAATATTCAGGATCAGAATTAAAACCTCCACCAGTTATACCAATGGTAGATTCATTGATGAAAAATGGTGAACTTAATCCATGGAAAGTAGCATAATTATTCATAACATAATATTCATGATTACCAAATATACAATCAATATTATTATCAATTAAATAATCTAATACCTTAATTGAATCAGGACCTTTGGTAATAAAATCTCCGAGAACTAATAAATGATCAGATTTAACATCAAAATTGATCTTACGTAATAATTTTCTAAATTGAGTATAGTGACCATGAATATCACCAACAAATATTAATCGTTCAACTTGTTTAATATTCTTTTTTTCTTTATTGATTTGTGTTTGTTCCTCTTCTTCTTCTTCTTCATCGTTAATATCATCAATATGATGATCCATACCTAACTTTCTAACTCTATTAGTTGAAATTGGTATCAAACTAGCATTAATCTCATTGATTTTGATAATTCCTTCTATTTCTCTTGCTTCTGGTATAAATAATTGAGGTAAATAAAATGCAAATAAATAAATAAATCCTAACGTAATGATAAGACCAACAGAAACTAAAGTATATTTAGTACTTGAAGATAAATTCCAATCATGTTCTTCCTCTTCATAATATTCTTCTTCTATATCTTGCTCTTCATCTTGAGAATTCTTGTTTTTATTAAATAGCAATGGGGTTCTATCAACAGCAGCCATTTTGAGTGCGTGTGAGTTTACGTGCGTATGTTTATTAAATTTTTGAACTCGCTTTACCTGGATATGGATATGATTATGTATCGATATATGTTAATATATATATATAAGATTTAAATTTAAGGATATTCTTTTTAATTGAGATGGGATGAGCTGTAATGAGGTTTAGTAATTTAAAATAGACGGCTAAAAATCACCATAAGGCTTAAACACCTCAAAAAAAAAGATAAAAAAAAAAAAAAAAAAAATTTACTGAATTGGTTGTAAATAGTAAATTGTAAATAAATTGTAAATAGTAACCGCGACACTTTTTAACTTGAGTGGTTACAAGTTCAAATCCATTTTAGTTGTAAATGTGTTGATGATTTCTGTCATTGATTAATCCTTTTCATTGTACTTCAATTTAAGAATGCCCTGTTAATTTAATTTCTACTATTTTGTGTACCCTAATTTAAGTAGTACGCACGTTTTCCTTATTAAGTTCTCTACACTCAACTGCAAAAAAAAAAGTAATAAGCCGATAAATTATAAAAAAGAGAGAACAAAAATTTCTTCAACAAAAACATATAGCATGAAAAAAGTGAACTATAGCATGAAAAAAGTGAAACTATAGCATGAAATGAACTAAAGAAAGATGAATCCACAGGGGAAACAAGAAAGAAGAGAAAAAAATAGAAATAAAAAGTAAAAGTAAAAGTAAAAATAAAAATAAAATAAGAGTAGACGAAAGTCACATCTAATAATCCACCAAATAACCAAAAGAAGAAGAATATTAACCTATTGTACCAGTATAATCCAAACCTGTGAAATGCGAATAATATACGACGTTAGGACGACTTTTACCTCGTGAATTAGCCTCCGCCAGCACCTTCCGGTCTAGGACCTTCTTTTTGAATAATAAATTTCTTACTCAATAACTGTCTTAAATCGGGACTGATCTTAATAACTTGATTATTGTCATGTTGACCTTGAGTCTGAGAATCTCCCGTTCCCGGTGTTTGATAAACATCTTCTGTAAATCTTCTCATGGTATTTTCACGATCAATTATATCAATCATTCTTCTAAATCTTAAAAATAATAATTCACTTCTAACTAGTAAATCATTAATATTCATCTTCATGGATAAATCATTCATGTATTTTAAAACTTCATCAAAACGAAGTAAGTTTTGTTTAATAATTCTTTCATTATCACTCAATACTGCCAATGCAAAAAATAAATGAAATTGTCCACTATAATAATCAGTCCATAAAATTTCCCATAATCTCATAACTTGATCCCATTCAAATTCTCGTTTGAACCATACTAATAACATTCTGAAAAAGAAAAACAAATCTGTTGATTCACATTTTTCTAAATGTTTGAATAAATCAGGTAACATAAATTGTACTAATCCATTTAATGTTAACATTTGCTGCTTCATTCCCAGTTGATCTCTGACAAAATTGCGTTCCATACGATCCATGAATTTACTAAATGCCCAAAATGTAAGTGATTCATCTTGTAATTTAACATAAATTGGTGATAATAAATCAGTCATTCCTTGAACATAACCTAAGTTTTCATTGTATTCATTATACGTCAATAAAATTTCCCTCATCTTGAATAAATGAGGATTCTTTATATTTGCAACATCGAAATCTTCGTCATCTTCTTCATCTTCATCTGGAGTTTCAGGTTCCAGATCACTGTGACTATGTTCTTCCGGTGTTGGCTTTACATTTTGAAAAATTGGTAATTGACGATCAGTTCTATTGATATCTTTTTCAATCCGATGTTTTTGGTCTTTCCAGAATTCAGTTGACCTTTTTTCTTCGTCTGTTACCCATTTCAATTTATATTCTTCATAAGCGGTTTCGTAACTTGCTCTCAAAGCTTCACGTTCTTTCTTTGAAGAATCCCATGGATAAACATCTAATAAGAATAAGTAAGCTTCGGGTCTAACTGAATCTTCTAAACCTCCATGGAAAATACGGTTTTTAACTTCATCAACCGTTAAACATAATCTACCGGAATGGTCGAAAAATCCATTCCATTCCACCAAAGTAATTTCTTTGCGTCTTGATGACTTACTAACTTCTTCTGGTGTTAAAATATCTGGATTTTTAGAATTAATACCCAATTCTTGATTGATTTTATTATACAATTCATCATCTAACAGAAATTTCTTTTGAGCTTGTTCGGACTCTTCCTTAACTTGTGCTGCCCATTTGGCTAAATAAACCCTGGCACTATCAAATTCATCACTAATTCTCATAACTTCTGGTTTACCAATCAATTGTTTAACTTGGGCAGGTGCATTCTCCTCGATGATGTCAACCACTTGATTTCTGGCTTTCGCACCCAATGTAGCAACTGTTTCCAAAACTTTCCATTTAGCATTATTGAGAAGTTTATTAACATCAGGTAATTTAAAGTTTTCAATTGCATTTTTAGGGGGTTCTTGTTTTTTCTTTTGGAAAGGTGAAAAATTTCTCATATCGTTTGATTCAGGATCAATCATAAAAACCGTTGGTTCTAAAGTGGATCTTTCAATGTGAATGAATTTATCCAACGCTTTTATAAAGTCTTGACCACCCCAATATATTTCACCTTCCTCATTAAAGATTTCCATTTTTTGATTTAAATATTTTTGACGTTTTATAGTTGAAGCACTCTCGTCATCATGGAAAAATGTAATTGGTAACCTTTCCCCATCTTTTGTATGTACAACTAACGATCCATACCAAAATCCATTAGATGGTTTACGAAGTTGAACTGAGTAAAGAAAAGACAATGGAACAGTAAAGCAATAACCACTCAAAGTAGATGAAGGTGGTTTATTAACGAAGCGAGCTGGTTTATTCACACTCTTCAGAGCATCTAAATCATTTAATATGCTATCATCTAAATCAACAGCTTGATAAGTTTTTAAATCTTGAGAATTCAATTGTGATTCTGGAGTAAATGATAATAAAATGTCTTTCCCTGTAGTTTTACTTGGATCACCTCTACTTAATGAAATGAATCCACTTATGTTATCTTCTTTTCGTGTCGTTGGGTGAAGATATGCCTTAGATTTGGCAAATAACAATTCCACCTGATTTGAAGAGATAGTTGTTCTCCTTCCTTGCTGTGTATCAGCTGGCATTGAAGAATTGATGGTTTTATACCTTCTGTAATAAACGAATTAAAATAGACTTGAATTGAAAAAGAATTAAGGGGTTCTTATTGTATATATATAATTAAAAATCCCCTAATAAGTAGGGGAAGCTAAAAGAACAAAATAGAAAAGGTGCGCAGCCTTTCTCACAGAACAAATGACCGTTCTCATTAAAGAAGCAAAATTATAATTTTGCGGTATGGGTTTTGAATTTTCTACAAGTATAAAGTATAAGCAATTGATTGATTGATCTATAGTACAGAAGTATATGAAAAATGGTTATCTAAAGATATAAGGAACCAGCTGAGACAATATCTCTATGAACCATTTCAGTAGCTTTTTCCATTTTTTCTTCTAATTCGGAATTACCAATGGTTTTAGCAGCAACAACCATCTGTTTTAACATTTCTTCTAATCTTTTAAACATTCTAATTAATGATCCTTCATAAACATCAGTCATTTTACAAATTTGAGTGAAACTGGCACCTTTACACCAGGCGTGAACCACTTCCATTAATTCGGGTCTGAAAGATTCAACGTATTCTTTTTCAACTATTTCAATTTTACATTCTTTACAAATTTTAGCAATTCTATTTGCCATATCTTGCATCGATTTCAATGGTTCAGCTAATTCAGGTTTTAATCTTGGAACCTCCTTGGCTCTTTCTTGGAATACAAAACATGATAGTAAAGAAGCACATTGTTCAGCATTTAAATCATTGAATGTACCATTGAAAATTAATTCAGTTAATAATAATTCATCACCAGTACTGATTTCACAAGCAACTCTACCTTTTAATTCAATAATGTCTTCTTGTGTAGTGAAACTTAATCTTCTTAAAACTCTTTTTCTATGTCTTAAATCGTCTAATTGAATAACAGCTTGTGCTTCTAAGATTTTTTCTTTTAATGATTTGATATTTTGTTCAATTTTCACTTTTTGAGAATATTGTTCGTAAGAATCTTTCAATTTAACCGAATCATGTAATGGATTATTCGTTATTTTATCTTCCAAGACACTTATTTTCTTCAATAAAAGTTTAAAATCATTATCATCAATCTTCATACTTTCAACTGGGTCCATTAATGGAATACCATCTGGTAATCTTTTAGGTAAATCTTTCATGGTTTTCAATAAGGTTCTTTTTGCGTTGGAGCCCTTGATATCATCAGGAACTCTTAATCTTACACTACTGATCTTTTGAATCGAGTCTAATGTTATTGGGATGTATTCAGCTCTTGATTTTTCACCAGCTTGAGAAGGCCTAATCCCTTCTGGTAACATTGGACTAAATGGTTTAATTAAGTTAACTGGAGAATCAACAAACATAGTGTAGACGAAAACATTAACTAGATATGACTCATGATCTGTGTAAACTTGGGTTGGATTCCTCTTATTAGTTCTTTTAGTAAAGGAAGTAACCATACCCCACCCATAATCAAATTCACCAATCTTAACTTTTATCACTCTACCTGGTTGCAAAAATGGTAAAATGTGTCCCGGGTGAGTAATAACTTTACGAACATCGTCCTCATAAACCGTAAGTTGTTTCTTGAGATCATAGTATTCTTTTACGTTATATTCATCTTCGATTTTTATGGAATTTGAATTTGCAGTTAAACCTTGTAATTCTTGTTCCATTTTAGGGACGGAAGCAGCATTTTGAAATTGGAAGAAAGAGCTTTCTAACATAAATTCAGGTGAAATACCTTCAACTCTCATCAAGTTTAAAATCATATTATAACCTAAATGGAAAGCAGAATCCAATCTATCTGCTTGACCTTTAACCATACCTTTTGCTACTTGAGGTTCCATCTTTTCATCAATCATCATAATAACAATACCACGATCATCAAGACCTCTACGACCAGCTCTACCGGACATTTGGATATATTCACCACCTGATACCCAACGGAAACCTTTACCATCCCATTTTCTAACAGATGTGAAAACAACAGTTTTAGCAGGCATATTAAGACCAATGGAGAAAGTTTCAGTAGCGAATAAGACCTTAAGTAGACCTTCTTGGAACAAGATTTCAATGATTTCTTTTAAAATTGGTAATAAACCTGAATGATGAATACCAATACCTCTTCTTAATAAAGGTAAAATGTTTTTAATTTGAGGTAATTCTTTATCAGCTTCTGGTAATAAATTAACAGCATTGTTGAAAATTTTAGTCAATGCTTCTCTTTCGTCATCAGTATTGAAATCTAATTTAGACATTTTCAAAGCTAAAGACTCACAATCTCTTTTTGAAAAGGAGAAAACAATAACAGGATTATATCTTTTCATATAAATCATTTTAACGATCTTATAGATATCGGATTTACCATCGTTATTACCACCTTTGTATGTCTGACCTTTTTTACCTTTACCCTTTTCTGAAGAAGCTGGATCTTCACCAGCAGCATCACTGATAGAAGCCATTGCTTTCTGGAAATTTTCTTCTCTAAAAGCACCCTTTTCATCAACGACCAAGTGAATTCCATCACCAGCAGCTGGAAATAAATAATGTTGTAATGGAGTAGGACGGAAATCGGTATAAACAACATGACATGGTTGGGCATGGATTTTAACAATCCATTCGGCGAATTCCATCGCATTAGGTATGGTAGCAGAAAGGAAAACATAATGAACCTTATCTGGTAATAAAATGATAGTTTCTTCCCAAACGACACCACGAGATTTATCTCTCATATAGTGGACCTCATCGAAAATAACCCATGCAACTTC
Organism: Hyphopichia fennica; assembly: GCA_030444945.1. Lineage (NCBI taxonomy): Eukaryota > Fungi > Ascomycota > Pichiomycetes > Serinales > Debaryomycetaceae > Hyphopichia > Hyphopichia fennica. Next base: position 256,506 of record JAJMOB010000013.1, read on the forward strand.
TCTCATAACTTCTGAACCTCTATACAACATACTACGTAAAATTTCTGTAGTCATGACTAAACAACCAGCATCTGGATTAATAGTTACATCACCAGTCATTAAACCTACATCACCAAATTCAGCTAGAAGCTCTCTATACTTTTGATTACTCAAAGCTTTAATTGGCGAGGTATAAATGACCCTTTGTTTGTCTCTCAAAGATTGGGCAATTGCATATTCTGCAACAACAGTTTTACCAGCTGAAGTGTGTGCAGAAACTAAAACTGATTCATCCCTGTCGATACAGGAAATGGCTGTATCTTGAAAAGGATCTAAAGTGAAAGGATAAGTTCTAGCTTCATCTTTTCTCTTATGTTCAGAAATAGGGATATAAGGATATTCAGGTGGAACTGCGACTTGGTGTCTAACTTGATGCCTTAATTTCAATTGACCCTGCCCTTCAGGTTTTTCAGTTGAAGCCAATAAACCATCTGATGCAGCAACTTCTCTTGAAGCTTCGATTTCTACCGCATCAAAAACAACTGGATTGATTTCTTTCTTAGATTTGTCTTTTGAGCTTTGTTTCGACTTCTTCGTCAGTGAGTCTTTGCCATTTTGCTTAGATTCTTCTGGCTCATCGGATGCTTGACGCTTCTTTGTAACGAACTTTTCTTCTTTCTTGTGAGCGGCTGGAGTGTCTTTCTTCTCTATTATTTCTGGCACATCCACAGGTGCCTCATTAAACACATCGAAAAGGTCGTCACCATCCATCTTCAACTGTTTTATGTTATTTGTAAGTCGGAAGAGGAATGATTTCTTTAGTCTAATATTTTTTTCAAGATTGAAAGCGCTTTAGAAAAGAAAAAAAAAAAATACTCTAATGAGATGCTCAAAAGAAAAAAAAAAAAAAAACAAAGCAGAAAGCATTTAGCGGGTTACGTAATGTAAAACCCGTACATTTATCTTTCACTACAAACGTAAAACTAAGGTAATAATTAAGAATTATTGTATTAAATATTGTATTAGGTATAATGGGTATAATGCTATAAATAAGTATATTACAGGGATAGGTCCTTGAAACTTTAGAGATCGCTTAACTTAATTAAGTAGTAGTCTCAAAGGTCATCTTATCCTGACCTTGCAAGATCTTGAGTGTTCTCCATTTTTCTCGATCGTATTCACCGATAACAGCACTTGGTGCTGAACTGACTCTAGATCTATCAGAGCTTGGAGCAGTATCGAGATCCCAGAAATCTATTGGGTCTCTGACTTGATCGAGTTGCTCGTAGTTATCATACTCGTTTGAGACAGGTGATTGGGATGATGCCTTTGGGATGTTTCCCCAGGCAGGTTTGGTTGGCAATGAGAAGGAAGCACTAGATGAATGAGATTGACGGTGACCCTTGTTCATTAATGATTTGAATGATTTCTTGGGTGAGCTTGATTTGGAAGAGACGGCAGAGTTGACTGAATACTGGTTCGAAGCGGCAGAATCACTATGTTTATGACCGGGTGCTGAAAATTTATTTAATATATTGAGATCAGCACTGACTCGGTTTGCCTTTTTCTTTTGGAAGACATTACTCAATCTTTTAGGACTTTCTAAATTAAATAACTTTCTGATAGGTGAAGTATTAGTGGAATTGAAGGTGTTCTCGGTGGGAGTAATACAGTGTCTCAAAGTATTTTCCAGTGAAGACAAAACTGAATCTTTATGTGAATGGTTAGGAGTTGGCCTTGATACATCTTCAGTGCTTTCCGGACCAGTCCCGCTGGCTTTGGTGCTAGAGCTTCTGTTCGAGGCATTTCGGAAAGTATGCAATGATGGGGCACTGTATGATCTGTTCAGAGCGGAATAAGAAGGACATCTGGTTGGACCTTCATTACCACTGTTCAAGTCACTGAGACTGTCAATATTATCAGATCTGTGATCAGCTGGTGGTAGAAGCAAGCTTTCTCTTTCATCTTTTTCACGGAAACTTTGTAAGTTATGGTCACTCACAAGTCTATTGATTCCAGGAATGTTTAAATTAGCACCTGATCTACTGCGCTGATCATTCCACGTTTCCATGTTTTCATTCCAATCCTGTAATGAGATATGGGTCATGGATAATGATCGAGGATCTTGACCACTTACCTTGGGCAACCATGCATTTTTAGAAATAGGTATTTTTTCTAAACCATTCAAGGTATCTAAGTAGTTCTCTGAGCTGTAAACCTGTTCATTTCCTTCCATATTACTGAACTCGATGTTATGGTACTTCTTATGACGCATTTCATATTGCACTCCTTCTTTCGCAGCAACATCATCCTTTATTATCGCTGTTTCTTGATCGAATCCATAAAATTCTTCATCATTGACTGGTTCATCAAATTCTCCACAATAAGGTAAACCATGAGCAGACAGAGAAGTTTCATCCTCGTTGTCATCCAAGTCCTCATTGTGGAAGTGTTTAGTGCGTTCTGCTGGCGTGAATTCTATTTCATCTTCGCCAACTGGACTTAAGAATGGAATCTTTTTGCCCTGTTCTCTTTGAGGAGTTCCATTTAAAGTTACAGCAGGTGGTTTTTGGAACTGGTATTGGAGCTCAGCTTGATTCCTATCATGTTGGTTATTTTCGTCTTTTGGTACTTGTAGCTGTTGTTGTTGCTGCTGTTGTTGTTGTTGTTGGATCCTTTGCTCTCTTTCTAATGTTTCTTGTTGTTGTTTTTTGACTTCCAATATTGGACTTTCGCCACTTTTAAGAACGGAAGGTAAAAGATTTTCATTTACGTTTTGGACAAAAAGTTTTTCATCATGAATAGATTTCCATCTTTGTTCTCTTCTTTTTGTGCGTTTGGTATTATCCTTTATGTAACTGGCTGATTTTGATCTTTTGACAGTTGATTGGGCAATCTCAGGGATAGGTTGTGGTTTTTCTTCAATTACATCGCCTAATTGAATACCATGAATATTATTTTCTGAATTGCAATTTGAGTTAATAAGGGAGACTCTTCTAGTCTTATTATTGATTGTTGTATCACTTTCACTCTTCTGTAAGCCGTTTGATGCGTCCGTGAAAATCGTTGAAAGAGAAGCTTTTGAAGTACTACCAATCATCATTTTTGATATTCTTTGATTATTAATGACATTACTGTAAGGATTCAAGTTGGGGCTAGATGCACTGTATGGATCAGTAAAATTTTGCGTAGAAGGGCTATTGAAGGAAAGATTTGAAGTTGAACTGAAAAGTGCAGAGTTCTTTTCGATGAATTTCTCCTTCAAGTCATTGAATCTTGATTGGCTACTAGGGCTCTTGGGACCTGTAAATGTTGGAGATCTCCATAAAGTTGGCAGACTTTTTGAATATTTTAAATTAGATATACTGTCCTGTGAGAAATTCTTATGATGATTTCTTTTGAAGGAATCATTAGATAACTTAGATGAAGAGCCAAATAATGTATTGAAGGTGTTTTTCCGTGGTCTTGTGATGGGGTATTCTGCTATTCCATCATTACTGTGATCATTTTGATTAAAGTCTGTGAATTTCAACGAATGAAGTCTAGTATTTGAATCCATCCAATTATTTTTATTATAGTCAAGATATTCTTCTGAATTACTATCATTTTGTAAGTCCATTGAATTCTTTATGATATAATCTAAGACATTGGATTCATCAGTAATAGAATCTTGAATGTTTTGAGGTGTCTTCTTGGCAATCTCAGATGATTGGGGAGTTCTTGATTGTACATCTATAATATTTATCAAGGGAGTATTATTATTATTTTCTGCTAGAGTTTTATCTGAAAGTTGTTTAGCTGGATGATTGTAAGTACCAGCAACAATAGCATTTTGTTTTTCTAATGATTTACCACCTCTTCTAACAGAAAGCTGAGATTCTAAATCGTAAGAGTCTTTACCTTGGTCAAGTTGATCCATTTTTTCTTGTTGATCCTGATCAAAAGAAACATCATCTGAACAACTTAAGGTAGAAAGTATACTTACAATTAAAAGTAAAGTTGAAATTCCAATTAATATTACTGAAATAATGAAAATTACAGGTATTATTATTCCACTCTTTCTTGGAAATTTATTTTCGAAATTAATTAGACCTTGGGTTAATTCCACTATAAGATAAACACCCATAACAGTATGGAAAATATAACTTGGAATAAGTAGGGTAGAATCAATTATATCTCTTCCAATAGTACGACTGCTGGTAAACAAAGAAAACAAAAGCAGTATTAGGGTAAACAACGTAATGATATATCCAGCAATTATGAATAATAGTAGTATTATATCATGGTTTGACCTGGAATATATTATTATTGATAACGTCGAGGTTACCACACAGCATGCAAGTAATAGAAGCTGTATTGGAATGTGTATTGGATGCATGGTGTAGTAGTGAATGGAAAAAATATGCTGAGGTAGTTATTTCTAGGAACTAAGATCTTATGAATATGAAACTTCTCTGACCGTAAAGATGTCAACTTCAGGGGGTTATTGGGAATTGTTAATGAAGAAGATCTTTTGGAATGTTTCTAAGTAAGATGCACCTAAGTGAAAGATTAAATATTGGAATGAGGATAATAAGAGGGATTACTGATAGGTAAAAATTGTATTGAAATACCAGGGGAATGCAAAGTTGATAATAAAGATTGATTTTAATAGAACATGTGGTCTTAAACTTAAATTCACAGCTTCTTATGATAACAAGTTAATTCAAATCTTAACTTTTATTTTTTCTTTCCTTTTCAATTCTTAGCACTCCATGAAATGAACTTAAATATTTAGTAGAAGACTTATGCTGGATTGTCCAGATTTAGATAAATAAAATCTTGCGCCTGTTGTGATGAGATTCGGTATGCTTCGATTGATGACAAAAAGATGACAAGAGGATGGCAAGAGTGAAACACAAGTGGAAATTTTGAAAAATGGAAACACAACTTGATGAAATTGAAAGGTCGAGTTGACGATAAATAATGTAGACTTGGGATGGTGAGTAAATCAACGGAAAAAAAAAAAAAAAAATAGAAAACAAAACCAAAAAAGAAAGGGTACAATGAATAGCTGGTATGGAAAGATTGAAAGAAGTCCTGATTCAATGATAAAATGGATTTTTAGAATGATATCCTTATATATTTAGGAAAAAGAAGAGTAGCTTATGGGAAGTTCAAATCAGAGATTTTGAAGAGGTGAAATTTTATCTGCAAGGAGCAAAAAAAAAACTGAAAAAAAAAAAAAAAAAAAGAGTGGATAAGAGATTTGTTAAGAATGGTTTTTGGAATGGTTAATTTCAGGTTAGCTGAATCGAAAGAAAGAGAAAAACAAATAAAACCTGATGATAATAGAAAAAGAATATAGTAAACAATTCTTAGACTTGAAGCAAGTTAAAAGAGTTTAGAAAATCAAATTCAAAATCAAAATCAAAACGAAAACGAAAACAAGTATCCCAGCATCTACAACTCTACAACTGATAATAATAAAAATATTATAATGGCCAACATTGGCGTGCACCCTGCAACAGACTCTGTAATGAAATCGACTCTAACCATTAACAAAAACAAGGACCCCAGAGTGAGTTCTGTGTCTACCAATAGGCACACCACCTGCTTCCATTTTTCTATTTCTTTGCCCCAAACAGACGTGATCCACAGTACATATCGGTATACTAACTGATTTTATTGTTGGAAAGTATTCTCTTTCCTCTAATTGAATTCCAATAAGAAAGTAGTAATTTATCAACAATAACAATAACAATAACCAATTACTGCTAATTTTCCTTGCTCGTTTTTTAAAAATTGTCAACAAATCACTCAAGATTATTTTTGTTTGTTCCAAAATAGGCAACTGTTCCAAACGAAGTCTCACAAACGAAAATTAACAAAAGTGAATCAAAAAATGAACTTAGCTGATTCAAATTTGTTACTTCTTGAAGAATTAAGGCTTCAACTCACTACATGTGGTAGCATATACGGAGCATCATCAAGGGATGATCAAGGGACACCACGGAATGGTGGATGATAGCTTATAGTTAGTAAGAATATGGGTTATAGTTGGTAAGAATATGGCTAAAACCAAATAAACAAATACGATTTCGAGGGAATTATAGGCAATTGTTGGCAATTGCCAATTGCCAATTGCAACCCATCGGTGATTCTAGAGTCGGCTAAATGCTCCAGTTGCTTAGACTGACCTCATACCAATCTCTTATTGCATGGAACTTTAACATCGGTTGTTAGAAGCATCTTTACTGAATAATCCACCAGAACCTCTCATTGTAATTAGGTAATTTAGTGTTTAAGCTTACAAGTTCAAGGTTATCTGGATATATCAAAGCTTTGTTTGAAATCTTATTCTTTCCCCTTTGATTACGTAGTTTGATTTGTCTCATATTTATACCTTTTTTTCATACTTTTGCAAATTGGTCCAATTATAACAAAAGTCTTCTTGAATTATAGTAAGTTAGACTATCAATTGGTATATAGAGTTGATTTGGTGGATTATAAATTAAAATCAGTGTACTGAGTAATGTGACGCTTAAACTTACACGAACATGTAAAACGATAACGGCAATGACGTTCAATCCCCATCAATAAACGGCACGATTTACAGACGGATAAAAATAAAAATAAAAATAAAAGTAAAAAAATTTCACCAGGAATGACTGGTTACCAGTTCATCGTGCTAACTACATCAAAAGTATTATATAGGGTATCGTAAACGTAATATTAAGAATAAAGTGGAAAAAAAAATAGTACAAAAACACTCGCATTGAGGTTTTGTAGTAATATAAAATTTACGTAAGTAGATAAGATATATCTAAACTCAAGAAGCATATAAGGCATGGAAGAGAAAAAAAAAAAGGAAAACAGTCAAAACTAGCATTAGGTAGCTATTGAAAAACTTTTATAAACTTATTTTGGGGTTGATTATTTGAAGCCATAATCACCACCAATCCATCTATTAACCATATCCAAAGCATTTTCTGGTTGATCATAAGGAACCATATGACCACCACCAAACACTCTTAAGAAGGTAAAATGTTTATAATTCTTAACTTCACCAGCTGCCTTTTTACCAACAGTCCAATCTTTAATTGGTTCTTTTTCGAATTCAGCTTGATGAGCCCAAGGTAAAGCATTAGTCCAAGCTTGATTACCTAACCAATTACAAATGAAATCTTTATCACCGGCATAAATTAAAACTGGTAATTTTTCTTCTAATAAATCAGTAACAGCTTTAAAATATGGTTTCATCCAATCACCAGCTAATAAGAAATTTCTATTAATATCAAAATTACAAGATTCATAATTATCAACTTCAGCTCCCAAAGCATCTTTAACTTCGGGTAAATTCAAATAATCAGAAATATAATCTAAACCTTTATAACATAAACTTGAACCTTCACACATGGTACGAATATCATAAACATTTCTACCAGTTTTTTGATAAGGACCCATTTGACCATTATTACAATAGATAGTAGCTGGAACACAAGACCAAATAGAATTTGATTCATAACAAGAATTGATTAAAGATAAACATCTTGGAATGGCATCTTCCATTGATTGACATTCTTCTGGTTCTAAAACAGAAGGTTCACCACCTTCACCACAAGCCATTGGTTCGTAGTATTCGTATTGAGTCAATGGATCGGTTAAACCATTACCAATCAAAACCGAAGTCAAATTGAAACGACGATCTTCGTGTTTCAAGATTTCCAGAGCGAAAACTGGAATGTAGTGACCAGCATAAGATTCACCAGCAATATGGAAAGGTAATTGATTATATTCAGGGAATTGTTTGAAAAACAATTCCAAAAAGGCATAAACATCTTTACCGGCAGCAACGGTAGATGAAACGGATTGAGAAGAATAAGAATAACCAACATTAACTGGTTGATCCAAGAAAATAACAGAAGCATTGCTATTCCAACTATGAGGATTATAAACTGGTTTTAAATCTTCACCAATTGAAGAAGGACCCAATTCAAAGAATAAACCGGTTAAAGAAGAACAACCTGGACCACCATTTAACCATAAAATAACAGGATCATTTTTTGGATCATTTCTTGATTCAAAGAAATAGTAAAAAAAATGTTTATCTTCATCATTAACATCTAAATAACCACTATATTGTTTAACACTATCAATACCTAAATCTTTTGGAGTTTTCTTAACTCTTAATTTATGATTAGGATGTTGAGTATCAGTAACGTGGAAATCAAATTTACTAGAAGGTTTTTTACTAATTTTTTTTGGATTAGATTTAAAATTCATTGAACTAATGGCATTAGGGAATTTCATCATCATTTCCAGCCATAATTGTTTAGTCTCCATGGAAATATATTCCTGAGGTTGGTCTAAATATTTAGCAATATTTTCCAAGACATTATTATTACCAAAATCAAAAGATTTCACAACATTATGATATTGAGAAGTAACTTTATCAAAGTCAAATCCCAATTTTTGTTGAACATTATTAACATAAGCATTGAATGGATTAATTGGAATTGTCAAAGCATCAACACTTGTAATTGCAGTGGCAATTGTAAGTGCCGCAGAAAACGACACTGATAACTTCATATTAAAGAGTATTTCAATTGAAAAAGTGTTAGTGTAGTGAAACCAGTAGCTAGAAATTAATTTTATAGAAGGGAATTGCCACTCTTCTTATATAAAAACTAAAAATCCTAAAGGAAGTAGTTATCAGTATTATACTTTGTGGTATTAATTTATAGCCCCCCTATCTGGACTGGGCCAGCGCCATTCATCTTTTTTTTTGGTTCTTTTTTTTTTTTTTTGTTTTGTTAGGGTTTTCTCTTTGAGGATGAGAATGTGACTTTTTGGGGGGGGTAAAACTTAGTGATGTTTTGTAGTTGTGCACGACCGTGAGTGACCCTGATAAGCAAGCAACAATGTATTGCTAAACTCTACAGTCATTAACAGGGTTATTAACTAGTAGTATTATAATATTGAATAGCATTATTAAATAGCATTATTATTGAATAGTATTGAAGGTACGGTAGTATATAATCAAGGACTATTTCGGTACCTCAGGTAAGTTAAAGATCGTGAGACTATACTGTTTATTGTTCAGACAAGTAGAAAAAAAAAGCCATTCATTATAGTTCTAACCTTAACTGAATCTTATTGATGGATTTTGTTCATTACCGTTTTTTCTTGTCCAATTGTCAGCCTCTCTAATTGGTATTTTGGCTAAGAAAAGCTAATAGTATGTCGAATCTTCTATTGGTATGTCAATTCCCGTATTCGACATTACTTTTGACTTCGTAGTATACCAGTCCTACTAGTCGTAGTAGTAGTTTGAATGGTTACGAGTTGTCTACCCTTTGACAAGGGCCCTGGATAGAGATTTCATTTCATATCAACTTATTGCTAAGGGTAATTTTGAACCCTAATACTGACCAATGATAATAGCAGGCTCTTCCTTTTTTTTTTTGCAGTTTTTTTTATGCTTTACAGTTTGCACTTAGTTGCAGGTTTTTTAGTTATTTACAGTTTAGGGTTTCTTCGGTTTATTAGGTAAACGAGTCCCAACCAGTTTTGATTCCAACTACTTTTACCATTAAGATGGGTCTATTGAATCGTATCAAACATCAAAATGATATACCGACAAATACAAAAGATTACAAGTTCTCCAAAAATGATATGAAATTGAAAAAATTGGGTGAAGGTATTTCTGGATCGGTTGAATTGTACCAACTGAAAAAACTCGCTCAATTTACTTATGTGATTAAAACTTATCATTGTAAAGAACTGTACGAATCAAAATCAGAATATCAAACTCGTGTACTTCATGAATATAGAGTTCTTGATCAAATCAATCATATAAACTTCATCGAAGTTTATAAATATTCAATATCTTTAAATGGTTCCATTGTTAAAATATTCATGGAAACGGGCAGTAATGATTTATTCAGTATATTAAAGAAAAATAAAGTATCAGAGGATGAAAATTTATGTTTTTGGAAACAAATGTGTAATGGTATAAAGTATCTTCATAACAATTTACACTTATGTCATCGAGATTTAAAGCTAGAAAACTTGGTTATTGATCTAAAAAATGGCTATATCAAAATTATTGATTTAGCTACTTCTTCCACAACGAAAGAAAACTCAATTGGGGTTGTCGGTTCTGATCACTATATATCTCCTGAAACCATATCTCAATTTTTTTATAATGGTTCCAAATCAGATATATGGTCTATTGGTATTATCTTATATTATCAATTAAATCATAAATACCCATGGAAATCAGCTAGATTATCGGATCCGGAATTTGTTGCATTTAAAGAAAATGTTCATTTCTTAGAAAATAATCAATTATCTGAACCAACCCTAAATACTAATAACCTAGAAATTGGTATTGAGTCAGTTTTAAGAAAATTACCTCAAGATTCAATACCTCTTTTAAGTCATATTTTTCAAATTGATCCTCTTAAAAGATGCGATATTGATTTTATCTTTGAAAATGATTGGTTTAAATCAATCAAGTCGTGTGATGAATCTAATAATTGTGGATTTGATCATACTAGATTCAAATGATATTCCATATATTCTATCAATAATTATTAATTAGCCATTATTTAAAAAACTTCAATACATTTTATAGACTCATTTAATAGAAATACCATTTATTATCAGTATTCAATTAATCTTATACTCTTTTGTATAGCCAGATTTAACTTTGTTGATTTTTTCATGTTTTTTACATATTTATTCCAAAAATTGAGTAGTTGTTAACAAAATTTCATTTCTTATTTGATATTTTCATTAAAATTCTACAAAATTCTACTTTTTCCCCTTTAACCTAAAAGATACCCCATACAACTTTTCTTTCTATATAATAACTAAGAAAATCAATTGAATCATTGTAAATTTCCATTTGCACCCATTTGTTAAGATTCTGCCGCCCCCCAACTTCATTTTTGTGGTATTACTTTCTATTTTCCTTCAGCCAATCAAAATCTGCCATTTAATGACTCACACTCCGCTTTGAATAGCCTGTTCAAATTCGAGAATTATAAGGCCTATCAGTTAAGACACCAAAAAGAATATGTAATGATTCAAAACATACTTATAGTACCTCGTTAGTATTCCGCTTCCCAAGGATTGACTTCCCCTTTTGAGAAGCAACTAGGGGCCCAGCTGACTCGGCAGCAAGGCAGCTGACTCGAACCTGACCCGGAGCGCATCCCCTTACAAAACCCCCCTCAGCTAGTGACTCGGGGTGACTCTGGTATTTCTGAGGTCGGAAAATACATAAATTTGTATTGGAACAACACGTGACACACCACCCCCGTAAGAGGATTTCAAAATCGGGGGTTTGTAAAGCGTTTTTTTTTTTTTTTTTTTTTTTTTTTTTTTTTTTTTCAACATTTTTCAAGATGTGTCATGGTCTTAGGCGCAATATATAGCTAGCCCAGTTCCTCTTCTTCTTCTTCTTCCTGTGTTTTCCAAACAAACAAATAACTCTTAAACATGCTTTCCAATACCTTACGTTCCTTAAGGCATCAATCAATAAGATTATCTGTCAACACAGTTGTCAATGGTGCTAGAAATTACGCATTATCAGCTAACGCTCAAGCTTTAATCTCTAATTCTGTTCAAGATGTTGATCCTGAAATGGCTAGTATCTTGAAACAAGAACAACAAAGACAAAAGAATTCTATTACTTTGATTCCTTCTGAAAATTTCACTTCAAAAGCTGTCATGGATTTATTGGGTTCAGCCATGCAAAATAAATATTCTGAAGGTTATCCTGGAGAAAGATATTATGGTGGTAATGAAATCATTGATAAAGCAGAATCTTTATGTCAAAAAAGAGCTATTGAAGCTTTCGATTTGAATCCTGATCAATGGGGGGTTAATGTACAACCATTATCTGGTGCTCCAGCTAATTTATACGCTTATTCAGCTGTTTTAGAAGTTGGTGATAGAATTATGGGTTTGGATTTACCTCATGGTGGTCATTTATCCCATGGTTATCAAACTCCAAGTACTAAGATCTCTTATATCTCAAAATACTTTCAAACTATGCCTTACAGATTGAATGAAGAAACTGGTATAATCGATTATGATACTTTAGAAGCTAATGCAATTCTTTTTAGACCTAAAGTTATCGTTGCTGGTGCTTCTGCTTATTCTAGAGTCATTGATTATAAAAGAATGAGAGCTATCGCTGATAAAGTTGGTGCCTACTTATTATCTGATATGGCACATATTTCTGGTTTAGTTTCTGCTGGTGTCACTGAATCTCCTTTCCCTTATTCTGATATTGTTACTACTACCACTCATAAATCTTTAAGAGGTCCAAGAGGTGCTATGATCTTTTTCAGAAAAGGTATCAGAAAGGTTACCAAGAAGGGTAAAGAAATTCCTTATGAGTTAGAAAGAAAAATTAACTTTTCTGTTTTCCCAGCCCATCAAGGTGGTCCTCATAATCACACTATTTCAGCATTAGCCGTTGCTTTGAAACAAACTCAATCTCCTGAATATAAAGAATATCAACAAAATGTTGTTGACAATGCTAAAAGCTTTGCTGATGCTTTGGAATCCAAAGGTTTCAAATTGGTTTCTGGTGGTACCGATACTCATTTAATCTTGGTTGATTTAAGATCTAAAAATATTGATGGTGCTAGAGTTGAAGCCGTATTAGAAAGAGCTAATATTGCTGCTAACAAAAATACCGTTCCAGGTGATAAATCTGCTTTATTCCCATCTGGTTTAAGAGTTGGTACTCCTGCTATGACTACTAGAGGTTTTGGTCCTGAAGAATTTTCTAAAGTTGCTGAATACTTCCAAAGAGCTGTTGATATCTCAATTGCTTTGAAAGCTAAAGAAGAAGGTAAAGTTGCAAAAGAGTTATTGGCTTCTTTCAAAGTTTTGGCTGATACTGATGATCAAGTCAAACAATTATCTAAAGAAGTTTCTGAATGGGCTTCCAGCTATCCTGTTCCAGGTGATTTGTAAGTTCGTTCTCACCTTTTGATCATCAACAAATTCTGTACATTATTGAATGAACGATAAGAATAATAATCTAATCTAATCTAATCGAGTGTAATTCGTAAGCTGTAGAAATAAAACCCCTTCCCCCCCCCTCAAAATGAAATCAACCGTACATCTGCGCGACACAAAAAAAAAAACCAGAAGAAAAACGAGAATGTCAAATCTATAAAAAACCATGAGTAATGAGAAAAATGAAAATATAACAGTTAACAGTATCAGCATACACTAAATATAGCATTTCAATATGGTGGTGGCAAATGGATTGACCTCTAATGGTGGTATGGAAAGTGCCCCTCTATCTGATCATTCTATTGAACCAATAAAGGAAAATGCAAAAAGTATAACTTGGTCAAAAAATGGATTTATAGCATATATGGCCCCAACCTACAACCCAAAACATAATCTATTTCTTACATATCTTGAAAATATTGATGGAAACTCATGGCAACTAGCCAAGCCTCAGGGATTGAGTATAAAACCCAATGATGATGGTGAATTGCCCAAATTATCTTTGATTTCGTGGAGTAATCTTAGTACAGATTTGGCAGTTTGTGATGATCATGGTAATTTTTATATATTATTAGCAGGGGTTGGTTTATTGGGCCACAAAGAGTTGAATGGATCAAATGAAAGTGGTAATGTTAATGGAATTGATAATGGTAAATCTCCTTCTTCAAATGGAAATTTTCCAAGTTATGAATTAACTTCTTATAATCATACTGAAATGATTTATCGTGATATAATCAGCCCAAATTTAACTGGTCATTTTAGTACTCGTTCAAAAATTATTGCCTTTAAATGGCTTAATATTGAAAAGACCCAAATCATAAATAAACCAGCTGCTTTTGTTAAAACAGACCAACAACCTCAACAACCTCAAACTCAAACTCCTCTTGCGTATACATACGGCGTCACCCAATATCAACCATATGGGGCCACTCATCCTATTTCGACAAAACAAGCGTGTGTTGCTTTACGACAAAATGGTGAATTTACATTATACTTTCAAGGGGAACATAAAGTTGAATACCATAAAGCATCAGTCTCTGTTTTAAATAGACAGACGGTTTCTTTCACTCATGCTTCCATTGGGTTTGACTCTAAAAGAATAATTGGGACTGCTTACGATTCAATACTGGATAAAATTGTTACATTCTCAGTTGATATAGACTGGGGGTTCTTGATTGAGTCAAGTAAAAAGCAAAAACTGGACCCCCATTACTATACCCCGAAGGAATTACAAACTCCACCAAAATTAAGCTTGAGAGTAATTCATCAAATGAAGCCTAGGCCACTCTATGAATTTGATACTCATGAGGCCGAGGTTAAAAATGAAGATGCAATGGATATTGATGATAATGAGAAAAAAGATAATGAACCAAAATCTACGTTAAGTATAGGAAAACTTTCATCAATTGATTCGATATCATCTAATTTTGATCAGGAAAATAACTTTTTTGTTTTAATTAGCTATGAAATTGAAGATGAAATTACACAGCAGAAGCTGACCACAGTCTTTAGATACTCAATAACAAAGGCTCTGGACTTAATATCCGATGCATTTACTGATTTAGGCTTACGAAAAAATGTATCTAAACCAAATGGCGCTGTTACTTATGAATTATCCTTACAAGATAAATTAAGTAGACCTAATTTCATTCAAACAATTGATACGGTAGTAGCCGAAAATTTTATTATAATAACGTATGAAGATGGTCAAATCGATTTGATGGACAGAAAATCATTATCACTCGTTTCGAATCAGATGGAAAATAAAAGTAACCCTCCTGAAACTATAACAACGCTTTTTGATATTGGATTCCAATTCCCTAAAATCGAAAGAACTAGTAAAAATCCATTAAAAGTTTGCGTCTCTCCAAATTTAACATCGATTGTTTACACGGAAATTAATAATCAATCACAACAATTAACTTTAAAAGTACTCGAAAAGCAACAAGATTCTGAAATTTCACCTAAAGAGTTATTTATAACATCAGTTGGATTTGCTTTTCGTCATGCATATTCATGTTACACTAACACTTGTGCCGATGACTTGGTTGCATTAATTCAAACTGAAATAAAAAGAATTGGAAGTTCACTTGCAAAAGCCGTTGCGAACAAGGAGTCTAGTTTAGAACTCATATTGAACCGTTTCATAGAATCAATAATTTGTGAATCCCATAAAGCAATAAACTTCCAACTAGATGCTTTTGGAAAAGACTCTGTTGATAAACTATTGTCCAATCCACCTTTACAAAAACTATTATCATTGCAATTGGTATTAGGTGAGTTACAACAAAACACTAATCATGTCATAAGTGATCTTGCGTGGATAGTCTTGAATTTGAGAAGCACCAGTTTTGGTATTATGTTCTCATTATCTAGTATCTACCGTCAAATATCAAAGAAGAAACCAGCAGAAGATAGTTTACAAGATTCTATTACAAGGGCAGAATGTATTATGTCTTTAATTGGTAATGTAAAATGGTTAATCGATTTGATGATTTATTTGAATCAAGAATTGTTACAATTGTCGTTCGTGAAGAACACTGATAGCACTGATAGTAAACTTCACTATAGAAACTCTGTTGTTTTACCTATTATTTTGAGTAAAGTTCCTCGTTTATTCCTTATGTATGCTTGGTCATCTATTGGGAAAACTCATGAGATATTAAAAAAATTGCACAAAGATCTTTCAGAAAGTAACAAGCTTTTTACACCTATGAAAGAAGCCTTGAACCGCTACTTCACTGTTTGCAACACTTCTCCATTAAATTTGAGTATTTCAGAAAACTTTTTAAGAGAATGCGATGCTTATGTTTCTAAAGAAATTGCTTCGAGGTCCACTAATAAGGATAGGGGTTACGCTTTAAAGATTGAACAGAAACTTGTTTGTCAAGGTGAATTATCGGATGATTTGGTTCAAGTTGCTAAAGTTTTGATCGAAAGACACTCAGTCAACATTAGTAGAGATATTAAAGTGTCTGAACTCTTTTTCTACGATGTTAATTGGATTGATGTAGGGATCGCTAAGAACTCATTTACATCTACAGATGGTCAAGATTTTTTCAGAAGAAAGAGACCAGTAATCCATAGTGATACCAATGAACAAAGAACAACAATTCCTAGACTCAAATATAATAAGAATGAAGGTATTGATGCCTTAAGAAAAGTTGTGATTAATGTTGGTGATAAGTTGAATCCTAACCCCACATCTTCAGTTATTCCGAAAAAAAATAACAACAATACATTAGCTAAGCTTAGGAAATGTACCCGATGTCGATCAGTTTCGCTAGTTACTGATCCTTTGGTATTTGATGCACCTTCTAACGTTGGTTTGTGGACAATGGTTTTCCAAAGAACTTGCATATGTGGAAGCGCATGGGTAAATTGTGAAAAGTGATGGCTATTTCCACATAAAAATATTAATTCTACATAAAAATTCTTTAAAACTTTGTAAATATAAATGTGTATCATTAAAAGTATATTCATGTTAAAATAAACGCAAAAAATAAGTTAGTCTTCTTGATCCACTGTTCCTTTCTTCTCCTCTGCTAATTTTTTGTCTTCTGCAGCCTTTTTGTCTTCTGCAGCTTTTCTTTTCTTACCAATTCTAGTCATAATGATGATCATGATTATAGTTGATAAGACAATCCAAGCAATCATTATACCGATATTTCGCCCCATATGACCTTTGTAAGCATTGAAATAAGGAACATGCATTAGTTCATAAGAATTGCGAATTGGTACGGCATATCCATATCTGTAAAACGTAGGACATAAGGCTATAGGAGAAACTGTTGGAGCCAAATTTATCACAACCATGAAAACGATAAGAAAACCAATCAATTGAGGCTTGAGCATAAATATTATCAAAGCAAGTGCTTCCATTAATGCACCCAAAGATGCCATAGTTAAGTAAGCAAAAGCCCAAACGACCAAGAATCCCAGATATCCAAACGTTGT
The DNA here is from genome assembly GCA_030444945.1 of Hyphopichia fennica. NCBI lineage: Eukaryota > Fungi > Ascomycota > Pichiomycetes > Serinales > Debaryomycetaceae > Hyphopichia > Hyphopichia fennica. The sequence continues at coordinate 273,468 of JAJMOB010000013.1, forward strand.
AGTGAATGTGATACCAAATGCTGCATTCAAAGTGACATAAGATAAAGACACAATTACATAAGAAGCATGAGAGGCAAGAATTCTATACAATAGATATCTGAAACCCTTAATTTTTTGAGCAATAAGGGTATGGATTTCAATCAGGAAAACAAATTGGAAGAACGAGAAAAGCATTAAATATACAAGTCCAATTTGAAAGGGAGCCTGGGCAACCGGATTATTAACCGGGAGTCTATCAACAGTAACAAAAGCAGGATTGGTAGTGACTAAGTTGGGAGCTTTAGTCAAAACATTTTCAATTTCAGTTGAATTGAGTTGACTTAATAATGTTTTTATGTATGATGTTTGTGGGACATAGGTATTAAATGCCAACAGTGCTCTACCGACAAGGGTCTTTACATAGTTGTTAACAGCATTGTAGTCTCTACCTGTTTCATAGACTACTTCCATAAAGCTATCAGACGGCGATACAGAGTTAGAAGCCAGTTTCAATGCTTCGTACATGCGTAATGTTGAGTTCTCTTTAATATAGTAAGCACCCCAGTATTTTTCAATATGAACCTGATGATAAACTTCATCAGTAATGGAATGATTGTTTAGTTGTGCTGCTTTGCTAATTGTATCATAGTCTATGACATCAAAAGTACCGAGAGCTTGAACCAGGCTAATATTCACAAAGAAGTATTCTGCCACTTCACCAATAACTCCAGGTAAGTCACCGACTTGTCTATCAGCATTGACAACAGCAAAATGAAGATTGTGAAATCTCGCACTTCTACCGTAAAAGGATCCCCAGTAAATGCATAGAGTAATCACTAAACCTAGGATCAAATAGGTATAATTCTTCAAGTATGTTATTGCAATGGTGATTCTCTGAGCATGGAACTCTTCATCCCAAAATCCCAATTTTTTCGTGACACTCTGAATAGTTGATACAATGGTACTTCTTCTAGTCATTCTAGACTGCTGTCGATAAATTTCATCTTCAGTGGCTGAACTTTCATGCCTTCCACTACGGCCCTGAAAGACCTGGGGAAATTCTTCGGAACTGGCTTGTTGATTGAGCAGTTGAGATGAAGCATAATCTGATTCTTCTCCTTCGTCTTCTTCGTCTTCTTCTTCATCAGGGACTCTAGAAAACGAATTTTGAATTTGGTTATGACCGAATAAGAAGTCTGAATCCAATCCATCATAATATACATCCATGGGATCATTATCTTGGGTATTAAGTCTTTGAACTCTGGAGTTTCTTGACAGAGATAGCGAATAACTTCTATTTCTTAGATTACTAGATTGTCCATCACCAAAGTAGCTTGTAGCAGTAGATGAGATTCTTCTCATCAAAGAAGGTTTCCTTTGAGATGGTTGTGTATTAGATTCATCAAGTTGAATTGGTTCTTGGTCTGCACTCCCACTATTGGCAGAAACAACAGATGACGCCAAGGATGTATTATCATCCATGCTATTCCGATTCATCTTGATAGTATCAATGAATATACTCAAGTTTTAGATTAGCTTGTTTTAAATCGAGAAAATGGATAGTGGTTCGGTGAACTCGGTTTTAGTTGAATGATTCTCTGTATATTTAACTTGAGGGATAAAAAGTACTGTTTTTCGCTGCCTATTAAATAAAAATTTCTGCTGTTGTTGTGATTTCTCATTATTTTAACTTTAGATAAAACATACTAAGAACCCATTTATTCCGTTAGATTATCCTAAACCATATATGATTCACTGTTTTACCTTAACTAGTGAATAATTCAATATATTTATTTCTTCCATGAATTTTAAAAATATTTTTTCTATACTACAGCAATGAGAGATAAAATCGAATCAATAGATCCATTAGATGAATCTAAGCAATCTAAGCAATCCAACGTAGATGATAAAGCCGCACCTGAGCCGTCTTTTATAGAGCATGAGTTTGAACAACAAGAATCTAGTCCAGGTCAATCAGGAACCTTCTTACTGGAATATGTTTCTGGTGCAAATATTGGTGGAGAAGCGATTGGATCCAATACCAGAACCACTACTGTTGATAGAAAACCGAGTAATATAACATACGAAAAGGAAGACAATCAAAATTCATCGAATGTATCAGAGGATAGTGGTCAAGAAAAGCTAAATAAAACAGAAGAAGACGAAGTACAAAACAAAAGATGGTCTAACAGATTTGGAGTGGCCTTCAGTTTATTCAAAGTCTATTTAGTTTTATTCATATTTTTCATATCAATATGTTCAGTTTATTGGGGGTCATTTTTCCATAGATTTGGAAGGTTTAAAAATTTGAAAATACTAGTTGCAAGTGACGATGTACTGCTTACAACAACTGATGGTAATGAGATAAGGCCATTAATACATGATTCAATTTATGATATGCTAACGACGAATGAAACCATTAATAAACTAGGAAATTGGAAATTTATGAATTCAAGTGAATTAACCGAATTAGCACTGGAACATGATAGTACGAATTATGAAGCAGTAATTAGACAAGTTCATCATCAAAAATATTGGGCAGCATATTATATTGCTCCTAATGCAACACAATTGATATATGAAAGTATGATAAATGCCAATACATCATTAATTGAATCGGGAGAAATTGATAAATTGATTACCATAGTTTATGAAAGTGGACGTCATTATTCAGCTTTGAGTCAATATATTTCAAAAAATTTGGATTTAATGCTGGAAACTTGGCTGGGATATTATGGAGGTTCAAAAGTATATAATCCATTAATTAGTGAATATTTAACTTCGAATCAAAGATCAAATTTGATTTCAAGTACCAATGGTACTAGTATCATTAATACCAAACCATCTATTCAACTTTATGACAATAGACCATCAAGTTCAGCATCAGTATTAGGACCGAGTGAATTAGGACTTATTTATGCTCAAATGTTTTCATTTCATCAATTTAATTTGAGTGTTGAAATTTATAGTTTTTTAAGAAAGAATTTGAAGTATAAGCATTTTGTTATTTGGAGAATTATTGCTGCTCATGTGAATTGTTTTTTACTAGCATTAGTTTATTCATTAATAACGATTGCATTTCAAACTCCTGTTAATGTTGCATTTGGTAGATCTGGATTTTTAGTACTTTGGATGTTTATGTATTTATTTATTGCTGCCAGTGCTTCAATTAATGAAATTGTTGGTACATTAATAATGTTTACAGGAAAGAAACTTTTCATACCCGTTTGGTTAGTTTCGTATTTGGTATTCAATATTTCTGTAACATTTTCACCATTAGCATTATCACCAAGGTTTTATAGATATGGATATGCCATGCCAATGTATAATGCCTACGAAGCTTTAAAAGTTATATTTTTTGATACTTGGAAAGGTAATTTGGGTAGAAACTTGGGTATATTAATTTGTTGGAGTGTGGTAATGTCAATAATATTATGTTTTATTGCGGTTTATATTGATAATCAAGTTAAAAAGAAGAAACAACAAGAAGATGAAAATGCAAAGAAGTAATAAAATATGTACAAGTAAATATATATATAGATAAGTTAAACAGTTTCATCCATTATATCGACTTGAGGATCAATTGATCTAACGTGTTTACCATTTTTCATTAGGGAATAAGTTTTTTTCAAATCGGTATTCCAAAGTTTCAAATCAATATTGTCATTATTGAATAATAAATTTTGTAGGCAAGATAATTTCAAATTCCAAATTTCATTATTTATGATATCAAAGGGAGAATTAATTAAATAATTTGTAATTAAGTTTGGTAAATTATTAATCAAGTAAGATATTGAATGAGGATATTTTGAAATTTGTAAAAGGATATAATAGATTTGATCTGAAGAAAGTCTTGAAATTTTTTCTGTTGATAAATAATTTTTATCATCATTACTAACTAATTCAAATAAGGTTTGAGATTTTATAAGATTTAGAAAGATTGTAAAAAATTTTTTACTAAATAACGATAAATCCAGTAAATTATCTTGATAGAATGAAGTTAAGGTATCTGAATCAAAATTTTGATAATTAATTTTACTTAACAAGATAATATCAGACTCATTTTCAAAGTAAAGGTTATAAGATTTTAATAAATTATGATTAATCATACACTGGGAGATGAAAACTTGACATTGTTGAATGGGAGAATAAGAAAGGGTTTCAACTAATTCAATAATTTGAAAAGTAGAAAAGGATGAATTTTGATTTAGGTAGAATTTAACAATGTCATTAATTGGATTTTTAATTGAATTAAATAAATCATCAATGGGGATACTGGAATATTGTTCTAAACCAAGTTTATTAATAAAATTAGTATAAAATTGAATCACCACCATTGGGAATAAAGGATCATTATCATTATTTAAGTCATTAGAATCAAAATTATAAATAGAATGATTTAAATTTTTTTCAAACATTATAAGATAAGGAATTAGGATGATTAAATAATCTAATAATCTCGTTAACAATATTGAATTTTCATTTTGACGAGTAATTCGATAAAGATCACATAAGTTTTGATTAAATAATTTTGATTTGATCAAATGCAAAAGTTTTAAATCGATAATTTTACCAATCAATTTTTCAATGTTATTAATCACTGATAATGGATAGTAAGATTCATCAAGTATAGTAAGATAGTTAGTTATTAAGATATTTAAAATATTTGAATTACTAAGAAAATCTATAGTATTTGAATCCTGTAACTTAACAATGAAAATATTTAATACCAAATTAATAATATTTGAAGATTTTGATTGAATACTAGATAATATGAAATCTTGAGGGTAAAAAATTTGAATTTGATCAAAAGACAAGTATGATAATATAGTATTCAATAAATCAATGATTAAAACTTCTGAATCGATTAAATTTGGAAGTTCAAGTAATTGAGAAAGTAATGGAATGAAATTGATTAAGAATTGATTATCGGAAACATTTTGATTATGGTAATTTTTGAAAATAAGTGATTTATTATTCGATAGTATTCTGGTGAAGTTATTTAGTAGAGTTGAATCGAGAGAAATTGATATCACAGGGTCTGATTCCAATTGATCCTGTACCTCCCGTAAATGGTAGAGTACTTTCAAAGAAGATTGATCTAATTCTGTAAGATTGATTTGATTCATCTCTTACCGCTGGTCAATTGGTTCTATTTGCCACTGCGCCAGATCTGTTTGATCTGGCTTCTGTTCTTCCTTCTAACTTTTTTTTGTGTATGGAAAATGTCGCACACGCGTGTGTGTGTTTTCCCACGACACGATGTCGCGCCTACAGTACTTTAGTCCCTCTCGCGTAGCACATGATTAAGTTGATGCCCCATCCATTGTCATGAGCTATGTAAGATATTAGAATGAATTACACGATTTGTTTCGGAAAACATTAAATATTAAACGAGAATTAACGTTAAAAAAGGTGGTTTCAATTGAATATTGTCCCGTCTAACTAAGGTACCAGGTGTAAGGGCGTACCTGAAATTGGTTGGGTATGCATCAACTTCCAGGTGATTTATCTTCTAATTCTTCTGCAAGGCACACACCTTATATTATTTACTCCTCTCCTTAGTACTCCTCTTATCATATGAGTTTGAGTATAAGTAAGTGTGAGTATAAGTGGTATTGGTGGTTATGTAGTAGGGATTATGTAAATTAAACGATAACTTGCATTAAATTATTCTTATCCATAAATTTACTTGCCCATTTTGAAAAGTTTTAAATTCAAATGTATTCACCTTTGTTCAATTCGTCTCATGGGTATCTTCTGGTATCAATCTAATCTTACATTCTTTTCTTTTTTTCTTTTTTTCACATTTTCACATTTTCACATTTTCACATTTTCACATTTTCACTTTCTTCTTTTCAAAATAAGGTGTTAGTATATACGCGATTGTAATTGCCAATTGGAAAAAGAAAACAGTTTGTATTGTTAAATCATATTCATTGTAGACTAATCAAAGTTAATTAATGTTAATTAAGTTAGGTTTAGCCTAATTATTTATTGTTAAATAATTGTGGGTGTGCATTTAAATCTGATTTTAACCTGTTTTGAACACTTTTCCCACTAACAAAAACAAAAAGAAAAAAAAAAAAAGAAAAACACACACATAAAAATCGGTTTGTGAATATTTAAAAAGATTTAATTCTAATTAAATTTATTTATTTACTTAACAATTGGAGTAACAAATAACAATTATCACTATCATAATTCCAAATTCTTTTTTTTTTCTTCTTCTTCTTCTTCTTCTTCTTTTCTTTCTACTCCTTTTATTTTTAACTACTTCTTCTTCTTCTTCTTCCATATAGTTGTCGACTTACCACTTCTATCCACTCATTTCAGAAGCTCATAAGAGACTCATAAGAGACTCATTCACATCAAGACTCTAGACTCTTTAGACTCCAGGACTCTTTAGACTCACAAGAGGTTATAATCCACCCAAGGTAGTTCTCTTCTACGTTCTCTTCTACGATTGTACACTTGGTTGTCTCCTTCTAACCGCCCATCAAGAAGTAACTTTAGATTTCTCGACACGCTCGTTAGATCAGGAAAAAAAACAATAATACCTGTAACATCCAATTAGACAATTGATTACAGCCGTCGGACTTTATTGAAGGATTACTTTATAGAAGGAATACTTTATTGAAGGAATACTTTATTGAAGGAATACTTATCCACGTCAGTGTTTTATTACTTTTTTCTTTTTTCTTTTTTTCTTTTTTTTTTTTTGATTCAGCCGTTACTTTTTGTTACTGACTCGTCTTTTTTTTTGTTTGTTCGTTGTTTTTTTTTGCTTCGTCTGTTCGTGTTTCTTTTCTTTTTTTCTCTGTTTTTCTTTTTTTTTTTTTGGTTCCCAGTATTTTTACGTGTTATAATGTCTGATACCATAACAACAGATGCTTCATTAGCTATATCAGCTGCCAATGCCGCGGTAAATACCCATGACCATCCTAATCAAGATGATTCGGTTCATTCTACCGCTAATCAATCCGATAATAACGTGGATTCTTCTCAAATCTTATCAAATAGTACTACACCTCCTCTGACACCTCCTTCTCCATCTGCTGATGATGATACCACCAATAATAAATTCGATACCCCTCCATTATCCACTCCTGAAAACAGTGAGGAGATAAAAAACAATAAGGGTGATAATGTCGATTTAAATCAATCAAAATTAAATGATGGTACCATCAAATCAAATAAAAAATCAAATCCTTTAACCATTGATACAACTCTTAATCCAGGACCAAGTAGTATGTTGGATGTAAATACTCCCCTTTCTGCTACTCCCAATAAAATTGTTGGTGATACTTCAAATAGTAATGAAACTTCAGCTAATAATAGCCTGGAAAATCTTGATTCTAATTTATCAGCAGATCAAGAATATAAAGATATCGCTTCTAAATTATTTAATGAAGAATTCGTTTCAATTCAACCAGAAGAATATACTCAATTTTTGGCTGCTAGTGATAATGAAAGTTCAAGAATTAGAGAATATTATATGGATATGTTTAAATGGGATTCAAATCTTTTAAAATCAACTAGAACTTTATGTTCAAAATTATATTTAAAAGGTGAATCTCAAGAAATTGATAGAATCTTATCTTCTTTTACAAAATCTTATATAAAACAACATCCTGTTAATGTTTTTTGTACAAGAAATTTTGAAAAAATTTATATCGTTTTATACAGTTTGATTTTATTAAATACTGCTTTACATAATTCAGAACTTAACAAAAAATCCAAAATTAGTCAAACCGATTATATTAGAAATACTTTTACTACTTTTATTCAACAAAATCCAAAATCCCTGAAAAAATTATCAATTAAACAAAGAATAATAATTGAAAGAGAATTAAGTAATTATTATGAAGATTTATTAAAAAATGAATTACACTTGAAAAAATCAGATGAATTTAATAATAATAATCAAGATTTTAATTTGGCTTCGGCTTCTGCTACCGCAAGACAATCTTCAACTAAACTGAAAAGAATGTCAGTCGCTGAAACAATTAGATCAATTCCTTCATCAACTCAATCGGCTCATAATAATAATAATTCAAACTCATCTAATATTCAAAATAATAATAACAATAACAACACCGCCGCTACCGCCGCTGCTGTTGCTGCTGTTTCTGGTGGAGCTCCAAATCAACAATTTGCTCAAAATAATAATAATAATTCAGTTGCAAACCTGCCTCAAACTATAAATGCTCCTCAACCTCAAACAGCTGATCAAGATGTCAGTACCCCTACTGAATCTGAATTTCCAACTTTAACCAGACAACTTTCTGATACTTCAATTTGGTCTACTGATACTAATAATAATCGTCGTTCATCACTTGCCATGAAACGTATATCTAGTGGCACGTCGGGAGTTTCTCAATATACCGCAGTTAATACTAATAATTCTACCACTAGTGCAAGAACTCATAGAGTTGGTTTTACTAGAGCTTTGGCATCAGATAATAAATTTTATAATAATCCAAATGCTTCAAGAGCTTCAAGTGTCTCTGGTACTCCATACTCTTTAAGAAATAGACAATCTTTAGATCAATTACGTGGCATGCCAAGCTATCAAAATAGTACTCATAACAATACTCCAACTCAAGCCCATGGTAGTAGTAATGGTAGTGCTGGAGCCATGAATAGTGCTTTGAATAGAAGATCTTCTCGTGCTTCAGTCATTAGTAAAGAATCAACTACATCAATTAATAATGATGATTCAGTTTCGGTTTTATCATTTGATACTGTTCATATTAATAATTTTGATATCGAAGGTTTGGAAGATGAAAGAAATAAAGATCTGGAACCTCAACAAGCTTTGGAAGATTTTAATGTTGAAGATTATCAAGATCATTATGATTTAACTTTAGAATTACAAGGTTCACCATATTTGAAAGAAGGTTTATTAAAGTTGAAAATTTTGAATAATGATCAACAAGATTCAAATGTTAATGAAGTTTCTGCTCCTCCATCTTCAGCTGCATCAACCGCTTCAGGTGCTGGGGGTGCAAGAGGATTTTTTTCATTTTTCACTAATAGATTATCTTCAACAAATCATAATAACAGACATGAACCAAATGCTAATTCAGCAGCATCAGCAGCCACTACAGCAGCAACTTCAACCCATACTGGTACTAACTCATCATCTTTATTACCAAACAAATTCAATGAAAATTTTGTTGTTGTTTCAAAAGGTGAATTAGCATTATATTCATTTGATCCAAAAATTATTAAAAAACATCAACAAAAAATCAGAAAATTAAAACAAAAACAAATTGTTCCTATGATGGATGATGATGATGATGAAGATGGTGTAATTGGTGATGGTAATTGGTTAAAGAATGCTGCAAACATTGGTAGTTATAATTTATGTTCAACTTATGCTCAATTAGAAAGATTTTCAAGTAGTTCTAATGGAGGTTCTCTTGCTAAAAAAGCAATTTATTGGTCTTTAACTTTCCCAAAAGTTAGTAGAAAACAACCTAAGAAATTTATTTTTGAAGCTGGTACAAAAGAAATTGCTTTAGAATTTATTAATACTTGTAATTTTTGGGCTTCAAAAATTACTGCTATTCCTACTTTAGAAGAAAGTGTTTCATCAATTGAATATGGTTGGACTAATTTGGATGGTTTGATTTATAGAAGAGATGGTTTTAAAAAGGCTAAATACATTCAGAAATGGGAACCATTATCAAGAGGTGTTTATTTGAGTAATTATATCGTTGCCAATAATGGTTTGGATAATGAAGCTAATCATTTGGGTATGATGAAACAATTTGTTAAAACTTTGAAATATTATAATAATTTGAAGAAATTATATAATGAATTTAATCATACCAAAGTTAAATTTTTAAGAAATTTTAAACAATTGGCTAATACTTCAAATTATAAAATAATTGTTACCAATTATGAAAATAAAATAATTGAATATAAGATGGAATTGAATAAATATAAAACTTATTTGATTATTTTAGGATTTGGTTTACAATTGAGATTTGATTTAGAACAACAAGATAGAGAAGCTGCTATATTAGATCAATTAGAAAATGATGAAACTTTAAAAGAAGAAGGTAAAGATATTAATGAAGAAGCTACCAAATTATTTGTTGCTCAATATGAACAAGATTCTGAATTAACTCAATTAGTCAAATTTGAAATTAGAAAATTATTTACCAGTATGAAAGATGTTAGTAAAGTCATTCCAACTTTCCAATCGAGTAGATCAATCAATAATTTAATTGAATTAACCAAACAACAACAACAACAATATGCTTATTATCCAAGTTATCATCCTCATCAACACCCAGCAAATAATGGCAGCATTGATATGAATGATGAACAAAGTAAAAACTTTTCCTTAGTTAAATCTCCAAAAACTTTCACCTTATCAAATTATAATGATAATGAAAGTCCGATAACTCAATTATTACAAACCATTGATGGCAATAATCATCTTCACTCGGGAGATAAAAATGATTTATTGCATAGTTTTAGTACCAACACCATCAAAGAAGAAGAAGAACCCGAAGAATCTGATGATACTAAAACAAATACACCAAATGATACTGTTATGTCAACTAAAAATAACCCATCTGGTGAAACTTTACAACCTTCCCATGTTTTGAAATAATTTATCAAATTATTTCGTGTGAATAATACTCAAAAATACCAAATAACAAAAAAAAAAAAATCCCATTCCCTTCTTTTCCTTTATTTTCAATTGTTTTCCCTTTTTTTTCCCCTTTTCTTTTCGTTTCGTTTCTTCTCTCTTTCAATGAAAGCTCCTGTTTTGTCCCAATCACTTTTTTTTTTCTTCTTTGTTTAATTTTTCAATTTCTATTAATGTTGTAACAAGATGCTAATATATGAATCCTTCTTGTCATAATCTAACTGTCATAGTTTCTTTTTTTTCTCCCTTCCTTTTGTATTCTTTTATTGACTATTCCTTTATGTTACTAATTATACTTTATTCTTGTTTCACTTCTTATTGTGTTTCGCGTTTGTAATTAAATTAAAGTGCCTATAACAGCTTTAACAAGAAGTCAAAATTAATCAATGTTCAAGTGTCACCCCAGTTTTGTTACCTTATAAATACATTTTAATGTTCTAAAATCTAAGCATTTTTGTATTGCAGCCAGTTGAAAAGAAAAAAAGCACCAAAAAAAAAAAAAACAAAAACAAAAATTGACCATCGGCGCACGACTTTTAAAAAGACCGAAACACCATTTGGTTTTAGAGGAACGAAACGAAACAAAAAAAACAAGAGAGAAAAAAAAAAAAACCGCCACCAAGTATCAAAGCGAGGGCAAAATGAATAGCTATAGATTAATAACTTCAAGCATTAATTAACTTTTAAATCAAACCTACAGCTTTTCATATCAGCACTTTAGTCTTGTTGAACAACAATTATACGATCAATTCCGATAGTCCATATCAATTCTGAATATAGGAATTCAATTCTTTTAACCGAGATACAACCATCATTTCATTCATAATAAACTCATTCTTACGATATGTCAGATCCAAGTTCAATTAATGGTATGTAACAAATAAATTTTAAGTTATTTTCATGAAATGATTTATAATATACTAACGAATTCAATTTTTAATAGGTGGGTCCGCCGTTGCAATGGTTGGTAAAGATTGTATAGCAATAGCTTCTGATTTACGTTTGGGTAATCAATCATTAGGTTTATCAAATAATTTTGAAAAAATTTTCCAATATGGTGATAAAACATTTTTAGGATTAACAGGTTTAGCATCTGATGTAATTACATTATCTGAAAGTTTTAGATTTAAAAATAATTTATATAAATTAAGAGAGGAAAGAGAAATTGAACCAAAAACTTTAGCTAATTTAGTTAGTTCAACATTATATGAAAGAAGATTTGGACCATATTTTGTTGGACCAATTGTTGCTGGATTAGAACTGAAAACTAATAAACCATTTATTTGTGGATTTGATTTAATTGGTTGTATTGATTTTGCAAAAGATTTTATAGTTAGTGGTACTGCAACTGATCAATTATATGGTATGTGTGAATCACTTTATGAACCAAATTTAGAACCAGAAGATTTATTCGAAACTATAAGTCAAGCACTTTTAAATGCTGTTGACAGAGATGCATTGTCTGGTTGGGGTGCTGTGGTTTATATTGTTACCAAGGATCAAGTTGTTAAAAGAGTTTTGAAAACTCGTCAAGATTAATCTTTATATAGAATCCAACATAATAAATATACAACAAAAGTAATGTTTATTAGAATAATTTAGTACTATATACAAAAGGTGGAAAAACGTAATTCATAGAAAAGATATAAATGAAAGAGAAAGAATTAGAGCTGAAAAATGACCCGAATTACAAATAAATTATTGTTGTTGACTTTTACTAGCTTCATCAATAACTTTTTTCAAATAAGCATTCTTACCATACTCTTCTTCTTCCCTTTGTTGTTGTCTTAATTTTTGTAATCTTTGTTTTTCTCTTGATAATCTAATTCTTTCTTTAGCATCTTCAGTTCTTGTATGATGTAAACACTTCATCAATTCATTTTTTTCAAAGTTGCACATTCCCAAGGCTTGTTTCAAGAACTCTTGACGATGGCACTCTTCTAAAGCGTCCATGAGCTGGGAGCAGGTATCAAATCTATTTCTATCTAATTGTGGATGCATTATCGGTTGTGCTTTGAAAAGAAGAGATGGATGTAATGATTTCTAAGTGGAGCGATTTAACTGGGTGAATTTTTTTTTTTTTTCTTTTCGTTCTTTTGGCTTTGTAAATGGGGTTTGAAAATAAAATCAAGTAGAAGGTACGGGTGCAATTCGTTTTATATAACAATTATAACAGATACCAATTTTATGATCAAGTTCAAGTTCAAGATACCGTCTAGAGAGAATAGAAAGTCTTGATAATACTTGTTAGATCTTTGTGGGAGAAGCAGGGTGGTATATATATTTTTTTTTTGGAGAGATCTAAATATAATTTACGATTTGCGCTAGTTTTCTTTTTTTTTTTTTTCCTGGCGGGTACTTTTTTTTTTCTTTTGACGTTGAATTAGTTACTTGTTTATCTATTTAGTTAATAATTCTTTTACTTTCAAGGTAAATCAATCATGTCAGAACCAAAGAAACAAACTGATACAGACGATGTATTAGACTTTATCAATTCATTACCGGATTCCAAACCTGGTACCCCACAACCAGTGAGTAGAGATAAGGGTGAAAATAAAGAAGAATTATTAGATTTTTTAGACGAGTTAACCGCTCATGAAAGATCCAGTACGCCAGCTCAAACCAGTAAGGGGAAATTTGAACCCAAGAATAAGAAGAATGATAAACCAGAGGCGGCAAATGAAAAACCCAGTGAAACTGAAACCAATGAAGTAAAGGAAACCAATGAAGTAAAGGAATCAGCTAAAGAAACCAATGAGGAACTTCTTAATGCTAACAATGAATTAGAGATTGATCCACTTGGATCTATTTCATCCTGGTGGAACAAAGAAGGATCCAATAAAGTTAGTTCTATTTGGGGATCAATCACCTCCAATGCTGCCACGATAAGTGAAACGACGTTTCAACTTGCCAGTAATACCACGAATCAAATAAGTCAACAGCGTCAAAAATTTTTGAAGGAAAATCTAGGGGTAACCGATATAATCAATAATGATGAGTTAATTAACATAAGTAATCGATTAAATTCGATATTATTGAACATGTCACAACAAATCAAGGAAGGATTAATGAATGATGATGATGAGTTATTAAATATATTAATAATATATGATTTAAATAATTTTAATAATTTAGATCAATTATGTTATGATAAATTTTATAAAGTGATGAATCAAGTTGAAGGAGGTATTAAAGTAAGTGTTAATAATTTTAATCATAAAAATGAAGAAAAATTAACCAATGGTAAAATTAATTTAAATATGTTTTATGGTAAGATAATTGATGGAGAAAAATTATGTTTTGCCAATTTAGATGGATCTATTAAAGATTATTTGAAAATATTAGAATTAGAAGAAGAGCTGAAAAAAATTGTGGAACAAGAAGATGAAAAGATTAATGAAATTAATAAATCTAATATATTTATATCTATTCAACCAATTTCCAGTAACAATAACACCAGTTCTAGTGAAAAGAATGAAGGTCCAGTATTAATTGAATCCAATAATTCCAATTCTTTTTCATTTACAATGATTTTAAAAGATATTACTAATAATATCACCATTATTAATAAATCCCAACCATTCCCCCTCAAATGGTCTAGATGGTTACAAGGAGATCATAAGGAATTCAACGAAGTGTTTGGAATTGAAAAGAAAGACGAATCACAACCTGAAAAGGAAGAAGAAGATGGTATTGAACCTGGTGAATGGGTTAAAGAATGGATTAAAGATGGGTTAAGTTTAAGTTTTGGAGTATTAGCCCAAGAATACGTTGCCAAAAGAATGGGAGTATAAGTATAGCAAGTATAGTTAATTATTGTTATTTGATTGTTTGTATTTTTTGCAGTAAAAAGTAGTATAAGTGCCAAAATGTATTAATAGGAAATGTTGAATAAGTTTTAGCTAATGTTGGGAATTGAAATTTTTCAATTGCAAAAACTTCTTCTCCTCTTTTAATCGTTTAGAAGCACAGCCAAATGTCTGCTCGTTTATCCCCTCTTTTTTTTGCTGTACTTTTTCTTTTTTTTTTTTCGCAATATTATTTGTGCTACAAGAAGCAAAACTAGACTTATGATATACAAGAAGCAAAACTAGACTTATGATATTGTTATTAATTAATCTATAAACTCATAAACACATGGAAGGTAAATATTAAAGGGGGGAGAAAGAAAACTATACAAGAAAGAGCCACTAAAACAAGTCAGCATACTCAGCCATATGAGGATGAACAACTTGTTGACCATACTTATTAGTAATAGTATGATGATGATAGTAAGTAGTAGGAGATTGATCATCATGAACATCCTTCAGCGATTGAATACCACAGGTGGTATAATTAGCCATGATACGATCCAAATCTTCATCATTAGAAGCCAATAAACTATTAGCATGATCAATGATAAGAGGATTATTAAACTGGAGTGATTTAATCAATTGAGTATACTTCAGTTCATCAAGTACTTCCAAATCATTCAAAAACCCATGATTAAATAATGATCCAAATATATTTTGAAATATTTTTGAATTATTAGGATGAATTTGTAAACATCTTGAATGTAAAAAAACGTAATCGTTAAAACTAGGTACTTGATTAATTTTATAATCAAGATTAAATTTACGATTATAATATTTTAATTTACGGGCTAAATGATGTGAAAGAGTTGAATTGGTATTATGATAAAATGTAACCGTTGGTTTATTAGTATTAGTTGATGTAGTTGATGAAAATGCCGATAAGGGAATCGAAGTACATGATTTTAAAGTAGTAGAAGGGGTAATGGTTGATGTGATGGGTGCTGAATTAACAAAACGTAAGATTGATCTGAACATATTTGGTTAGAAAAAGACTTTACTTTACTTTTTCATTTAATTATAAATTTACTTAAATATTTATATACTTATATATTTATATATTTATATATAGATAAGATGTGGATCCATCCCCTCTTTTTTTGCTGTGTTTTTTTTTGCTGTGTTTTTTTGCTGTGTTTTGTGTGCACGCGTGTCCCTCCGACTCTTTTTTTCAGTTCCAATTTTTTTTGTGCGATAAGAAATGTTGGTCCCTTCTTGCAGTGAGATACTGAGGAGATATACATAGAGATTGAGGAGATGTATAGATTTAACTGAGTGAACTGAGGAGATACTTTAGCATGCTTTAGCATGCTTTAGTATACTGCTTTGTCAATAGTATACTAATACTAATACTATACTAATAGTATACTTTAGATAGGCTTACAATAAGAGGGGATTATATAATCTATTGACTCGTATACGGATGAGGGGATCTACTATTGATAACATTTAAAATGTAAATCCACAAATAGAAATATTCTATGGGCATCCCGCCTGAGTAATTGTTCCAGATTGACTTTTAGTCCCCTCTTTTCTTTTTTTTGTTGATTTTTTTTTTTTTTTCAATAATTAATCCGATTATCTAATCACTCCCCTCCTCACAGCCATCCGATTATGTAATGGATTATGTAATATATACATATCCTCAAATACAAATACAAAAAAAAAGAACACTTACATAAGCACACACACAATAATTACATAATCATATAATCAATATACAATATACACTATATATACAATATATATATAATCTAGATCTACTGATAAATTTGTGGTCTGCGATGGCTGAACACGGGTAAATCAGTTCTAATTTTATCAACAAGGTTTAAATCGATATTAGCAATAATTAATTCATAATAATCACCATCCTGATCGATATCTTGTGATAAATCATCATTAAATTTCTTACCCTGAGCAATTATAGTACCCCAAGGATCAATTATAACACTTTGACCATAACTAATTCTTTTTTTAATTTCTTCATTTTGTTGGGTTAGGGGATCATCAAGAGTAGTATTATGTTCACCACATTGAGCTGCCATTACCACATAACTTTGAGTATCAATTGCTCTAGCTCTACCTAATTCTAACCAATGGGCTTCACCAGTTTTAGTAGTGAAAGCAGAAGGATAAGTAATTAGGTTAGCACCTAATTGTCTTAATTTTAAACTTAATTCACTAAATCTAATATCATAACAAATTGCAAAACCAATTTTCCAATTTTTGTCAGTTAATGGTTTAAAAGGTAATAAAATTTTATTACCTGGTTCAACTGAATTCAGTTCTTTTAAAATTGGACCATTTGGTATATTAATATCAAATAAATGAATTTTATCATATTTTTGTTTAATATCACCAAATTCATTTATCCATAATTGAGTATTTCTAACTTTATCATTTGGATTAATAATACTTGGTTCATGAACTCCAATAGCAATTTTTAAATTTTGATTATATTTTTCATTTAAATTTTTCAATTGATTTGAAATACTTTTAACAAAAAAATCATTACTATTTGATGCTAATTTAATCAGTTGATTAACATTTTTCAGTATATAATCACTAGCTTCGGGTAAAAATAATATTTCAATTTTTTCTTCAATTGATTTTTTAATTAATTTATTAATTATAATTGCATTTTGTTTTAATGATGACAGTGAACATAATTGTCCACATGCTATTTTCATCTTTGCTATTAGTTATATATGTATTGCCCCTTGATTTAAATTACTAATTTTTTATTCTGGTCTCTCTGATAACAATTGGTTAAGTGCACGACCCAAATAAGATTTAATTTAGTTGATTTGATCCGTTGAGTCATTTATCTACATATATATACAACGTGCTATAGATTAAGGGATGATAAGCATTGAACTTACTCGTCAATAGACAATAGGAGATTAGATTTAAATTTCAGCTGCCATACGAAACAGTCAATAAGTAGTTAACTAAGTGTATTACAATAGAGATCAAGTAATTTCAGCTGCCATACGAAAAACTATCCGAAAAACTGTCAATAAGTTAACTAAGTACTAAGTGTTAACTAAGTCTTAAGTGTAAACTAACTGTAGTTATAGTAGTTAACAATACAGATTTCAGTTGTCTGTCAACGACCGCAAAAAATTATGCAGTTAACCGTCCCTCCACAATTGAGCCCCCGAATATACAAATTTACAAAAATCTACAATAAACACACTAAATCATCAAAATCATCATTGAATACACAGAAACATATATATAAGAAAGAGGTATATGTATAAGAAAACGTACTCATTTACCAGAAATGAATACATTAAACTAAGCTTTAAGCTTAAGCTTAAGCTTAAGCTTTGTTAACTGGTCCAGCAGTATGAATTTCTTCAGAAGAAAAAATAGTTGGTTCGAATATTTCTTCAGAAGTAGAAGAAGCATTCTTAGTGGCATCGTCAGTAATGTGGTTTGATAAAACCCCATCATTGGAAACAAGATGAGCATCCTTGATGCTATTAAAATTAATACATCTTTGTTTTGATGAGAAATAACGTAAGTTATTACTTTGAGATGCTTTTGAAATGGTTTGATTAACTGGTACCCAACATCTAGAGGCAGTTTTAAATGAAGCAATATTAAAGAATTTTTGAGCAGACATAATTGTAAAGTTGTAATTGGTGAAAAGTTATAATTGAATGAATATGAAAAAGTAAAAAAATGGGAATCCCCTGAAATATTTATACCATTCATCTTGGAATTATGGAATGATTCATAAAAGCATGGTTATGGACGGGGATAAGGAGTAGAACTGTCAAAAACAATGGTAACTGTGATTCGACTAGAGTTGTACCCCGGATACGCGGAGTTTTTTGTCCTTTTTTTCATCCTGTTTTTCATCCTCCAGCTGTTTTTTTTTTTTTCATTTTTGGTGGGAAAAAAAAACATTTCGGTGGTTCGGACATCTCAGCGTACAAAAATCAACAGAAAAAAATCATCTTTCTTGAGTCATCCTATTTTTTATTATGTGAATCCGGAGCAATGGGAATGTGACCAAAGCAATATCCCACTAAACACACCTCGGATAACTCTACCTGAACTACTTAAACTTAACTGGAAGTAAAAGGGTATAGGAAGCCACACGAATAAGAGGTTATTCAGTTAGCAGACTAGTCGGTTAGAGAACCATGCTCATATAGTACCACGTTGGCTAACTTGGCAGGGGCAGTTCAATAGCTTACTGAATAACTGAGTAAGTAAGTAGGCTAGTAGACTAGTAGACGGACGATAAGATAACATAACCCATATGGTGTATGGAGTTGTCTATTGCTTAGACATTTCTTATATTAAGCCGTCTGCCCGAATTGTTAATTTGACTTTAAGTTTTTATCGTTTATTCATTATTACTTCTATTACTTCTGATTACTGATCGTATTGATTACTGAAATTGATTATTGACTTCTGATTACTGATTACTGATCATTGATATTGATTATTGATTACTGATCATACTGATTATATTGATATTGATATTGATTTATTTGGTTCTTCAAATTCATATGGCAAAACCACATGCCTCCCGTTTAATCTTTTTTTTTTAAATACCCGAAACAAAGATCCATACACCACAAACAGCCAAATAAATTAATAAAAATCTCAATTTTTGTCCCCTGAACAAATCTGGGGAAAACGAAGAAAAAGTAGGAAAAAAAAAATTGGAATTTTCCCGCTGGTTTAAACCATGTACTTTATAACTTCATCCAATCAATCATCAGTTATCTTTCGTATACGACACTTCCTAACTCCATCGACCACCTCTCTAACTCCATCTTTAACAACTTCCAAAAAAAATATAACCAAATCTCTACCCAATCCATTTTTTTGTTCTTCAAATAATAATATCAATATTAAAATGGGGACCGGTTGGGAATTAACAAAACATCTTAAAGATAAAATTTATAAATATGCTTCTTATCAACAAACTTCTGTTTCTCTAAGGCAAATGGTACAATTTGGTCCAAATCCTTCACCCGGATCAATATTTCTTGCTTCTCAATTTATTGTAGAAGAATTACCAATTAGACTTGCTCTAAAAGTTAAAGATTTAGATAATGCTCCTCTAGGTTTATGTAATACTCCTTCTACTATTAAAGTTAAAAATTGGTACGCTCAATCATTTCAAGAATTAACCGATTTACCAAAACCAGTGGTTGATGAAAATTTAGCAAAATTATTATCAAATAATAATCCAGAAGAATCAGAAGATTTACAAAAAACTAACCCTGCTACTAGTGAATTAAATAATCCAGCTTTAAATAATGTTTTCAGTGATGATGGTATTGTAGTACGTCTGCATCATCATAGTTATTTCAATACTAAACAACCCAATAAACAACCACGTCATGATTCTCCTACGTTTGGTAAAAAATATTTCTCTCCTTGTCCCATCAATATCATTTGGCCAAAAGAAGTTTATGATTATAATAAATTGGTTTATGATACTTTAACCAAAATAAAGAAAAGACATGATGCTACCGTTGCTACTATGGCTCAAGGTGTTCAAGAATGGAAAACAGAAAATAAAACCGTTTCGGTAAATTCAAATGTACAAACTTTTTTAGATAAATTTTATATGTCTAGAATTGGTATTAGAATGTTAATTGGTCAACATATTGCTTTAAATATGTCTCAAGCTTCTCCAACTAAATCTCGTATAAATAATTTATTAAATGGTTCAAAAAATTCAAATAATTCATTATCAAATCTGAAAAATAATTACGTGGGAGTTATTTGTACTCAATGTAACGTTGGTGAAATTGCTGAAGATGCTATTGAAACCGCTAAATATATTTGTGAAGAATATTATGGATTATTTGAAAGTCCTTCAATTCAATTAATTGCTCCTCAAAATCCAATTAGTTTTATGTACGTCCCTGGTCATTTGATTCATATGTTATTTGAAACTTTGAAAAATTCTTTAAGAGCTACCATTGAATTTCATACCTTGAGATTGAAAAAACAATACGTTGAAGAACATGATCCTAATATGAATATTGAAGATGTTGATTTAAATGATTTAAAATTCCCTCCAATTAAAGTTATTATTTCAGAAGGTTCAGAAGATATTGCCATTAAAATTAGTGATGAAGGTGGTGGTATTCCAAGAAGTGAAGTTCCTCTAATTTGGACTTATTTATATACTACCGTTAGTCAAACTCCTGTTTTGGAACCAGAATATAATCAAAGTAGCTTCAAAGCTCCAATGGCTGGTTTTGGTTATGGTTTACCAATCCTGAGATTGTACGCTCAATATTTCGGGGGTGACTTGAAACTCATTTCAATGGAAGGTTATGGTACCGATGTTTACCTCCACCTTAATCGTTTGAGTAGCTCTAGTGAACCACTTCCTTAAACAATAAATAAAAATTAAAACATATTCAAATAAAAAAACATGTCAAATCTAAAACTAAAATAAGTAATTTATGTTATATATAGTCAGGTTAATATATTCGTTCAATTATAGTTCAGTGTTTCTGTAGACGTTATGGTTTTTGTTTTTGCAATTTATATTTATATATAAGGTGTATGGGCGTTTATACCAATCCTGCATACTATCTACTATAATCATACACTGGTGTCCCCCCCTCCTTCTGCCTGGGATTAAACCGAGGAGATATTCACATGGCTTAACCGATGCTTAATGAAAACACTGCATCACCAGTTTTAACCCACAATGAGCATCTCAACTACAAAACGTTACTTGGAAAATAACACTTTATTAAATTTATTACATTTATAATCACTCTCTTATTAATATAATCACCTTAACAGTTGAGTCACGGCTAATTGCTTTTCTATAATTTCGTGCGAACTGACAGAAAAGTCACTTAGAAAGAGAAAAATCAGAATCCAGAGACAAAATTAAACTGGAGTACTCAATAAAAAAAAGCAGAAAAAAAAGAATAAGCTACTCTTTTCCTCTTATCATAATAAACATCTCATATAGCATACTTGAATCATGTCAGTTCCAAGGACTAAACCATGGGAAGTAGCATCAGGTACTTCAGCTGCCACTGCTACTGGTGACTCTTCATCGGCAGCGGCAGCAGCAGCTGCCCCAACAACTACTGGTAGCAGTAGTACGGCAATACCCGATAGACCAACAAGTTTAACATCAGATTTCAATAATACCTCCAATACCAACTCTAGATATGGAAGTGGTGGATATGGCAGTAGTGGATATGGAAGTGGTGGATATGGATCAACTGGATATGGAAGTAGTGGATATGGATCATCAGGTTATGGATCTTCAATGTATGGTAGTGGGGGGTTAGGATCATCAATGTATGGTGGTGGTGGTTACGGTAGTGGAATGTATGGTGGTGGATTAGGATCATCAATGTATGGAGGTGGATATGGAGGATATGGAGGTGGATACGGTAGTGGGATGTATGGTATGGGAGGTATGGGAGGTATGGGAGGTATGGGGATGAATGGTATGGGAATGAATGGGGGGATGATGGGACCCGGTGGATTAGGAGAAGGAACCCAAGCTACATTTCAACTTATTGAATCAATAATTGGAGCAGTGGGTGGATTTGCTCAAATGTTAGAAGCCACCTATATGGCTACTCATTCATCATTTTTCACCATGGTTTCATTAGCTGAACAATTTGGTAATTTAAAAAATGCCCTTGGTTCATTATTGGGTATATTTGCATTAATTAATTTTGTTAAGAAATATTTCTATAAAATAACTGGGAAAACTTATAATAATGGATTAAATTTAAAAGAATTTGGAAAATTTGAAAATAAACAAAAAAAATTAGAAGAGAATATTCGTAAACAGCAAAGTAATGGACCATCAAGACCAAGAATTTCTTTAAAACCTTTATTATTATTCTTAGCGGCCGCTATTGGATTCCCATACTTATTAAATAAAGCCATTCAAAAACTTAATCAACAAAATCAACAACGCCGTTTAAACGAACAACAACTTCATCAACAACAACAATTATCAAATTCAAATGGTGGTAATCCATTAAATCCTGCTAATTTAGAATTTGCCAAAGCATTATATGAATTTAATCCTGAAAATCCAAATATTGAAATTGAATTAAAACCAAATGAATTAGTTGCTATATTATCAAAATTAGATCCTTTAGGTAATGAAAGTAAATGGTGGAAAGTTAGATCAAGATCAGGTAAAGTCGGTTATGTACCACTGAATTATCTTGCTGTTATCGAAAGAAAATTACCAGCCCTTGAATCAAATGGAGAAACTAATTCAAGTCCTCAAGTAATCAATAAACAAGTTGAAGCTACACCTTTACAACAACAACAATCAATAGAACAAACTCAAAAACCTCAACAACAGCAGGTTCCTGTTGATGAGAAATCAAAATTAGATCTTAACTTTGATGAATTTCAAAAATTCCAACAGTAATTGGATCTCTTATTTATTATTTAACCCCCCCCCTCTTTTCTTCTTTGTAATTTATATTTTATCTTTACTATAATAAAAAAAAAAACAAAACAATTATGTTAACGCTACAAATAATTAAATTTCTAATATAAAGTTGTAATCATATATTCGTAAAATTAAATAGATATTTAAACATCAAAGGAACAATTGATCAAGTAAGAGAATATTATATAAATTCAAACCAAATTATACGGCATCATCAGGACGATTTTGTTCAGTTTCAACTTTCCCACCTTTATCTTGTAAATTTTTATAACCCTTGTGATTTTCATTCACCTTCTGTTTGGCATGATGATGATCACCAGTTGGTGCAGCTTTTTCAGCCTTGTCTAAACCATCAGCTAAAACTTCACCAGTCTTCTTGTTAACTTTGGAAGCAGCATCTCCAACACTATTAACGTTTGGAGCATTATCTTCAGCCTTTTGCATACCATCAGCCAAGACTTCACCAGTTTTTTTATTAATTTTAGAGGCAGCTTCTCCAACACTATGGACATTTGGAGTTTTATCTTCAGCCTTTTGCATACCATCAGCTAAAACTTCACCAGTTTTTTTATTAACTTTTTGTAAAGTTTCTTTGGCAGCTCCAAGAATTGAATAGTTAGGAGTGGTACTACTCAAATATCTAGTTGATATTTGAGATGATCTCAAGATATTTGATTGACGTAAAGCTAATTGACGAAACATTGTAATAGTTTTTTTTCTTTTCTAAATATTAATTAAGTCTATTGAATAAATATTAGTTAATCAAAATTAGATTGAAAATTGAATGGAGGAATTTCATGACTTATATACTTTGCTATAATGAAAAGAATTATTTTTAATTGGACCCACTATCCCCTGTCATGAAAAAGGCAAAAACCAAAACACCCATACTAAACATTTCTCCCAAGGTATAAAAAGCATGAGCTTATGATAGCAATTCACCTAATAAACCAGTAGGTTGCTATTTGCAGGTCATAAATTTTTTTTTGCGGTTACATAAAAAAAAAAAAAAAAAAAAAAAAAAATTACAAAAATGCTGCGAGTTTTTCTGTTTTGTCTTAGAAGCTTCTTTAAAGGAAAGCATGAAAATAGGAGTAAGGAGGTTTATTAAGACTTTTTGCGTTAAATATTACTTGCTATTATTACGTGGGTTATTACAAAATACTACATATATATTGGATAACCAAGGGTATTATTAATTAATTGTGATTTACATGGGGTATGTCAGTCTTACTTCAAATATTATGTCATTTATTTACTCCAGCCCAAAGGGATAAACCTCCCATAACAAGGTACTCTGACTATTAACCCTGACTATTTGACTATTCACCCTGACTATTTGACTATTCACACTTTTGAAGTTGAAGAACAAGCCCTTTTTCCCATTGTAAAAGTTCTTGCTTGATTTCACCACACAGTTGACTCAGTGCAATTGGGTGTGCTCCCCTGCCAATTCAGCTGATATATCTTCCACTACATACTATATATGTGGTTCCAATGGATCTTTTTCAGCCTCGTGTAATGATTATTTTTACGTAATACGAAAGTACTCTGAACGTTTTGGTGTTTCAGTAGCTTTTTTTTTTTTTTTTTTTTTTGCGGTTTTTTTTTTGCAGTTTCAAAAACGGCCGCAATAAAATGGATGTGTTAAGTCTTTATTTAGTGGGTGTATTTAGTGTGTGTTTCGTGTGTAAGTTGGATGATTCATTCCTTACTTTGTATATTCAACTCTTATGCTATACTTCCTTGATGTAAACGCAGTTCTGCTACCGATTTTTAGTTGTCTTTCACTGTACTATAATTCTACCTTCATTCGAATAACTAAAATGCAATGGAGTATTAGACTCAACACAATGGAGTATTAGACTCAATGCAAAAGTGATTTACTAGGTCTTTCATCTCTTTCCTGCCATAATGTATCTATTTGAATTAAACACTATCGCTTCGATTTTATGTAAACAAACTCACAAATTACCATTTGAAGTGTTACAATTGATCTTAGATAATTATAAGAATGAAAAAAGAATCAAGAAAATTTGAAACTACAGACAGTTCTACTTGATCAGTTACTTGGAATTTGTTTTTTAACGAAATCTCAGATTTTTTCTTACGGACGTTAAATATAGTAATCAAGAGCTACTTAAATTAAGAACTACTTAAAAAATGTACCTAAACCATATGCCTATGAGTGGATAAATAACCCTTTATTTTTTTTTTTTTCACGAAATCTTAGAATATATATTTAATAACTATAAAGACTATAAAATATTTACTTGTTTGAAAGTGTAGGAGGAAGCAGTGAGAGCTGAGTCTCGCTGCAAACCTCCTAGTTGAAGAATAAAATGTATTTGGAGATGTGATTCGAACCCGCCTTTGGCTCAGGAAGGACCGTGGTCCGTCACTAGGCCAAGTTGGATAAAAATCCAATGAGGGTTTATTGCTAAAAAGTATATTTATAGAAGTTAGCACACTCGAGTTTAAGAAGAAGCAAGAAACAGGTTTTGTGGTCTAGTTGGTTATGGCATCTGCTTAACACGCAGAACGTCCCCAGTTCGATCCTGGGCAAAATCATTTCTTATTTTTTTTTGTTTTTACAACCACTTCCTTTGAAGTGTAATACGACCAATACTATTGTGTTTCAACACTCTACAATTAAGTATAAGCAGCTAGCTGTGTGTGTATTCGTAAAGTCATGATAATCTAACAAGTATAGTATAGTTGACAAGTAAATGACTTACTTGGAATCATTTATTGGTGGTTTAGGTTTCTTTTTTATAATTGAACCAGTTAAGGTATTAACAGAATGATCACTTTTTGGATTTTTCTTTATTGAACCAGTTAAATTATTAACGGGATCCTTTGACTTTTTCCTTATAGCACCATTCAAATTATTGATAGAATTTATTGAAGAATTTGAAACATTTTTATTTTTCTTTTTAATAGTACTAGTTAAATTATTGATCGGTATTGAAGCTGAACTTGGGGTTAAAGAACTGATAGATTTCTTACCCTTGACTGAGACGTAAGGATTAGAAGTAAATTTTTTCAAATTGAAAGGAATTTGAATTTCTACTAGTGATTTAATATCATCCTTTATACTAAAGTCTTGACCCTTTATAATAGTTAATAAATTTTTATAAGCCACGAATGGGATAATTAATTGATTATTCAAAGGCGAAGTTACATTCAAAGATACATTCAGATTAATTTCACAGCCAATTATACCAACCACATTACCTAATCTAAATTCTTGTCTAAAACCCAATTCTTCCCAAAATTGAGAGGTTGAAACTGATTTATATCTATTTTCAACAACCAAATGTTCCAAAAATCTACCCTTTGGATCATCAGGAAAAACCGGGATTTGATTAATTGCTAAAGAATTAGAATTTGGAAATACTGAACCAACCGACCAATTATTTTCAAGGTCAACAAGATATTTTTCAGTTGATTTTATATCTGAACCGGGTATGACAACTTTATTAACCCAATCCAACCGAGAAATTTTATCGATTAAATGTATCCACCAAGAGAAAAGTTTACTTCCGTCAATCAAATGTTTATTAGGATTTTTATGAGAGAGGGGGAATAAGTATTCATTTGCAGCTCTTGTGAAAAGTGAAAGACTAGTTGAAGTTGTGAATGATGATTGATTATTAATCGGGAATGGAAAACTTGTTTTATTCCCGACATTATCTTCTATTGAATTAGAAGATGATGATTTAGAATAGAACGGAATTGAATTATAATAAGACGCGTTATTTTTCAAATTATGTATTAATTTATAAAGTTTTTTAATGGTATCATTTTCAAAATTTGAATTCAATTGAGTATTAGATGATTTATCAATATTTTTTAAATGGATATTTTTAAAATAAACACTTGGATTTAAATCAATTAAATATTTAATAAAATGACTAATTATATCACTAATTTTAATTGAAATAGAATTTAAACCAGTTGTATCAGCTTTTGAAATAAAAATTTGATGATCAACATGATTTTTCAAATCGAAAAAAGTTAAGTAAATATAAATTTCAATACCAAATATAATTAAATTAGTTGATTTATCAAATAGTATTAATAAATGTTTAATCTTTAAAGTTCTTGACGGTTTATCATTTTTGGGATATATTAATAGATGTTTACACTGATAAGGATTCGATTGAACGTGAAAAACACCAAATTCGTTATCTAAGGGTAAATCAGGTTCAAATTTAGGAATAAATGTCATCTTTTCAAATTTAAGTGTAGTACTGGAAGAGGGACTAATTGAAATTTTTCACCTCCTGGTGTTCATGGCCCTTTTTTTTTTTGTTAACTACTGGGGGAGGACGTGTATGTGTAAGGTATTTTATATGCAGGACAATTCAATCACACCCGTACATACCGATTTTATTTGCTATTAAGATAAATGATCATTAGATCTATAGACTTATTGATTGTTGTACTGATTAGATCATTATATTGATTAGATTATCATGATTAGCCTTAGCGGCTTCTGATGGTTTCTATACCATTAAACAGGGGAAGAAATCGACGAGATAACAAAGGAGATCGAGTTGCCAAACTGGGAAAGATTCAGACAAGAACTTCAAGAACTTCAAGAACTTCAAGAACTTAAATAACAAAAGAAGAAGAACAAAGAGTAGTACACTAAGCGGTAATGATTAAGTATATACGGCAAAGAAGAAAAGAAATAGAAAAGTAACCCTTCCATACTTATATATATATTCCGCTATTTTTTTACATTACCAAAATTTTTCACTTTAAACTTTCTCCTCATTAATTTAAAAAATTCTATAATAGAAAGATGTCCTGTATACAGCTTATCTTGTCCAGTCATCTGCTCGAATTGCCAAAATAAGTATCTCGATCAAAAACTTCAGTAACCGCGCTAGCACATTTCACCGATGTTTGGCGAAAGAGATTCACTAACAAAATTAGCAGTCATGAAAATACTACTTCTTTTTTTCACTCTTTTAGTAGAAGATGTCAAAAAAAAAGACCCTTAAGCATTTTTCTATTTCTTTCTTTTTTGACAAAATAGGCTTTGAGTATTATTTATTTTAGTTGGATTCTGGTTCAGTTGAAACACCGTCTATCTAATTTCCTTGCCCAAGCCATTATATATTGATAAGTATATCAATATATAAATATATTTGTATATAAATAACCAAATATCCAAAATATCTTAATAATCAAAATATCTAATTATTCAAAACTATCAGAATATGTCAATGAAATCACCTACTCTATTACCCGCCCAGTCTAAGACTGGTGGGGCTATTCATCCCATCAAATCCAAGATTCACGTTGATGATTTAAATATTCGTTCGGTTATCTCCAATCAAGATATAACTATTAATGTTGATCATGAAGTTAATGATGATGAAGCCATGATTTTGGCTCTTGGTTATAAACAAGAATTTAAAAGAGAATTTTCATTATGGTCAGTATTTGCGGTTTCATTTTCAGTCTTGGGATTACTTCCATCTATTGCTTCTACTTTTGATTATCAACAATTGGTTATTGGTATTAGTCCAATTCCTTGGATTGTAGCTCTTTTTTTCATTTCAACCGTTGCTTTTAGTATGGCAGAAATTGCTAGTGCATTTCCAACTTCTGCTGGTACTCCTTATGCGGTATCTCAATTAAGTCCTCCAAAATATTCGGCTCTTTTAACTTGGTTAACTTGCTTTTCAAATTGGTTATGTCAAATTACTGCTGCTCCTTCTGTTAATTATAGTGGTGCATCTATGATTTTAGCAGTGGCCAGTTATAATTCAAAAACTGGTTATTCCCCCACTTCAGGTCAAACTTATGGGTTGGCTACTGCTATTCAATTACTTCATGGTATTATTAGTTCATTACCTACTAAATGGTTGGCTTATTTCAATAGTGCCGGTACTGCCGCCAATATGATCTTTTTGGTTATTGTTTTTGTAATGATTTTGGCTGGTAATGATCGTACTCAAATTTCTTCAGATTTGGTGTCAAATTTAAAAAAATTTAATGATAATTCAACCGCTTGGTCTTTGGATAATCAAACTGAATTCCCAACTGGTATTGCCATGCTAACTTCATTCTTGGGTGTTATTTGGGCTATGTCTGGTTACGATAGTCCTTTCCATTTATCAGAAGAATGTAGTAATGCTAACGTGGCAGCTCCTCGTGCTATTGTTATGACCGCAACATTTGGTGGTCTTGTTGGTTGGTTATTCATGTTGGCTATTGCTTATACCACCGTTGATTTAGCAGAAATATCTGCTGATCCTCAAGGTTTAGGTCAACCATTCGTTACTTACTTGGCCCAAATTTTAAAATCAAAATTGGTTAATGCAGCAATGGCTTTAACTATTATTAGTTCATTTTTCATGGGTGAATCATGTATGTTGGCTGCTAGTAGAGTTACTTATGCATACAGTCGTGATAATTTATTCCCATTTTCAAAATATTGGAAACAAGTTAACCCAATCACTCAAACTCCTGTTAATGCCGTTTGGATAAACTTATTTTTAGGTCAATTATTATTATTATTAATGTTTGCTGGTGATACTGCAATTGGAGCCATCTTTTCAGTTGGTGGTATCGCTGGATTTGTTTCATTTACTATGCCAACGTTATTAAAAATCACTTATGCTAGATCATCTTTCAAACCGGGACCATGGAATTTAGGTCGTTGGTCGAGTCCTATTGGATTTGTTTCAGTAGCCTTTGTTATTGTAATGATTCCAATCTTATGTTTCCCAACTACCAAGGGTAAAGATTTAACTGCTGATGGAATGAATTGGACGGTACTTGTTTATTTTGGTCCTATGTTGATGGCATTAATATGGTTTTTGGTTGATGCTCATAAATGGTACGTGGGACCCAAGAGTAATTTGGAACCAGAAGATATTCAATACGGTTCAGTTAATGAAGATGGTGAATATGATGTTATCGATGGTG
>JAJMOB010000014.1:0-45691 GCA_030444945.1 Hyphopichia fennica
TTATGAATATTATTATATTTATCATATTTTTCGAATTTAATGAATAATCCAACATCTCTTAGAGTCATAACTAAAGATAGGTTTTGGGAAACATCATCAATTGAGGTTAAATTTTTGATTAAATCATTTTTGTTATTAATTCTTTGATATTCTTTCAATCTTTGAAATACGCTATTTGGATTACTTAAGAATATTTTAAATAATTGTTTAAAGGGAATTCTATTGATTTCTTCAATGGTTTTTAATAAATCTTTTGGTATTACTGAAAAAATATCTTCTAAGCCTTCATCCAAAGTTTCTGGGTAGAGTAAATCAAGTGGACAAAAATGTCTTGAATAACCTTTTAAAATATTCAACAGACAAGTTCGACAATAATTTGATGAAGTATTATCGTATAACCATTTAGGTTTTATTTCAAAGATAACCAGATCAATTTTATTATTCGATGGGAAATCTTTTACCGAACTTACATCATGAATGATATTATTACGATCATCATTGACAATACTTCGATGAGGATGATTCGGTGAGTCTGGAGTTTGTATATTATTATTATTGGAAGGGTCTGTTGATGATGGTGATCCATTTATATTAGTTGTATGATGATGATTTATAATATTATGAGGATTTTGAAAATGATTATCATAATTAAAAGGATTATTATTACCAATATATAGATGACAATTTTTTGATAAGAATTGTTTAGTATAATTACCATCCAATATATTTGGAATTAATAAACCATATCTTTCTTTTAGCATGAGTTTATTACCTTGATTATCTAGTTGATTAACAAAATCAGTTGTTAATACAATTAATTGAATATCGATAATTTGTTGAGGGAATAAATGTTTACATCTTAATTCAATGAAATCGTATAATTCACAAGTTGAAATATATTGATCATCTTCTTTTAATAAACGAACTCTTAATAATTTATGCCTTAAGTAGTCATTATTCCCAGTATATTTGAATAAAATGTTAGCATTCCCCTTGGCGAAATAAATCCAGTCACTAGGTGATGTAATTTTTGAAATTTCCATATTAAAAATTGATTCATATGATGACCTGGATTAAAAGATGTGGAAAACTGGAAGATAATCCAAAAGTATGTTTTTTGATCCAATTCAATCAATTATAATTGAAGATGAAGGTGAAAATGAAATAAAAAGCCAGGGCAAAAAATAAAACAAAAGCCCAAAAAAAAAAAAAAAAATAAATAGGAAGCAGAAGGGAATTAATTAAGATAAGAGTTAGATGCTTAGTCTATTATTCCTTTTTAATGTGGTACGAGCGAAAGATTATTAAAAATGATGAAAATAACAAAAATAACTCCAATATCTCGAGAAATGATTTTGAATCGTAACTTTTTAAGGATACAAT
Source organism: Hyphopichia fennica (assembly GCA_030444945.1). NCBI lineage: Eukaryota > Fungi > Ascomycota > Pichiomycetes > Serinales > Debaryomycetaceae > Hyphopichia > Hyphopichia fennica. Next base: position 1,384 of record JAJMOB010000014.1, read on the forward strand.
AAATCAATTGATCTATATTTGAAATGATAATTTATGATAATGTCAAGATTAAATCAAAAATACCCAAAAGGACCAAAAAAAATTTTTATTTTCCTGAGTGTTTTCTCTTTTTTTTTTTTTTTTGTTTGTTTGTATTTTTTTATTCTCTCTTTTTTTTTTTGTCCACTGCAGCTGCCTTTTTTGTTTTTCTGCCTCTCTTTGTATTTTTTTTTTTTAATAGGACTTTATGAAGTAATTGCACGCCTTACAAAAAAGACCAGAATTCAGATTGCAACTATTCTATATGCTCAAGAGCAGGAAGACTGACCGTAGAAGGTGTGAGGTGAATGGTAGGAAGGTCAGTTGGAGAGTGGTAGTAGGGATGACAATGTAAGCGATATGTGCGGGTGTTTTCTTTTTTCTTTATTAACAAAGAGGATTGCAATTGTAAGATAGTATAGGGAGATCACTATTAAAACAGTAAAAACGGTGGAGTGTGTGTGCCATATATTATGTTAACGAGGAAGCAGGCAAACGGGAAATCAAACAGATAACAGATAGGAATCCAGGAATTCAGGCAAAAGAATTCAGGCAAAAGAATTCAGGCAAAGGAAATCAGGCAAACAGGCAAACGGGCAAACACAATTAAAGCGACAAATAACAATTAAGAAATGGTAGAACCACAACAATTGAAATGGTCAAGACACCCTTGTATATCGTGACTTACAACCAGAATCAATTTTTAGAATAGGTTAAATAGAATATCCAGGGGTTGGCGCTTAAATCGAAGGGAAAGCGACAATGGATTGAGAACAACGGCACGATTCAGATGGTTATATTATTGTGAGGATTGCGTTTGAGTCAATGCAATACAAATTACAATCAGAATATCAACTAGAATTAAAACTCAACCTGTGCCCTTAAAATGAATAGAAAGAGTTGTTTAATACAGATCAAAAAGAAGTTTTAACTGATCCCTCTACTTTTCTTTTAGCAATAATTTTTATTGTAGCCAAACAAAAATTGATAAGAGGTACGGGTGTTGCGATGATACACGGAAATAAATTACTAGAAAGCTATATAACTATATATGAAGAGAGTTACCTGTGAATACGGTATATATCTTCAATTTCTTGTTTACTGAATATTTTTTCATTAGTAACAACACGATCATTATTAACGAGTAATTTACCTGGTCCATTGAATTTGAAGAATATTGGTTTACGAGCCACTAAAGCAAATAAATTTAATCTAACAAATTGCAAAAAACGATAAATATAATTGGCCCCTATGGATAAACTTGATTTAAAACTCCAATCTTCAACTAAATTTGCAAATTTTTCATCAAACGAATGTCTTAAGTTTTTAATATAATTTTTAATTGTGATTGATACCAGTTTTGGTAATTCAAGTCGGCTAAAAGGACTTTTTATTACCGACCAAATTCCAACAGTTAATTTTTGTAATGGTACCAGTAAAATTTCAATAAATTTTGTATTTCTACGTAAAATTTCAGTTTTAAAAATTGGTATAGTTGATGCAATTAATGAATTTGGATTAAGTAATATACTTTCATTTTCTCCTAATGTAACATCATATAATTGATTAGCTCCATTAACAACTATAACTCCTTTACCCTCAGTTTTAAAAGAATTAAAATTATCTAACCATTTGGTTGGTGTTAGTTTCAAATTATAACCACTCCAGGCAATTATACTATCATCATTTAATATAGTCCACTTTTCATTATTATTCTCTATATTTATTATTGAATAATTCTCAATATCATAATTTCGATGACTTGTAACTCCATTAATAATCAACGAAACAGCAGAATTGGTAGATATCTCTTCGTATCCAGTCTTGGCACTCAATAATTTATGTTCTGAACTCATTTGACTCAATTCTCCATTAACAGCAATTATCGAACCATTTCTAATATTAAGACTGGATGATTGTGGTAAGGTAATATTCAATAAGTTACTAGGTAAACCCAATGGCTTAAACAGTGGCAACTCTATAAATGGCCCTCTACCAGTTCCTTGAGGTAAATTTTGATTTGATAATTCTTCACTGATATCATGACTTTCGGTGGAATCAGTACTTATAACCCGGCTATTAACACCAATGTTTCTAACTTGCTTGGTGAAGGTTTCAGCAAACAACCTACTAGAATTGTAGATTGACGGAGTTCTTCTGATCATTTTCGATACTTGAAAGGTTAGAAAAGTAATGCTAAAGAAGAGGTTCAGGCATATTGTTTTTTTTTTTTTAATGATAATCTCCAGAGTTTATATTTTCTTTTTTTTTTTTCAACTCGAAAGCTTAATCGCATTTTAGAACCCGAAGCGAAAAAAAAAAAAAAAAAAAAAAAAAAAAAAAAAAAAAAAAAAAAAACGTTAATGGCGAATCGGACGACTGTGATGGATCTACGGAATATTCAGAACCATGAATATTTAGGGAGACCGGGGTTAGATGATTAGGGACTACGGAACAGAATGATGTTAAACAGTTGTACCTTTTCTTTTCTTTTTTTTTTTTTTTTTTTTTTTTTCACAAGAATGCGAACGTGAGCTACAATAGCAGTTGCACTAGAATTTTGGCTTAAAATATGTATTTAAATTTCATGTCAAGTTAATGGCATACTAAATCTATTTATTCTACATATTGTTTAAGCCATTCGTCAGTGTCCACGATTTCTTTTAAGAATAAATCACTAATCAAATTCTTATCGATTTCATTGGTGATTTTGACCAATTTAATAAACAAAGACCATAATTTCAACCCTGCATTAAAATCTTCATGATATTGCAAAGATCTAATACTATTAATTCCATTAACATTAATATTGAATGAACTATTATTGATTTGGAAAACAGTATTCAAAATATGATCATGTCCGCTTTTGATTAAAACTTGCTTATCTAAAGTAGAAATTTTTTGTTGTTTTGATGTATACTCTAAGAAAATTTCAGCAACAACACCTAATAAAGTATTATCAAGATCTTTGTAAAATGGTAATTGATCAATCAATTTATACCAGTCATCCTTACGTTTATAATTAACTTTAACGTTATTGTTTTCTTGACGTACAATAAAATCAGTTAATACACATTGTAAATTATTAATCAAATTTGATTGAATAAACTTCAAATGACTTCTAAAGTTTAATAATGATCGAGATATTGGTCCTTGATAATTAATTGGATGAACGTTAAATTTATGGAGTGAAAAAATTCTCGAGACTAAAGCAATCTTTTTATTTTCATCATCACTTAGATTGATATCGTGACCTGAGTCTTTGAATAATTTTGGTACACTTGGGAACTCTTTTGATGACTGATTTAATCTATACGTATTCGATTTAATCAATAATAATATTACTATCAATTCTTGAATATAACTGTCGTCTAAGTCATCACGATTCTCTTTAACAAACCTCAATAAAATTTGTCCAATTGAGCCTAATTTATTAGTTTTATTTTCGATTATTTCAAATGAATATAATGTTCTCAATAAAGAAGTTGAAATTATATCTTTGTGACTAGTAAATTCCTTATCAAAAGATGCATTTGATGATGGGTATTGTTCTTGTAAATTATCGAAAAATTCAATCAAATCAAAGGGTTTATTTTCTTCACCCGAATATGAAATTAAATGATTGAGTTTCTTAAAAATTGGTTGCGGCAATCTGTTATTCAATTCAATAGATTCATCCTTAAACCAATAATTGACTTTTATTTTCTTAACTTGATAATATCTAGTAAGCAATTGAGTAAGTAAATTGAATTGCCCATCAACAAGATTATTATAAAATGGTTGTGTAATTAATCTTTTATAACCATCACTTAAGCCACTTTCTGATGGCGGTCTAACATTATAATAACCTTGTGTTATTGCTCCTAGTAACGAAAGTGGTACTAATCCAATAGATTGATAAAGATACAATTCTGGTGGTAATCTTTGAGATATTATATCATGGACATTAGTTGGAATTTTGATTACCGCTTTGTCTTCTTCAACTTCTAAATTTTCAATATCACCATTATTGGTCTTGGCAGCGGTATCGTCAAATGGTGTTGGGGTTTGGGATTGTGAATTAGCTTCAGTAGACACTACGCTACCATTTTCAAGCTTTTTACCATCAACTAAATCAGATGGATTAACAAGGCCTAACTTAGCCATTTCAACAACATATGGTTCAACATTACCTTCAACATTCAATACAGGTATAAATTTAATAGCAGAGTGTCCCTTAAAATACAAGTCGAGTAATTCAGGATCATTCAAGCTTGCAATGTATCCATGTAAATCAGGACTTCCACCGTTAAAGGCGTTATATTGAAAAACGATATCGAGTCCTAATTTAAAATAACTTAATTGAGGATATGGCTGAACAGGATTGGGTTTTGGTAAAGGAGGAAAATTAGGGAAAGTTACTGGTTGAACGCTACAGCCAACCATTATACTCAAGTCTAAAAATTGACGTTCACTTAAACTAAGTTCATTCAAAACTTTAGCTTTATCCACAAATCTAAAATCTTTTGATTGAAATTCCATTCCTAATATAAATTTATTGATATGAGTCAATAACAAGTCAGTTGATCCATAGATGCTATCAATAATTTTGTTTTGGTATAAATAGGACAATTGGAATGACGAATCATATGGACTAATGATATAATCAATATCATTAGCAATAAATTGTTTAATTAAATCATTAATCATAGGACTAATTGGTAATGGATCAGTGAATAATCTAAATGATTCATTACTCAGGTTATTATAACCTCCATAAGGGTTTGTATTTTTTGAATTTAATTTATTCCAAGTACTTTCTAAATGTTGTTCTTGAGGTGAATATTCTTTTGTTTTATAATTACTAGCTTGTAATTGAATTCTTAACCCTGGTATGACAAAAATTGGCTTAATATTGAATTCTTGGAAAACTTTCAAATCGGATTGAATATAATCACTCAATGAGCTTGGAATACCTCCAATACCAGCAAGAAATTGCTCCTTTTTAAAAGTATAAATTCTACTTAAATAATGTTCAACATCAATACCAATGGTAGCATTCAGTAGGATTTCAATCGAGCTAGTATTGACAAGCTTTCTTTCAAACAAGTAGGATTCAAGTGATCTGATTGGCATTTTAATAAACTATCTTCCTAAAGACTTTGAAGCTTCAAGAGTCAGTTGGGTGTCTGTTTTTTTTTTTATCTATAGCGTTTATCGCTTCGATCGTGTTTTTGAATTTTCTACTTTCGGTGAAAATTTTGGGTAAAAACGCACGACCACACCCGTTTCTCCGTCTCCACAAGCTGGAAAAAAGTGCAGCCATACATTGAAAAGTTAGAATCTTATAAAATCGATTTATATTACAAAACCATTACGGTATAACTTTTGCAAGCTAAAAGAAGCAGAGAAAAGAATTGTCTCAAAGAGCGAGTATATATATATGTATATGTAAAGTGGGGAAGTAATGAATGAGACCTAAATGACAAAAAAGTAAAAAGCACTTAGAAGAGCCTTTCTGGAAGAATTAAATAAATATATGATTTGGAATCAAAAAACAAGCGTTACCCAATAAATAATAGCAATATGTATACATGCTTTATTTAGTCTTCTCCAAACAAATTATTCAAAGCACCATTTTCAGTATATGGATCATTCATGACATCAATAGCTGCATTCTTCTTCTTTCTTGCTAAAGCAGCAGCTTCTAACTGTTTTTTTCTATCTTTTAGTTCGGAATCTGCTGAGTTATCACCACCATTCAAATTTTCTTTTGAAATTTTTATTAATTCGAGCAATGCAGATCTTTGATGCTTTAAAGATTTTGAACTAACTAATAAAGTTTCGAAGTTACTGACATGTTGAGTAGTAATGTTGGGTAAATATTGCATCAAAATTCTTGCAGGGTAATCATTCTTGGATCTCAAAGTACAATATAAAGTAGTCAATGCAATAGCTGCTTCTGAATGAGTTTCGATAAAGTAGTCATCAGTTAACACATGAAGCAATGATTTAATTAAGTTATCACATAAATATTTATCAACCTCATCATCTTTCAACAAGATATCTGAAAGTATATTTCTTACCATTAAAATGGTATTGAATGAACATTTAGTATCCTTGAATGAGATAACGTGACAACATATTTGTAAAAAGGGTGCCATCACTTCTTTATTTTCAATAATCAATCTTTTACAAGCAAATTGGGTATCGGTAACATTCTTGGCATTGATTTGACTAACAACATCCATCAATAATCTGACAACGGTGGCAGTTAATTGTCTTAACATATGTTCTTCCATCATCTCTTCCGATAACGTTTCATCATCTTCATTACCTTGTAATTGTAATCCATTAACGTAAACTCTTTCCCATTTACTGACTATTAATCTATCAATATCAACAAAAGCTTTTGGTAATAGTTCAGCCATAAACACATCAACAAATTTAACTGGACAATTTCTAACAACACTTCTAAGACAACTATTGATCATATGTTTCCAACTATGCAAAGTAATACCACTGGTATCACCAGCAACAGATTTCCAAAGCATCAGTGCAACACCCGGAATTTCATATAATGTATCTTCTAATTGTGATAATGAACCGATTGTTAAAAAGGCATATTCTCTTGTATAACGAATCAAGTGGCCTACAGAATCTGCAAAGTCTCTCAACGTAAGAGCAGCTTTAACATTTTCTTCAATAAAAGTTTCTTTACTTTGAATCGAAACTCCTTGTTGCCAAAATCTTTCCATACAACTATACCTGACAAACGACTGGACAGCATCAGGTAAATCTTTCCAGTTTTCAGGGTTGTGGTAAGCTTGAATTTGGCTTAATAATTGCACAATATGAGGAATGATTGGTTGAACTCTTGGTTTCCATAATTTTAGTAAATTGAGGTATTCCGAAGAGTCATGGCTTAATTTCTCTATACTGTATTGAATGAAAATTCTTGTAGCCCTAATTGGGAAAATCGAAGACCAATGATCCTTTAATTTATTTTTTAAAATTTTACCTTCTTCGTCCATTTTAGCTTCTAACAAGTTTGTACTAGCTGTTATATTACGACTTTGAAAATATGATGCAATCTCAACTATACCCATTCGTTCCATAAACCAATGTAAATCCATTAAACCTTTTTCAGTTTCTGGAGCTGACCAGGCCAGTAATTCTGGATCAACAATCGATGCAAATAGTTCGTCTTTATCATCAATTGAAGATCTTGATGCAATAACCAACAAAAATGACTTAAATGCGACGTTTTCATGATCACTGACTTTATTAGAAGATAAAATATTAGCGACAACATTTTCTAAGTCTTTAAAGATCTTTTTCAAAGACTCGGGCATTATATAAGCAAGACGATTTAACTCAGTTCCACAGCTTGTTCTTAAGTCACGGATTAATTCTTTTTCTTCATCTGAAATATTTGGAGGATATTCAAAAGTAGCTGTTGTTAAAATTTTTTCTAAAACTTGAAACATGAGTGGACTTACATCCTTTAACAAGGGAGCAAATTGAACTAGAGTTTGCACTTGCTTTCTAATGAGTAAAGGACTTGATAAATGCATAGCTAATAATCTTTCACCCAAACTCTCGACTAGTTTATTTAGGCGATCATTAATTATATCAAAATCATCACCTGTATACCAAATTCTCCACCTTGAAATACCTCTAATACTATTTTCAATTATGTTGAATTGGGAATTACCGTAGTTCAATGCTTCTGATTTCTCATCTAATTTGTAAGAGTTAATACATTGTTCACCTAATGATGATGAAAAGAAATTCTGAAGTCTATTTTCCAACCACATTAAACCATCTTCAGGTTTTTTACAAATTGTAATTCGTACAATATCTTCATTGAACTTTCTATAGTTGGAAAGAAATGAGTTAGCATCTGGAGTTGAATCAAAATCAACTTCTAGATATTTTTTAGAGATATTATCTTCATCAACATTACTGTAGTTAATAGTTCTATTAGCTGCAACTTCTAACAAGTCTAATAGAATCTTTTGAATTATTGGCTTTGAACTTAATTCATCAAATCGTAATATTGTAACCCACATTTGTAGAGACAAACCGGATATTATCAAACTTGGGTGACTTGTAGTTGTCAATACCAAATTCAAATAACTTTCCACATCAGCAGTATCCCACGAAATCTTATTTTTAGTTGGCAATGAAACATTTAAGTACTCACTCAAAGAAACGATCATTTCAACTGTTTTCTTCAATAGTGAGTAAATCTGTTCATCGACGTCATCGGGATCAATTTCCAAAGATTGAAAAAACTGCGATAATTTTGAGATACCTTCAGTTGTATAAATATTACCAATGAAAAATTCGAAATCTTCTTCATTACTGTAACTTCTTGTAAATAAAATATGCAAACAGTCAACTGCTAAGGTTTTCAACTTGACATCAGGAATTGTCAAAATATTGATTAAAGTCGATAAAATGTTTTCGTTTTTTAATAATGAGGGTTGTATCCAATGCAAACAAGTCTTGAAAGTTGATAAGATTTTTGGCACGAAAATTTGGCAGGTTGAAGATTTGAAATCGTTGTTTGATAAGATTTCAATTAAAAATTTACTCCAATTAGTAAACCAACCATCAGTTGAATATTTACAAAGGGATAAATTGGGATTTGGTTCATAAATTTGATTTAACAAATTATCGGGAGTAACCACCAAAACACTAAGTTGATTGAGTAGCGCAGTTCTTTTGGAGGCGATTGGGTCATCTAATAGATAAATATCTTCAAATAAGGTTCTAAGGATTATTAATGATAATTCACGAGTAGTCATAGTTGAGTTCCATAAATTCCATAAATCACAATCCATGGAAGTCCAGCCGTTCAATGAATCTTCATCGCTTATATTACTTTCAGTTTTTGAATTGTTGGTTGTATTGTCATTTAAATTTTTGACTAGATAGGTACCCCAAACACGTTTTGTTATGGAAACGAATAATAAGGCAAGTTTTTCTTTTATATAATGTGGATCAGCTTCATCCACTTTAGAACATAATTCAACAACCCATTTTCTAATCGTTAAGGATTTGGTTTGATCAAAGGTATGAAACTTTTTATTTATTGAATTTTGTAATAATGATAATCCAAAATGTCTCACAATGAAATTTTTACCATTGTTTTCAGGTAAGGATAATTGGTAGCCCCAAAAAGGTGATTCTTCATTTGATTTAATTGTTTCGAGGAACGATTGAGCTTCTCGTCTTTGAATATTAGTGGATGACAGTGCATAAACTACCTCCAAGGCATTTATGATTTGGTTCACTCCATTACTATCCATTGTCATTTGATTATTTGATCTCGTAGTTTCAGGAATTGTTAATTTTCAATAATTCACCAATTTAAATATTATTTGTAAAATAAAAGCAAAAAAAAATTACTAATTGGTCCCAAAAATGAGTTTACAAATAGGAATAGTAGTCTTTTATGCTATCAACTCACCGATTAAAATTCAAAAGGAGGGAAAGGGGGAGAGAGAGAAAGAGAGAAAGAGAGAGAAAGAGAGGGTAAGAGAGAGAGAAACGAAGAGAATGGACAAAAAAAAGAATGTGGATGGTTCAAGCACAACGGTAGTTAACTGGGCGGCTAGTGATGGGGTTTAAACGATGATGGAGTATGATGAAAAATATAAAGGGGGGTTGGATTATAGACGTAAAACCAGTAATTGAAATAATACCTATTTAAATATGAGGCTAGGCAATTGAATTTTTTTTTTTGAGGTTGGGAGAAGGTGTGTGGGTTGTTTAGTTGGTAATGGTCTTGGTGTAGTAAAGTTTTGATGTTTTTTAATCCCATTAATTAATCAACTCTTTTTTGATGGAAGGAGCGCCCGCCTTATTTTGTTGTTTTTTTTTTTTTTTTTCAAATATAAACACGTTGGGTTATGTGCAGGTACACACGAATGAGATGTATGGGTTTTATTTATGCATTTTTCCTACTTAAACCAAAATTCCGAAAGTTATGTTAGATTAGATCCCAGATATGAGTGGCATGTTTATATTGGAGGTATACATAAGAGGTATAACATATAGATAAGGTAATATTTATGATTACTACAGTTTTTTGGAATGCGGGAAGGATAAAAAATAGAAACTAGAATACATTAGAAATACAAGAAATAAGGCCCATTATAAAGGTGTGATTATGAAAATTATAAGATAGTTTCATACGATGATGACACTTATATGAAATGATTAGAAAAAAAAAATATATGATAATTATACGATGAGTATATGATGAAAAGATTACAAGTAAAACTTTCTTTTGTCACGTTCCATATCAGGTCTGTGTTCCCATTCGACTTCTTCTCTAACACCACGTTGTAATCTTCTCAATTTCAAAGTAAATTGAGGACCTAATTCTTGAAGTCCAACTTTTTCTTCATTTCTGAAAACATATCTATGTCTTCTGAAAAATATAAAATCTCTTTGATTATGTAAAGTGATAACCTGTCTACCAACGAGTTCTGGTTTTGGTGGGAAAATTGATTGAAATAGTCTACCAATTGTTTTACCTAATCTTGTATTAAAATTATTCAAGATTAATTCTGGGGTATGATCTGTGGCACGTCCATGACCTGAAATTTTTTTCAGCTCCGTTAATGAACTAATTGAAAAGTAAAAAGTTGGACCTTCAGGTAAATGAATGAATGTAATACCAGTAACTTTCTTTTTAAATTCATTTATAACAACTAGATCGGTATATCCACGGTTTTTACAAAATTTTGCCATATCTTTCATACTGTATTCTCTTTTTCTCTTAATGAATGTAACATTTGGTAAAAAATCCATTAAAATATCTGCAAATTCATAAGCTGGTTTTTTAGCATATTCACTTGTTGTTAATAATATTTTTGGATCTTGACTATTCAAAAAAAATTGTGCAAACTCATCTTCCCCTTCTAACTCTTCTCCAATAGTCTCATCAAAAACTCTTTTCAGTTCAATAGTTTCCGGTACATTTGCTGATAATCTTTCTTCTTTTAATTCTGGATTTTCTCGTTCTTCCTTTGCTCTTTGGGATCTTAATTTATGACGGGCTTGTTGCTTTTCATGTTTGATTTCAGCGAAAAGCCTCTGTCTTCTATGCTTATTCTTGATATTTTTTAGAGCCTCACTGGTTCTAGTATCATGCTCTGTGTCTGACATTGCTAGTGAAGGTTGAAGAGTAAGTGATAAGGAGTTGATCATCTCATCTCAAAAAAAAAAAAAAATATACATACATAGCAGAAAAAAAAAAAAAGTAGCATTTTTTGGTGTACGGAGCACAATGCACAAACACACGAATTTGTTCTACACGTCCCTTGAATCATATAAAATTTCGAGATATATACCTAAACAGTGCTTTAGAGAAGTCAAATAATATAGCATGATGATACCGAAAAGGGTATTTGGATTGTCGAAAACGACTTTCAAAAGATTTGCTAGTCGAACTACTCCTGAACTACGGACTCAAATAGATCAATGGTCAGATCGGATTAGAAGCGAATCATGGGAATTCCATGACAACTACTCATTAGGACAATTAGTCAACTTAAACCAGGCACTCCGACTAATATTTCCTCAGGTTTCCTATTTGGATCCCAATCAAGTCGAAGGTATCCCAATTGGCTATCATTTCATTTACAATAATCAACCGAATACTGAATTGGGTGAAGACGGATATGATAATTATCAGGCTCCATTGAATAGTGACCGTCAATCATTATTCAAAAGAAGAATGTGGGTGAACGGTCATATCAAGTATCACGACAGAGTATATGGCTTACCGATACTGTCAAGGACTTTATGTAAAGAAACCATTAAATCAGTGAGGGTAATTGAAAAATCGGTGTTTGTTTCTGTTAATAGAGAATTTACTGACTCTAACGGTTCTCCTATCTTAACTGAGCTAAGAAGTTTAGTTTATTCGAATGACGATTATAGAATCCCCCAAAAGGAAAGAACACCAATAGCTATTGAAGAACATGATACTAAAATACCATTTCTGTTATCATATGAAGATATTAGAAGATATTGTGCCCTTCTGTATAATGTACATAAAATCCATTATGATGTTCAATACTGCCAACAGGTTGAAAAACTTCCAGATGTTATTGTCCCCGGTCCATTTATGGCTTCAATTGTTTTGACTGTTTTCAACTCACTAAATCCGAACTTTAAAATTAAATCCATCAAATATAAAAACGTTGAACCATGTTTGGTTAATACTAGATTACACGTGGTTATCAAACCAGTTGTTGAATCAGGTGCAAAATACAAATTGATGATTGCTAATCTAGAAACTAATCAAATATTTATAGATGCAGTTGTAAGTGAATAAACATGTATAAATTCAATATTTCATAGTCCCAATTTTTTTTCATAATTAGTTACGACACGTTCGTAACCCCTATTCATCCTAACTACAACCCAAATAGATTATATAGGTGAATTTAAGAATCTTATCTACCGTTTAATACATTGACATTGATTGGATGTTAAAATGGCTTTGCGAAAAAATTGACGTATTTTTTAGGCTTTTCCCGAAAAAAATAGCCTATTTGCAAGCATTAAAAATCATTTGAAAGAGAAAATAGAAAATAACAAAGCAAAACAAAAACATACAATGAAACAGACCCCTCGAAGAAATGATCCAGGTAATTACACGGCACTAAAATGAACCTGAAATGAACCTCTCTATTCTTGGAGAATTTGGTAAAACTTGCCCCGGTAAATACTATTGTACCACCTGGGCCTTATCAAGTGAAGTAAATTGGAATGTAATGAAAACTCTTATCAATATTAGTATAAATAAGTAATTTTGTCCTTGTAAAATTGCAAAAAAAAAAAAGGAGAGACAGAGAATAAGAAAAGTCTAAGAAACTATCTAAACGCAAAAAATGAAATTTACCATTTTATTGAGTATTGCTTCTTCTTTGGTTGGTATTCTTGCTGATACTTCATACCCAGTCAAATCATGTGATACCGATGGGTTATCATTTTCATGCTCTGGTTCATCATCAGAAGATTCATGTTGTTATGAAAAAGATGGGGTTATAATGCAAACTCAATTTTGGGATTTCAATACTGATTATTTAGACCAAATCAATGATAGTTCTAAAGTTTCAGTGGTTAAAAAATCCGATAGTGAAAGTCTGAAAGTTTTCACTATTCATGGATTATGGGATGATAAATGTGATGGATCTTATGAACAATATTGTGATTCATCATTAGAAATTGGAGATCTGGAAAATATGGAAACTTTAATTAGTGATGATTTTGGTAAATCTGATTTATATCAAACCATGTCAACTTATTGGCTTAATGATGATGGTGATAATTCAGAATTATGGCAACATGAATATAATAAACATGGTACTTGTTTTAATACTCTTCAACCATCATGTTTTACTGGAACTTATAAGAAGTATGAAAATGCCGTTTTATTTTATCAAAAGGTTGTTGAAATTTGGAAAACCTTACCAACTTATGATTTCTTAAGTGAAGCCCTGATTACTCCAACTACCGATAAAACATATAAATTAAGTGATATTAAACTGGCCTTAAAGGCTAAACACGGAGCTGAAGTTTATGTTGGTTGTAAGAGTAATGCCATTAATCAAATTTATTATTACTTTAATGTCAAGGGTAATGTTTTAACTGGTGAATATCAAGCCACTGATAGTCTTGAAAGTGATGGATGTAGTGATGATGTTTACTTCTTACCTAAATAGACTTTCTCTTTATATATTAGTTACAAAAGTTTACAAAAATTCTACATGAATAAAAGTTTCACATCAAATCATATATTTTGCTAGACTAGCTAGAAAATCGAATATTCAAAAATTTATTTAAAAAAAAAACCTCACGAGAGGTAATTTAATCAGGTAATTTAATCAGAGATACCAATAACACCACAAGCTGGTCTACCACCGGCATTACCAGTTTTTTTAGATTCAGCATGGCCACCTTTACCCAAATCATCGGTACCAGCATGAACAACAACAGTTCTACCCAAGATAGAATTAGCACCAATTAATTTAACTAATAAATCTTGTTTAGAACCTTTAGCAATACCGGAACCATCAGTAGTGATGTTACCTAAATCACCAACATGACGTTCATCATCTTCTGGAGCACCATGAGTTTTGGTAAATGGATTGAAGTGAGGACCAGCAGAAGTACAACCATTGGTGTTATCACCAAATTGATGAACGTGGAAACCACGTAAAGCATTGGCATCATTACCTTCAATATTCCAGGTAATGGTGGTTGGTTCCTTTTCAGAGGTTTGTTCGAAATTGACAGTACCAGAGACTTTAGAGTCCCCTCTTAAGACAGCGACTAGAGAATGTTAGTAAATAAGAATTTCATTAAGAATGAGTCAATTTAGATGATTGATTGAGTAACTCGCAACCCTTTGGTGGTTGGTGGTTGTTGTCCATAGTATGAGCAAAATATATCATAATATGAGCAAAAATCAACTACCCAAAAAGAAAAAACGGTATTTTCCATCTAAATTCTTTGTTTTGCAGTATCAATTGACCACTATACTAGTCAATTGAGTTATGATTGCAAAATATACATACCAGCTTTAACCATTTTTAATATACTAGTTATTTAATTGATTCAAAGTTAATTGATTGAAATGAAAAAAGACCAGTAAGAAAAAAAAAGAGAGCGGGTCTTGATCGAGAAATCTATTAAATTTTATACCATTTTGTAAGGCTTACTAAGAAAACGTGAAAAAAGTCCAAAAATTTGGGTAGAATCATTTTAATTGGGTGGAGGGTGTGGGTTTACCGATCCCATACTGTTTTGAAAGCAAGCAATAGACAGCCACAGCAGTCTCTCTCTCTCTTTTTTCCGTCTTGCTTAATGGAATAGCCATCGGGAAAACAAAAGGGGGAAAGCAAATGGTAAACCGGAACAGGAGATGGTTCATACACATCCGTACATATGAAGTATAACATCCGTACATATATGGTACACCCGTACATCCATCACAACAACATTATTAGTAGAATCATAGTTAAGGAGAGCAAGCCATCGTAAACGATTAATAATATAACGATTAATTATATAACGTTTAATGATACAGTCAGAAGGACTTTGGTACCCAAAGTGTATTGTCTGGGGTATTAACTGGTTTATATACTTCCAAGAGTACCACTAAAGTTGCGACTTGAGAGGACCTTAGAGGTTATATACTATTTTTACAGCCATAATAAATAGCCACAAAATCGTCAAAACCTCCACCACCACATCCGCCACCACAACTAGGCTAGTAGTTTTACAAGTAGTTTTATAAGTAGTTAAAAGAATATTTATTAGTATACATTAAATAGATTGCGAATCAAAAACTTGTTTAGCTCGAAGTCTAATATCATCAATAGGAGTATTAATCAGTAAATAAATCTGATGTTCATTTAATAATCTAAATAATTGAGGTCTATCTAAAGTATCAACTATATGACCCATATCATTTGATTTCTTATGAGCTAATTGTTCAATTTTCTTATCATTTGATTTTTTATCATTTGATTTCTTATCACGAATTGGTTTCTTCTTATCTCTTGATAACTTTTCTTTTATTGATTTTGGAAGTGGTTTGGGATCGGGTACTTCTGGTAAATTGTTCATACCGTACATGGCATACGCCATCAGTCCAACTATAAGAGCTAGATATACGAAAAACCCTTTCCGTTTGATCTTATTCATCCATCTGTCGAGAAGTGTTATCATATTTAGTTGAAGTAGATTCAAGAAGATATTCATGGGGTTTCCTTTTCATCTTTTTAAACTGTAGCTTCCATACTGTGGTATAGAGCAAGACCCACACACCAAGGTAAGGGGGCAAAAAAACATTTAATACACAAAAAAGAAATAGAAAAAATCGGTTTAGTGCGTCAGCCATTCTCAGTGGGATTTTTTTATCAGCAGCCTTTCAGATCACACCCCCTTTAAATTTCATCATATAAAAAAATTATAAAATCAATTACAATTTCCTTCAATTTTCGTTTTTGCCACTCTTTTCTTCTTCAATACTATAATTAAATTTAATACTAAATTAAAAATGAGTGATTTAAAATCTTATATCGTTACTTTAAAAGAATCAGTCAGTGATGCTGATATTTCAACCGTTAAACTGAAAGTTGGTGAATTAGGTGGTTCCATTACTAGTGAATTTTCATTAATTAAGGGTTTTGTTGCTAAGCTTCCTTCAATTCATTCTTCTGCTATACAAGATCACGAACACGTTGCTAGTATCGAAGAAGATAAAGAAGTTCACATTCAAAAATAAATTAAGTAAGGGCATATTTTTTCTTAAAAGTACTTTGATTTACAACTGGATTGTCTGGTCTTTTCTCTATTTATACTGTATAAATTTTACTTTTTTGATTTTACTTTAACTTTACTTTGAATAGAATTCTTCCTTTATGTTTTTATCCTTGTAGTTATATAAGTCTCTCCTCCACATTGTCCCGTTACTTGGGCTACTTCAATTGAGTATGTTCAAGTGGGCTGGTTGCTAAAGACATTAGTTGGAGAAGTTGGAGAAGTTGTTCAAATTGCGTATGGAAAACCGGCTTATTTCTAAATTATTCAATTGAATTCTATCTTTAGGTTACAACTACTTTTCTTGTATCTATTTATACATCTTTCCAGACGTTAAGTGGTTCTGGGTACTAATAGGAAAAGTTCCCTTAATTAAAATCCCTTAAAATATCTTATACAGCCTGCTTACGTAAGGAAAGCACCTCGTCTTACGTCAGCAAACCCATAAGCAACCATTTGCTCACCCCAATTAGGAAACAGTCTGTGTGCTGCCCCCCCTCTGTGCAGTACTTAGCGGTAGGGAGACTGGCTCTGATACCCTGATAGCGATACCCCGTGTTTCGTTGTAAGGTCTGAAACTTTTTTTTTTTTTCTTTCTTTTTACTATGCCTGGTTACTTTTCGGAATTGAATGGTTATTATAAGTTCTAATAACAGTTTATATAAGTTCATCAATTGCTGTTTTTCTGTCAATTGATTTCGTCTCATTATACTTATCAATAATGTCCGGTCCAGATCAATTTCAAAAACTGGCTGCAAGTGATTCTTCCTTTGCTAGTGGTCCATCTTATGATGAATACCCAAATTTCAATTATCAACCAAATTTTAAACCAGTTGATAATCTTTTCGAACAAAGATTACGTCAATTTACTGATACCGGTGGTCAATATCATGATTTGAATTTACCTCATTTTTATGATATTGATAGAGTTGATACTAATACTGAATATTTAAATATTAAAGTATATGCGGTTCCAGATGGTCCGAATGGTGAAACTCAACGTCCATTGTTTCACGATATTGACTTTGATAAAATTGAATGGAAAGATGCTAATAAAGGTAATTCATTTGGTCCATCTTGGAAAACTTTTTGGTTTAAAATTGAATGGGAAATTCCAAAAGATTGGTTAAAACATAAAGATCTTGAAGAAATTGATTTTCATTGGGATTCTGGTAATGAAGGTTTGATTTATTCAAAAGATGGTACTCCTTTACAAGCTTTTACTGGTGGTGGTGAACGTACTTTATTTAAATTACCAAAAAAATATTGGTTAGCCGATAAACAATTATTTTATTTGGAAATTGCTTGTAATGGTATGTTTGGTACTGGTAGTGATGGTACTCCTGATCCTAATAGATATTATCGTTTAGATAAATGTGATTTGGTTTTACCTAATGTTAATGCTCGTAAATTATATTGGGATTTTTGGATCGTTGGTGATGCTGCTCGTGAATTGGGTGGTTGGCAAAAATTTCAAGCTAATGCCGTGGCTAATGAAATTATGAATGTTTTTGATCCAAATGATTCTAATACTGTCTTGAAAGGTCGTAAATTAGCTCAAAAAATTTTGGGTAGTAAAGTCGATTCAGAAGATGTTTTTGATTCAGATGAAAGAGTTGATGTTTATGCCGTTGGTAATTGTCATATTGATACCGCTTGGTTATGGCCCTTTGCTGAAACAAAACGTAAAATTGTTAGATCTTGGACCACTCAATTAAAAATTGCCGATACATATCCGGAATATGTATTCGTCGCTTCCCAAATGCAACAATTTAAATGGTTAAAACTTTATCATCCAGAAATTTTATCACAAATTAAGGATAAATTTACTACTAATCAATTTTTACCCGTTGGTGGTTCTTGGGTTGAAAATGATACTAATTTACCAAATGGTGAATCTCTCATTAGACAATTCTTATTGGGTCAAAGATTTCAACTCAATGAATTTGGTTTAAAAGCAACTACTTTCTGGTTACCTGATACTTTTGGTTATTCTTCACAAATTCCTCAAATTTGTCAATCAGTGGGTATTGGGAGATTCTTGACTCAAAAATTGAGTTGGAACAATATTAATCGTTTCCCACTTTCAACTTTTAATTGGGTCTCTCTTGATGGTTCTCAAGTTTTGGTCCATATGCCTCCCACTGATACTTATACTGCAAGCGCTAATTTTGGTGATGTTGTTAGATCTCAAGGTAATCACAAGAATTTACGTGATGTACCAACCGGTTTATTATTATATGGACATGGTGATGGTGGTGGTGGACCAACTGAAGAAATGGTTGAAAAGTTGAGAAGATGTAGAGGTTTATCTAATACCGTTGGTGGTATTCCTTCAGTGAAACTTGGAACCACCGTTGATGACTTTTATGAAAACGTTTTGTCGAGATCCAATCAAGGTAGTGATTTACCTTCTTGGAGAGGGGAAATTTATTTGGAATTCCACAGAGGTACCTATACTTCACAAGCAGATATCAAAAAATTTAACCGTTTAGGTGAAATTAAACTCCATGACTTGGAATTAATCGCTTCAATCGCTTCAGTTAAAAATTCAAAATATAAGTATCCAGCCAAGGAGTTACAATCATTATGGGAAGATCTTTGCTTAGGTCAATTCCATGATGTTTTGCCTGGTAGTTGTATTGGTATGGTTTATTATGATGAGGCTAAACCAATGTATCGTAAACTTTTGAAAACTTCCGAAAAGCTTATTAAAGAAGCATTGGATTCTTTCGAGAAATCAAGTTCAAAACAATTTGTCAATACTTTACCATGGTCGAGAGCTGAAGTTATTGAACTTGACAATGTAAAGGATGCTAGCTTAATCAAAAGTGCTAAGAAACTTTCAAATTCTCATACTCACAATGGTAAGACTTTGATTTATGTCAAATCGGATGCTAATAATTGCGAAATTGTAAATTCCAAAGAAGAATTTTTATACCCAGCTTCTGTTTTACAAACCAAAGATGGAAACTATATTTTATCCAATAAAGCTTTAGAGGCAACCATTTCACCAACTGGTATTATAACCTCATTATATGACCATATCAATGATCGTGAAATTATTGACACTACTGCAACCAAGCAGACTAATGGTGAAGTTATTGGTGGTAACCAACTCGTGGTCTTTGATGACCAACCTTTACAATTCCCAGCTTG
Organism: Hyphopichia fennica; assembly: GCA_030444945.1. NCBI lineage: Eukaryota > Fungi > Ascomycota > Pichiomycetes > Serinales > Debaryomycetaceae > Hyphopichia > Hyphopichia fennica. The sequence goes on from JAJMOB010000014.1 coordinate 20,899, forward strand.
GGATACTGAATTATATTCTTTGAATAAGTTCAAATTTTTGAATAATGGTCAAGTTTCAATTTTAACCAACGATAAGTTGGAATCCTCTCTTTTGGTTAAACATGAAATCCTGGAAAAATCATCAATTGAAACCACCATTTCAATTCAAGGTTTAAGTGACAAGATTGATTCTTCATTTACTCAAAATAACTTCATTAAGTTTAAATCTCATGTTGAGTGGCATGAAACTTATAAATTCTTGAAAGTTCAATTCCCAACTACTGTTCATTCAGCTAGTCAAGCTCTGTATGAAACTCAGTTCGGTATTACTGAAAGACCCACTCATTATAATACCTCTTGGGATGTTGCTAAATTTGAGGTTTGTCACCATAAATTCTTAGACTTGAGTGGCCATAACTATGGTGTTTCTATTCTCAATAATTCCAAATATGGTGCCTCTGTTCATGGTAATTTGATTAGATTATCCTTGTTAAGATCTCCTAAGGCACCTGATGATAAAGCTGATATGGGTACTCATGATTTTGAATATGCCATTTATCCTCACTCTGGACCCTTAGGTAATGACACTGTTAGATTAGCTCATAATTTTAACTATAAATTAGATCAATATATTGACTCTAAAGTTGGTGATTTATTACACTCCATTTCCTTACTGAACAAAACTAGTGCTATTTTATCTCATATTAAGAGAGGTGAAGACGATGAAGATGTCAATGCTTACGAAAACTTAGCTATTCAAAATAAAGGTCAAAAATCTTTGGTTGTTAGAGTCTACGAATCATTGGGTGGATCCGTTAAGGAAATCCTACACATTGATGACTCTGTCTTGAAAGTTGATAAAGTTTATAAGACCAACTCTTTAGAAGAGATTGAACATGAAGTTAAGAAGGAAGGTAAAGGTTACCCTATCAAATTAAGAGGATTTGGTATTGCTACTTATAAAATTGTTTTGAAATAAATGAAAAGAAAAAAGTATAGCGCTTGATTTCTCTGTTCCCAATATATGTTTCTCTATAAATACGTGTAGAAGATTGTCACCTCGTTGACGAATGTAACTTTTCAATCAACTTGTAGTAAAGACTTATCAATTTGGCATTCCAGAGGAATATCAACTACAAGGCTTGAGAGAGATCGCATGTGCTGGGGCCTTTTTTTTTTTTTTTTTGGTGCGTAGTAGTTTTGTCGTGGTTTTATTCGAGATCAAATAAACAAAACACGTAAATTTAAGATGGTTTACCAGTTTTAGTCAAACTTTAATAATTCATCAATCACTTGAACATTCCGAATAATGGACTCCGAAAAGAAGTCTATAGGCTTGTTAAATGTCCTCCCGAGCTTCGGGTCGAAGGAATCCAATTCGAACTTGTCTTCAAAAGATAAAAGATACGTTCAACAAGTTGAAAAAGCGGTAGCATCCTTTGACTCTTTAGAAGAATGGGCAGATTATATTGCTTTCTTATCAAGGCTACAGAAATCCCTTCAGTTAACAGCTGATGGTCAATCATGGATCCCTTGCTCAAATCAGGTTTCAAATAAATTGTCATTGTGTCTTTCCTCGAGATTACCAAATGGAGTTCATCAAAAGACTTTGAGTATTTATGAAGCTATTTTCCATTCAGTTAGTCCTCAATCTTTGAATAAAGAATTAAATATATGGCTTCCAGGTTTATTGCCACTATTTTCATATTGCTCAATTCAAGTCAAACCTTATTTAATTAAAATTTACAATTATTTCCTCAATACTTTGGAACCCAGAAGCTTGAAAATCGTTTCAAAACCCTTGATTTTAAGTGTACTACCAGGTTTGGATGATGAAAGTTCAGAAGCTTTCCAAGATACTCTCAAGCTTATGGAATCATTGAAAGCAAAACTTAATGATGACTCGCATTTTTGGCAAACTTTATTCCTTTGTATTATAAACAATCCAGAAAGAAGACTTGGGGCTCTTTGTTGGTGTAATAAAAAATTACCTGCATTCAAAACACTCAAATCTGGTGATGAGTATCGCTTTTCTGAAGAAGCTAGGGCATGTTTGACTCCCGAAGCTGGTCTCTTGGTTAGAGCTTTTGCATCTTCGATCAACTCCGTTACTTCCTTTAACCCTGCTGGTGATATCATTGTCATTCGTGGATTTTTTGATTTATTATTGAGCCATATTCCTTTACATAGTGATGTTTTGAATAAAGCAGTTTCTCCTAAAGACAAAGAATTGCTCATAATGTCATGCTGTAAAGTCACATTGAAAAAAGATATGAGTTTGAATAGAAGATTATGGACTTGGTTTCTTGGCCCTGACTCTTCAGATGGAGAAGCTTCTAATAATCTTTCTCGCTCAAACTACTTCGAGAAATATGCATTAGATATGCTTGTGGATGGAATCTTAAAACTAATTTCTAATGACGATATCAACAGAAAAATTGAGGCTTTCAAGATTTCATTGGCTGTTATCATGGACAAATGGGAACTTAGTCACCTAGTTACTCCCAGAATTTTATCACGCCTCCTACAAGAATGTTATCGAGTTTACACAACAAGAACAGAAGCGGAGTCCAAAGAACTTTTATCATCCGCACGAGCTTTCTTTGATGGTGTTGAAGCAGCTTATATCTGGAATGATATTACTAATAATATCATTCTAACCAAAGACTTTACGAAGTTCGACTTTCTCGATTTCCTTCTTAAAAATTTCGACTTTCATGAGGAAGAAATGGTTAAAGTCCACATTCCTTTGGCTATCCTTGCTCTTCTTACAGATGATAATGTCAATCAAGACTGTATGAAAATATTACTGTCCTTGGTTGGTCTCACAGCACACAATGCATTCTCTTCACTTGAAGAGTCATGTGAATATGAAAGTTTTACCAAAGAAAATATCGTAGGTTCTATAAGATCTTATTATGAGTCTCTCGTGAAAGAAGAGTCTTTGGAATCTCCTATTCCCGGCCCAACATTATCCTTCTTGTGCCTCGACCTCCTGAGATCATTGTATATAAAAAATATCCAAGACTCCTCATTTTCACGAGCACTCTGCAACTTGTTCTGCAGCTTGCTATACAATATTCCGAATGTCAATAATGTTAATCCTTGGAAAGATAAAGCTCTTGTAAACGCGATTTTGCAACAGCCAATTGCAGAGTCTACCCAAACAGAAGAGGTAAAACAAGTCTATTTACTTAATGTGTTCAATTTCACCAAGCTTTTGGCATATATATCAAAGTCTCTTTCCTCGCTTGAAAAAGCCAAGTTGCTCAAGATCATACTCTCTAACTTATGGATTGCTCTCAGATCATCTTCGCCAGCAAACCACCAAGTAGAGGCGGTGAAGCATATATTTGATCTTGATTTGATATTCCCTAGGGCACATATAGAGGCAGGTATCCTCAACTTACTTTTAAAATCAACACTGAATGAGCGCGTCAGAGCCTTTTCGATCTTATGGACTCACTCTACATCATTCAATGATGCTGACTCGCTATTAGTTAGACCATTACAGTTGCTTATGGATGGATTATATGAAAAAGACCAGCAGCAATCACTTCCGGTTGTTGGGTTTATTAACAGTGTACTCAAAAGCGGAACAACCAATAGATTTCTCAAATTATTAACTAACCCATTATTGGACTTCCCATTTATGAAGAGTGATAGAACTAGTATCACACCAAAAGACGACTTGAACCAGTTCTCCTATTATTTGAAGACGGTTTATAATGTAATCAAAACAAACGAAAAGCCATTGAGAGAGGCATTTAACACTGAGCTTGCTGTAATGGATAGTGCTGAAAAAATTCAACTTATTAGAACTAATGAATGGGACATCTCTACTTATAAAACGTTGATTATTTCTATAACTGAAAGGTATATTCAAATTAAAGTTAGCAATGATGTTTTGCAAAATGAAGCTACTTTAAGTCAATTCTATGAATCAATTGCAACTGCTCTTGAATTGATATTGGTTCTAGTTACTGGTAATGAACCTCAATTCTCTGAGAAGTTTCATATACTACTTAATTCCTGCTCCTACTACATTCATCTTTCCGATAGCAACCCGTATCAAATTGAACTTATCGAAAAATCGTTTCTAAGAACAATCATGAAATTTTTAGATATATCAGGAGAATCAAAAATAAACTTAAATTTGTTGCATATAGAAGACGAAGGGAAAGAACCCTTACTAGTAAGATTTTTGATTCAAGGTATAACGAAGGCGCAATCATCAGTTTTGTTGGAAAGCTGGTTCCGACTTCTAACAAGATCATTGTATTTATTCAATGAATCTGTTTTCAGTGTCCTTCTTACGTTAAACGATTCGATAATTAGTAAAATTGATTTCTACTTCGAAAAAGTTTCGAACTTCGAGCCATTCAATGATCTCATTGATGCTGAATCGTCTTTGAACATCTTAACTTCAGGCTTGGAGGATATGTTGTCAATTAGTCATAGTTACTTGTTAACATCAAGGTTGAAATACGCTAATACTGATAAGCCTAGTAATAATCCAAATGAAGCTGGATTTTTTAGCAATGTTATTCAAGGTGTGCTCCAAATTGAGTCACCAGCTATTCGTACTACTGAACAAAACAAACTTTATTCCATTTTGTTGGCTTTTCAAGATGCTGTTAAAGTCGCGTTTAAGATTTGGAGATGGGCGGATGCGAAACCCCAAGCCTCAGAAGAGGCTAATAATGTATCTGATAGATCATTAACTTTCCTTAGTAATAAATTGAAATTCAGGGCCAAAAAAATACTTGGATCTTTGATGGAATTAGAAAGGCAAGAAGTTATTGAGACCTTAATTGAAATTGACAGTCCAGAAACTGTGAAGCTTCTTCATGTTTTAGATGGTGGCCGTTCACAAGTAACTTTGCCTCATTTGCTCAATTCTATCACAACGAGGGCTGAGCCTCAAATTTTAGAAGAGAAACACAGATCTTCTTTGAATGTTACTATTTCCCCAAGAGACTTGTCGCACTTCTTGCTGGTCTATATGGAGAGTATTGACAATGATAGTATTATTGACATTTGGGAATTCACTTCCAAGTTCTTGAAAGATGCTGTTACACACCCATCTGGTTTCAAGAGCACATTCCCTGCACTTTTGAGGGTTATAAAATCGCTCTCAATTAAGTTGAATACTTCTAAAACCGCTGATCAAAGAAAGTACAAAAGAGAGTTAGCAGACTTATTTATCAAGACATTGAGTGGTGCCGTTAGTATTAAAAACTCACTGTATAGTGAAGAGATAAACAGTAAGAATGGACGTTCTTCTTTAGAGCAACCTGTCAAATCACCTAGTGAAGACTTTGTTGATGTCCTTTTTGATGTAATCGGATATTTTGATGAAATCATCCAAGACCAGGATAAAGTCAATACAGCAATCACATCCGTAGTTGTTAATTTGTTGGCTCCTCAAATCAAAGCGAAAGGTATTGAACACCTCTCTTCTGAAAACATCAATTTGTTGGCTTTGATTGGTGAAGTTGCACCTAATAGGGCATGGAAAACTCTTGTATTCGATATATTCTTGGACAATAACTTCTTTGCTGGCGATATTGATAAGTGGAAATCGGTAATAAGCACGTGGATTTCAAATGATAAGGAAAAGCTAAATGAACTCGTTTTTAGAGTTACACCTTCAGTTCAATCAACGGCTACTAACATATTTATTTGGAATGAAAAATCTGAAGTTGAAAATAAGATTTTCACTTTGAAGAGAATTTCCTACTTAATAATGGTTCAACCTCAAGATTTTTTCTTGAATAACCTCGAGGCTATATTTGAAAAGACTGAATATTCATTAAGAATATCATGTCCTATTGTTTTTAGAAGTGAACTTCTCACTTTATTCAGGGTAATCACATTGAAATTTAGTGAATTACATTTATTACCTCACTGGACAACCATGGAACAGGAATTGATTACAGTATTCGAATCCCTACTTACAAAATCTCGTAAAGAATTACAGAATTTAACAGAAGAAGATTTGATTCTAATTTTGAATAGTTGTAAATTATTAGATCAGCTATTACTACTCCGATTTGATGAATTCAACTTGAATGAATGGCTCTTTGTTACCAGTCAACCTGATATAATTAAAGGCACTGACAAAAGTACTATTAGTGCTTTAATTGACAAGATAGCCATAGAGATTGATCCATTGTTGAATAAAGAACCACCTATCAAAGTTAAACAGCCCGAAAATCCTTTGCAGCCATTACTCGTGGGTGTGAAAAGTCTAAACAATATTGCCAATTTGAGAACATTTTTTGAATCTCTCAGTTTCATCTCTTACGAAAGAGTATTCGGGTTGTACGAAGTGGATCTTCAATCCTGTGAAGAGACTATCTTGGATGATTTGGCTAATTAGTTTGTATTATATATTCACATAAATGTACAGTGTATAAATGTAAGATTGTTTTTCTGTGTATGGAGTTGAGTCGCGTCTAAAAAGTTTTTTTTTTTGTCTTTCTCTGCTTTCTTTTACTTTTTTTTTTTGTGCGTTTCACAATTGAAAGATCAATTTGTTTATGTTTACAGCATTAAAGAGGAAAAAGGAACCGAAAAAAAGAAAAAAACACTAGTTACAATTGATCCAACCAAAACGACCTCTTTCAAGTGGGAATAGAATGCCAGCGACCTTGAAATCATTTGATTTGGATAATGAAATGTCGGCAACCTTTAGAGTGGAAAACAACAAAACTAATATTCAGCGGCTCAAAACAAGGGGCATAAACCAAAAAAGAGATATTTTGCAAGAAGATGATGACGATGAGTTCGATGATATAGAGTTTGATGATACTGGTATGGAAACGCCGAAAAAGCTAAGAAAAGGAGAAGCCCATCACTCATTTGATGGTGTCACCAACCAAGTGCCAGACAATAAGCCAACAAGTTATCGTCAAGAGGTACACACGCTGAAAGTTTCTTTAAAAGATGATGGTAATGGCAGTAGACGGCCTGCCACACCAACAGTCGCTATAAACAATATCAATCGCTTTCGCTCACGTAATGGATCTCCGCTAAGAAATACAGAGACAGCTTCAAATAATGAATTCCCGCCCACCAACAAAAGACCTGATGGAGAAACTGAACTTATTAGAAATACTCAATTAATATCCGATAAAAATGAATACCGACCTCTGGAAGCTTCTGAGATAAATCATAGTTGGAATAGTTCGCCTACGAAAAAGAAAAAGGCAGAATATGGTACCACTTCTCCACCTTCAAATCTTAAAATACGACCACTATATTTCAAAACATCATCCTTTGGTACTCTCCAAAATGATGCTATTGTAGCAGATTCGATAGATTTAGGTAATGCTGACATTGAATTTGACCCTTCTGATGAAGAACTTGGGACCAAGAATGAAAAGACATATTCAAATGGAGACGATAGATATATCAAACAATCGGCCGTGCGCGAAGTGACACCAACTCCAACAAAACTAAATCACCTGAATAGAGAGAACGAGGAGCAAGATGATTTTGATGAACATAAAGACATTGCTGAAAGAATTCGCTCTGATATTTATAATGGGGATTTAACAAAGGAAGAAATCGCTGAACAAATAGATGCTAGTGTCAACTACCTAAGACAAAAGGACTCCGGTCATGGTGAACTTCATAATGACCTTTCTGAAGTACCGAATGATGAAGTTGATAAAGACGGTACAGATAACGATGACGTTGAAGATAATGAAGCTAACGTAGAGGTTGAAAATAATGGAGATGATGAGTCAGATGCGCATGCTAATAAACCTTCAACTGATGAGGAAGATGATGAACCAGAAATACTTGAAGAATTATCTTCTTGTTTACAAAAAAGTGATGGGCCCAGAAGTGATCACATCAGAGATGACTTGACCAGAGCTGGCTTGCTCAGAAGTGACGGCTACAGAAGTGGGATACTTGGAAGTGATCATTTTAGAAGTAGGTTACTCCGAAATGGTAGCTATAAAGGTGAGTTTCTTCGTAGTGATGGTCTTAGGAGTGAAGCCCCCAAGAGCGAAGGTTTTAAAAATGGTTTGAATAGGGATGATCATTTTAAAAAATATCAACCAAGAAGCGATCCACCGGATATTAATAATCCATACGAAGGCAGAAAGGTACGCCCCATCTCAAAAGTATCGAGTCCAGTAAAAATGGTTGATGACGAAACAAATATTGGAGGAATAAAGAAACCTCGTTACAATCAGTTATCTGGACAATACGCTCGACAAGTGCTCAAACAAAGACGAGAAAAAATAGAACCCTCTTTTAATTCTACGAGGTCTCTTAATGGCTCACCAAGTCGAGCCCGCCGTGGGTTCTCCCCCCTGGCTCCCTATAAAAGTTACAATCTGACATCTGCTATTCCTATACCTGAATCTGAACAAGTTGATCCTATCCCCTCATCGATAAGACTTCCCAACTCGCTCTCTCGAGAAACGAGTGCCATTAGGACTGCTTACGACCAGTCTAAATCAAAAACTACTTCCACAAGCAACCCAAGAAGACATTTTGAAGACTGGCCAAGCTTCAAATGGAAAAAATTAGAAAAACTACTAGGACAGGAAGAGCTTACACCTGAAATGATAATAAATAGTGATTTGGTGTTACAAGGACTCGGTTGTTCCAAAGATGAGCTACTGGTGAGAGTTAAATATCTAATACGAAAAGCTAGAAATGACAGACCAAAGTCTGTGGTAATAGGATCTAGGACTAAACCAGGAAAAGTTACAAAGAAAAAGCTCTACAAATCGTAAGAAGCTGTTCAAAGATAAATAAAACTTTGAAAAATGTATAACACCGTGTATATTTTTATTTAAGACCTCAAATGTATTATTATAATGAAATGAAATGAAATTAATCTAAGTAGATATATATGCAAATAAAATAAAAAAAGATCTCAAAAGACTCTGGATAAAACATCATTCAATTTTTCATTTGGTTTAGCTTTCTCTTTGAATTCATCTTTAGCATCAGCTCTTGTACTGGTGACTTTACGTTGTGTAAATGTTCTTCTGATTTCGTCTTCCTTTTTATGATTTTTTGATTTATTACCATTTAACTCATCTCTGGCCTTTCTCTTCTTTTGAATATTTGAAATCATCTTAGATCTTTCAACGTTTGTAACAAAAGTTTTATTAAGTTTGGATTGTTGAGATAATTCTAATGTTAATTTAGATTGTCTAATTTCATTTTCTTTAGCAATTTGTTGAGTTAAGTCAAACCATTTGAAGCCAGATAAGTATTTAATATTTATTATATCATCATAGTAATAAGAAGTTTTCTTACCACCTAATATATTACCATTAAGGGTATGAGCGCATAATTTAGCATCTTTTTTATTAATAAATTCAATCCAACCTTCAGTAAAGTTTTTCTTTTTATTACCACCATATTTGACTCTTTTACGATAAGCCAAACTATCTTCAGGTTTTAAAAATAAACGATCAATCTTACCAAAACGTGAAAGAACTGAACGTAGTTTAGAAGGTTTCATATATGGTGGTACTCTTGACAAATAACAAACACCTGACTTTTTGATTTTTTTTTGTTCTTTAGCAAGCTGTTCAGGGGTGAATTTCTTTAATTTACGGCTTCTTCTAGCCTCCTTAGCAATCATTCCAGTTGCACTTGTTTGGTCTTCTTCTATGTCTTCTACATCTTCATCTGCTTCTGCTTCATCTTCATCTACCTCTTCTTCATCATCTTCAATTTCATTATCTTGGAATTTATCGAGGTGACTTGATTTCTTTTGAGTTTTGAAAATATCCCTTTCTTCATCAGATTCGTCATCATCTTGAAAATCATCTTCATCATCCGAGTCTTGCTGAAATTTTGTACTCGACTTTTTACTTTGGGGTACTACTTTTTCACTTTCACCTTCAATATCACTGAAATCATCGCCAGAATCGGAAGATTCGTTAGTGGTACCGAAAGAGTCTTTGAAAGCCTTCCTTATTTCACTTTTATTGGCCGCCATTGTAGTTTGTATTCTAGGAGAGAGATAATATAATAGTGATCTAGTAGTTAATTAAGGTTCCATACTGAGATGAGCTTCTTCAGTAGAAAAAAAAAAAATAAAAAAAAAAAAAAGAGCACACTAATCCTGTTGTATGCACACCAATGATTATTTGGTATTTATGATTTACACCCAAAGCCTACAAGATCAGAGTTTACACAGAGTGCCTGATAGCTGTAAGTTATAGTTGAAAATGTCAAGTCTAAAGTTCATTTCAAGTTTTAGAATTTTCGATTTCGAATTTCACATGCACTTGTATGGATATTTTTTATTGGTTATGAATGACTGAAGATCTTTTGCAATTGGGTTTATTACAAGAAAAATACTACCATTCTACGTGCATACTTGGAATTGGTTATTCTCCGTTTAAGGTAACATGCTTCATCGATATATACATTTTTAGGTGGCGGAATCGAAAAAAAGGTTTGAAAAGGCTAAGAAAACAAATAGAATACTGATTGACTCAATTTTGGCGTTGAAGTTTGGTGAAGTTTTTCTAGAATTCTGACTTAATTTAGAAGAAAGTGATTTTTTTTCTTTTCTTCATCTTCATACTTCTTCAATTGAGCCAAACAGACTCTAGTGATCAATACTTTTCGGCATTTAGGTTATCATAATTAAGGACAACGTAGCAGTACCAAAAGAAGGGATGATTGTGGCTGGACAAGACATGATACATTTACGCATGGACACAAGGATTCAAGTCATTCTATAATGGAAAAAAAAACCCAGACCAATGAAATACAAATACGCCTTTACCGTTTGTTTTTATTTCGTTTACTGTATTTGGCAATAGCCTACTTACATGGTGCATTCGTAAAGTGAAATTTACCAATTTTTACGATACTACCTTAGATAATCAATATATTGAAACATTTATTGAAACAAAGACAAACTAACTACCTTGTATATACTTCGTAAACTCGTATGAATTTAAATTATAAGAAAAGAATAATAATAAATAAAATTTAAACCAATGTAGTAAAACTAAATTTATTTCTTGCTTGAATCAGCAGCTTCAGAAGCACCTTCTTTAGCACCAGTAACAACACCAGAAACGTATTGAGCAGCATTACCCAATTGTTCTTTGGCAGCATCAACGTATTGAGAAGCAGTTTCAGCTAAAGTAGAATCATCAGTACCCAATTGTTTTTTAGCATCATCATGACCCTTTTGAATATTATCACTAATGGTTTGAGAAAATGATTTTTGATCATCTGGAGTACCACTTGAAGCTAATTTATCAGCAGTACCAGTAACTTGTTCTTTAGTTTTTTCTAAAGTAGATTTTTCAGAATCTGGTTTAACAGCTTCAGTAACTTTATCGGAAACGTTTTTTCTACCTAAGTCAGACATTGTTAAAATTTATGGATTGGATTATGTATAAGATGTAATATGAATATATTTAATTAATGAAAAAGAAGGTATTAAAAATTGTTTTATTAAGAGAATTTGGTCTTATATTTATACACCAAAATTATTCACTCCTTCTTTTCACAATTAATTGATAACTGGAAAGTTCCAGCCACTGTGACGTACCTAAGAATAGTACTGTATCCATAAATAAAGAACACCAAACACGAAACGTAACTGTTGATACCGAGAAAAAGTATGACTAAGGTATTCCGTTGCTGTGATGGAACATTCCATCATTCCATTCTAGCCACTATTGGGGGTATTGACCTATTTAAGACATGTCTGACAATTATTAACCATTGTACCTTAATAATCTATAATATCAATCCGCCTCATTTTTTTCTATGACCGTAAAACTTAGTCTGGCGTATGTTTCCAGCAAGGTGAGTTCGTCTAAGTTACAGATTCACACGCAACTACATATACACGTATACATCACCATACTGATAACAATGTTAATTGTCTTAGTATCTTCAGCAATTGACCTTAGTATAGTATGACCATTGGCTGAAAAAAAAAAAAAAAAAAAAGTTAGTGTGAAAACCCTCACCTAAATTTAATTGCACCCTTTTTTAGTGAGGTTTCCAGTAATTCTTACTTGATTGCTCTCACATAAAAATTCAAGCAATAAAATGTTGAATAGCAGCAACTGCATGTAAAAAAGGGAGTATGTATGCAGTACATACGCCCTCTCTCCCCCGGGGCGAAGTATTAGTGCGCGTACCAAATAAAAAAACATGATGTACGGATGTATGTGATATTAAAAACTGTACGGGTGTTTATTGATGAAAATTCAGCCAATCTGCAGGAAGACCGAAGTTAGGCTGGAAGAAGGAAAAAAAAAAAATTACTAGAGATATGGAGATGAGATGAAGCGGGAAGATCAAAGGGTAAAGAGTCTATACAGATTAGTTGATTGAAACCACATAGACAGAATGGTTAAGAAGAAGCCAAACACCCAGAGTTTGGATCAAAGAATATATGACTTAATCCATGACTTGTTGGAACAACAAAGTTCTGAGAATAAGAAATCTCTTGATGATGCAAATAATAATAGTAATAACGATAATGATGATAATGATGATACCACTGCTCATATTGATGATCCTTTTGCTCATATAGCGCTTGCCAAAGACTTACACCTGTCGAATGTTTTGGTTTACATCCAATCTAAAGATCTTCAGATGAGAAGAATGAAACGTACAATTTTAGAAAAATCCATTGACGCTGTTTTAAAATTAATTAAAGAAGAAGAAGCAGAAGAACTCGAAGAAGTAATACTACAAAGAGAACAATCAAAATTAGAACAGGCTGCTAAAGTCGATAGTGATTTTGAAGGTGTTGATGAAAATAATTTAATGGATGTTAAAGATACTAATTCATTCAATAAATCGGTAATTTCAATGTGGAATAATAATAATAATGATAATGATAATAATAACAGTACTGGTACCACACCTGATAATCAAGAAAAATTGGCTGAAGATGAGGATAAAAAACTGAAAAAAAGATCTAAAGATTCTTCAAAACAAGTTACCAAAAAGCCAAAGAATAAAATTGATCATACTCCACCAACTTCAACATTATCATCACTTGGTGGTTTAACCTCAATTACTACTCAATTAATGGAACTTATCGGGTTACCTATATTACATCCAGAAATTTATACTTCCACCGGTGTTGAACCTCCTCGTGGTGTTCTTTTATACGGTCCTCCTGGTTGTGGTAAAACTACTATTGCAAATGCTTTGGCCGGTGAATTACAAGTACCATTCATAAATATTTCTGCTCCTTCCGTTGTAAGTGGTATGTCGGGTGAATCTGAAAAAAAACTAAGAGATATTTTTGAAGAAGCTAAACAAATTGCCCCCTGTCTTATATTCATGGATGAAATTGATGCCATTACTCCTAAGAGAGATGGTGGTGCTCAACGTGAAATGGAAAGAAGAATCGTGGCTCAATTACTTACTTTAATGGATGAATTAACTTTGGAAAAAACTAATGGTCAACCAGTAATTGTTATTGGTGCAACCAATAGACCTGATTCTTTGGATTCAGCATTAAGAAGAGCTGGTAGATTTGATCGTGAAATTTGTCTTAACGTTCCTAATGAAGATCAACGTTGTTCAATCATTCAAACCATGACTACCAACCTAAAATTGAGAGATGGTGAATTCTTCAATTTTAGAGAATTAGCTAAATTAACTCCAGGGTACGTTGGTGCTGATTTAAAAAGTTTGGTTACTGCAGCTGGTATTGCTGCAATTAAAAGAATATTTGAAACTTTGAGTGAATTAGAAGAAGAATTACTAATGAAAGAAATTAATTCAATGGAGATTGATCAAACTCCTAATGGCCAAGAACCTTTGACTCCTAATAATCCTTCCATTACTAAATTTCAAAATAAATCAGATACCGAAAAACTTTCGACTATACAAAAATTCCTTATAAAACATCCAAATCCTTTAACTGATGATCAACTTGCTCCATTATCAATTACTTATGACGATTTTTTGACTGCTCTACCAACAATTCAACCTACTGCCAAAAGAGAAGGTTTCGCCACTGTGCCTGATGTCACCTGGAGTAATGTTGGTGCTTTAAATCACATTCGTATGGAACTACACATGTGTATCGTTCAACCAATTAAAAAACCAGAACTTTACGAAAAAGTTGGTATAACTGCCCCTGCAGGGGTTTTGATGTGGGGTCCTCCAGGTTGTGGTAAAACTTTATTAGCAAAGGCTGTCGCTAATGAATCTCGTGCAAATTTTATTTCTATCAAGGGTCCTGAATTACTTAATAAATATGTTGGTGAGTCTGAACGTGCCGTCAGACAGGTCTTTCAAAGAGCTCGTGCTTCTGTTCCTTGTATTATATTTTTCGATGAATTAGACGCACTCGTACCAAGAAGAGATACTTCACTATCTGAATCCAGTTCTCGTGTTGTTAATACTTTATTGACCGAATTAGATGGGTTAAATGATAGAAAGGGTGTATTCGTAATTGGTGCTACCAATAGACCTGATATGATTGATCCAGCTATGCTTAGACCTGGTAGATTGGATAAAACTTTGTACATCGAGTTACCAACTAGTGATGAACGTCTTGATATTTTGAAAACCTTGGTTAAAGCTAACAATACTCCTTTGGATGGTGACGTGGACTTACGCTCGGTTGCTAATGACGAACGTAGTAGAAATTTCTCTGGTGCCGATTTATCTTCATTGGTGAGAGAAGCCGGTGTTTTAGCATTGAAAAAGAAATTCTTCAAAGGTCAAAAAATCCTGGAATTAGATAAATCAGGTTACTATGATGATGACCAAATTAAGGGGGTTGATAGTGATCACATAGTTGTGACTAATGATGACTTCCACCGTGCATTATCTTCTATCCATCCAAGTGTTAGTGATAAGGATAGATCAAAATACGAGCGTTTGAACAAACGCATGGGTTGGAGTGTTATAAATGAAGTCAAAGAAGAAGAAGAGTCAAAAAAAGATGAACCTTCCGCTGCTGATGTGAATTAACTCAGTTACTCATCTTGTAAATTAAAAGTTTAATTTTTAGCATTCGACACCGTCGAAATTTAATAGATTAATTACGATATATTACGATAGAAAATCATGTAAGAAGTTTCCTCTTAAAAGTTCTAGAATAGCAATGTTTGTCTACACTTAGCAGAGTTTCAAAAGATATTTATTAAGTAAAAACATTTAATAAGAAAGATATACACCTAAAGTGTGCTTCAAATAATCGTTTTTTATTCACGATTATAATTTATAAAGTGAAAAAAAAATCGATTCGAAAGCAGAGAAACATATTCTCTTTACTAATAAACTTAATCTAAGCAATAACGCAATTGCTAAAAATACCACCATTTCTAGCAACATTGTAGACTTTGTTGTCTTGTTGTTCTTTTTTTGAGGAGGAAGTAGAATTAGATTGAGAAGCAGCCATTTTGTATTTATTGTTATTGAAATAGGTAATATCGAAATATTTCAGTTTTTTTTTTCTTCAAAACGTAGAATTTAGGGATTTATATAGTATTTGTTTTCAATGGTTCCATATGGCATAGTTTACCTTACCCAAGTGTTGGTTTGATGGACTTAAACAAATCCCAACTGAAAACTTCCCGATTCGGGTGCGACAGTGACAAACCACAGCTTTTTTTGCATCCTCTCTCAACAAAAAAAGAAACAGCGAATGTCATTCGAGTCACCACATTATGCTTATATTGTACGATCCTTTTTCTTTCATATTCTTTTCACAACCTGAAACTCGGGTAGCTAAGTTTTTCTTGGATATAGCTATACCAAGTCGAAGTAGATTAGACTTGACTAGACGGTATTCAAATAGTAGCAAAGTAAAATTACATTTTCAGAAGACTTTTGAACTTGTTTTAAATTCGAGTTTCAGAACTTTATATAACTCTGTATTAAACTGAATTCTTTAGTATAAAGACGTGAATAGTACCAGAGTGTATAAATGCCTCATTAAGGCACCTATTCTATTTATACCATTTCATTTTCCGGTTTGCGTATTTTTTATCATTTCTCTTTAACTTACATGCAACTTCCACTATTTTTGAACAAGAATGAGTGGAAAAGCTCCAGGAGAAGTAATGTAATTATACCGAGCTGTCATCTTCAAAAGGAAGAGACAATGATGGTATTTATTGAAACCAATGTCTGAAACAGACACGATACTTTTAAGAATCTCTATTGTTACATTTTATTGAGAAGATTTGACAGATTTTCGAACAATACTGAATTGTAATGTATTGATATTGACTTTGTTGGACGTTCGTTAGGCCTTAGCTTTTTTTCTTTCACAAAATCTTAGAATTTTTCTGGCTGTCTTACTTTCCGTAATTAACGTAGTTAAAAAGGCTTATTTTTAACTTTTTTTAACGAATTGGAGGGTTGGCCGAGTGGTCTAAGGCGGCAGACTTAAGATCTGCTGGACAGTTGTCCGCGCGAGTTCGAACCTCGCATCCTTCACTATTTTTTTGATTTTTTTTTTTACTGATTCTGCTCGTTTCTTCTCTTTTTTTTTGTTGAAAAAGGGCGAATGCGATCTGTAGTTTTCGCAACACCAATTCTTCATTATAGAAGTACCACATTTCAGCATAACTAGACACCAATGGATTTAGATCAAAAAGTACAAGGTGTTGAGGGCAGCTTACCACTAGCCAAGCAATCAAAAGACCCAGAGCCGCCTATAACTCAGGTCAGACCCCTTGATGGGAATGAATTACATAAAATATTAGGTGGGTTTAACGATATTAATGGTTTTAATCCTAAAGCTTTTGGTTTCAATGGCGGGAATAACATGCTAAGTATGTTAAACCTCAATGCTGAATTGAAGACCTATCAGTTGTTGAAGGTTCACTTATTAAGGATTATACTTGTATCTGTTATTTTCTTTCAAATACATTTTTTGAATTTATTAGATGATGTGTTTCAGGTCTTGGAGGTAATTGAAATCATACAGATGTCAATTTCTATGGTTTTAGAAGATACGTATAAATCTGAATCTCAGAATGGGTTCAAAATGTATGGACTAAGATCCAACATTACTCAATTATATTTGTCATTGGGAATTTTACCGCTGATAACTTATCGAGTATTGTATCAAATAATATTTTGTTATAGTCCAACTTCAATTGCTGATGTTCAAAAAAATTTACCGCTTGATCGTTACTTACCAGAAAGTATCACAATTATTTTAAAGATGAATAGTCATGATCTCAAGTCGCCACCAGAGCTCCCACAACCTTATTTGGATGCTGATAAAACAATCCAAGTTCCTTCAAAAAAGGAAGTACAGAACGTCCTCTCGATTAGAAATGAATATTTCACTCATAAAAGTACATTTATGGCACTGGAGAAGCTTCGCATGTTGAGTGAGATTAGTAGGTTTGTTTGTTGGAATGCTATGATACCTAGAATTAAAACGATTAATGTTTATGAAGAGTTTGGTTATTTATGGATGGATAATACCTCCATACCTGAACAATTGAGAGTCTTAGGTACTTTAATTACAAATGAGTTTCAAAGCATTAAAATGAATGAATTATCAAGTGTTCGTACTATTAAGTTGGTTTGCGTGGCAAACGGTACCACTCTTAATGTTACCCCTTACGAATCTCATATTGACTTCGATGCAGTAGGAAGCTTCCTTAATTCTTATAACGATACTTTTCCATCAAATGAAGATACATTTTTAGTTGTTCATCTTTGCGATAAATCAAATCGTGAATTATGTGAAGAAAATTCAATTGACATGATTCCACAATTAACTGATTTAACAGTTATTGCTGATGGGAAGTTATCCTTAGAAACAAAAGGCTATTTTGCAATAAACAAAAGAAATGAATTTTCTGAGTCAATAGTTTATTCCAACTCTGCTAGGTTTGGCTTTAATTTTTTAATAAAAGCATTATTTTATTACTCTAAGACCGTTTTAGAAAACTCAGGCCCAAACGAAACAACTATTATCAATTCAGCAAGTAGTTCTTTTGAAAGTATTATTAGCCAGGGCCTGGCTCCTGGTCATTATTTAGTGAAGTTTTTCCAAAGAATTGAAAAATTAAGACTTTTTGATCTTAATTCTTCCGAGTCTTCAACTACTGAAGGTCAAGACCATTTCGAGTTAGGTCAATAGTTAGTCTTTTCAAAAAAGTTTATAATATTATACGTATGTGTCTATCTCTCTTTGTAGAGGGTTGGGTGTAAATGACCAACCAACAAAGAAGCCAAAAAAAAAAAAAAAAAAAAAATGAGGGACTGTCAACAAGACTTCTAACCTAAACAGAAAAGATAAAAAGAAAAAGATCACCAATTGATATTTAAAAAGACCAACACATCCAAATCTTGATATTTTTATTTAATTTTCTGTATAAAAAATTGAAGACAATCCAACAACAGTTGTACTCCTTCTATAAACTATCTTTCCATTTCTATCGCAGGGGGGATCCCACTAAAAAAGCATCACACGAAAGTTCAGATCTTGAGTTAAATTACTCACTTGCATATACTCTTCAAAGGTAAAAAAGAACTACCATGATAAGGAATACTAACTTGCTTAGATTAAGTAATCATCGAAGGTGTTTTTGGAAAGCTTATAGGTCGATTCATTTTAATCTGGGTAGTACCATACGAAACAAAACTATTAGACCGAATACTTATACATTGAACAATGGAAAGATATCGGTACATAATAATATAATAAGATACTATGCCAATAGTGTATCAAATGAGAAAACCACCTCCAATAATTCTATCGACAAGGAACAAATAGAAGAAACGTCAGAAGATAAGAAAATTGGTAGTGATAATATACAAAAACAAATTACAGATAAAGTCACACTTGAAGAACCAGAAAAAGTTATTGTTGTTCATGAAAACGAATCAGATAATATTGAAACAGAAGAAATGACAGAAGATGACTTTTTAACTACTATTTTTGAAAATATGGAACCATATATGGATACATATCAAGTTTTCACTGAATTAACTGAAAGTGGATTTACAGATAAACAAGCAGATGAAATTATCAATTTACTTATAGTTCAATTAAATTCAAAATTATCAAAATTATCAACCAAATATTCTCAACTGTATGAATTAGAAAATGAAGAATATCTTTATGAAAGTGCTCAACAAGAATTAAGAGTTGATTTTACAAGATCAAGAGAACTGCATAATAATGAATTAATAAATTCGATTAATATAATTGAAAGAGAATTTCATATTTTATCAGATGAATTGAATAATCAATTAATTCAAATGAAAAATGATACTCAAGTTGCCATAAGTGATCAAAAATCAGAAAATACTTTACTTTCAAAAAGAATTATACTAAGAATTCAAGAAACAAATCATAAAATTACAACTGAATTGAATAGTGCCATGAGATCAGAAGTTGAAAGTTTAAGATGGCATTTTTCAAGATGGGGATTATTAACTATTTTAATAGCTGTATTTGATGCAGCAATGGTTTATTATGTTCATAAATCAGCATCAGCAAGAAAAGAAAATGAAAAAAATGAATTTATTCCTTTAATTATTTACGAACCAAGTGAATACGATGAAGATGATTATCATACCGATTTAGATAAAAGTTTAATCAATTAAAAATCCCTTATACGATTTACGAAAAGCATTTTTATTTATTCTAATAAACGTTATTCCTTATATATTATTCTTGTACTATATGAATGATTTAGTAGACTATAGTTGAGTAGTAGACTATGGGTGTACGGATGCAAAAAAAACACCAGTCAATTCAAAAAGCAAGCAATACAAAAATCTGTACTTGCAATTCGAGATAATTTAAAATACCTACTACTTTCTTTCTATTCAAGATAACCAAATTAACAAATATCAATTGTCATGCCAGCAAATTCTTCAAATAGAAATTCAGATCCTTGTAAACCAGAAGCCTGTGCCATTCAAGATTGTTTATCAGCAACTGGTTATAATGAAGCAAAATGCAGTGACGTTATTGATAAGTTATACTTATGCTGCAAGAAATTTTATGAAAAAGAAGGTCCAGATGGGCATACTTTATGCTGTCCAAAATTAAATTTACTAAATTTAAAATTAAAGCAACGTGAATTAGGGAAAATAGATGCTGAATTATTAGATCATAAAAGAGGTTGATCCAGTCTTACAAGAAATATACAAAAACAAAAACAAAGTTGAAAAAAAACAGTCATGAAAAATACAAAATTAAAGTGGAAATGTTAGTTTAGAACCGCGTAGTATATCCACCAAAAGATATACACGACAGATCGAGGCTGGTAAAAACTCTTGATCTAAGGCTTACCCGAGCACGAAAAAACCACAAAGTAGTTATAGATTATATGTGGAAGTAATTCATATAAACCGTGACTCTAATGGGCGCCTATAATAATTAAGACATTGTATGAAGAAAGAAAAAGAGAAACAGGAAAAAAAGAAGAGGATCATGGGTGCTTTTATAGTAATTTTTTTTTTCTCTTCTTCTTCGGGACGGTTCTCGATGAGGAGGTCGGGTAACTCCAAAGAATGACAAACATCCATACACCACTTGATATTTCAGTATGGGAGTTATGACCCTAACATAGTACTTTGTGTTTATATAAATAAGTATATATAAATAAATATATATATAGAAATATAAGTATATATATGTGAAAGTATATCTATTTACATGTTAATCTTTCAAACCAGAAGTATTTTGCTTTTTATCGTAATCATGAGGATTTGGGAAGTATGATTTCAAATCACTTTCATCTGTTAACCACATTACTTGACCAGTAACATTTTTACTTGAGTAATCTGCTTTAACGTTCGATTCAAATTTTTTAGTAACATAATCAATATCTACTGGGGTTAAACCTGCTTCACTCAATTGTTTCCTCAATAATGCAATGTGTAATGACATTTTAAAATCTCTTTTTGAATAATCTCTTCTTTCTTGTAAAATCTGAGTTTCTTTTTGTTTATTATAATTTAAAAACTTTGCTTGTTCAACTTGTAATCTTTTTAAATGAATAGTATTTAATTCCTTATTAATTTTATCTAATTTAACTCGAGTAGAATAATTATCAATTGCTAAATATGAAAGTACCCCAATTGTCAACAACGAAACAAATTCTCGAACAAAACTCGAACTAGATCCAGAATCTGGTCCAGAGCTACTATGAACAGGAGAAGAGGATGGTGATGATGGAGAAACTGGTACCGTTGATTGTGATGGGGTAATTGGTGTATCGATATGCGTTAATTCATCACTAAATTGACGTGGAGTGGAATCAGGATTATTAAAGTGAGTTGGAGGTGACGAATAATACCTACAAGGTAGTAATTGAATTGATCGTGATATACGAATCATTTGATAAGACTTGTAAAATGGTATGAAGTGTAATAGATGAAACTTTCAGAGTAGTACTAATTATGGGGTTTTTGATGGCGGATAATTTATATTTCAAGTTGGCTGGGGATGTTTGGGTGTGGGTTTCACTGAAAAAAGTAATACACATGTACATCTGCAGATACACCAAGGACCAAGGACAGTCCTACTATAACCATTATTTAAAAATGATAAGATTACATCATTATAAAGATAGTACGATTACTTCATTGTGAAATACGTTTAATCTGAATAAAGGGATTGAACTACAGAAGGTATGATTTTTACCAATAAGTTTATTAAATTCCAAAGGAAAAATTTAAGAAGATATTAACAATGTACATAAAGAAAATAGAGCATTAAATAATTTAATGTCTTCTTGATTCAGCAATAACTTTTTGCATTTCTTCAACTTTTCTTAAAGCTCTCTTGTGAGTACCTAATCTCTTTTTAGCTAACTTCTTAGCTCTCTTTTCACCAGCATTTCTGATTAATTCAATTAATCTTCTTTCATATGGAGCTAAACCAGAAACTTCTTTGACAATGTTTCTGACGAAATCAGTTCTTTTAGATAAAGCACCTTTTCTGTAAGAAATTTTTGGGGCAACTTCTTTAGTGGTGGTCTTGTGACCTTTGTTTAAACCAATAGCAATACCTAGAATATTTGTTAGTAAATAAGTTTATAATGGAAAGGGATAGTGTATAGGACATGTATCGATTAAACGGTATACTAAGTGAAAAGTAAAAAAGTGAAAATGAAATGTAAAACTTGGAGATGACTTAAACTGTGTATCCAATCAAGGTAAGAACAATCAATACTGATTCATAGAACATACTATGAGTCGAATATACTGATAATAATGATACTATTATTATGACACATAGGAATGTCCATTAATAATTCATGAACCACTATTCTTTCGATGGTACTAATATAAATGACTTTATAATAAGTTAGGAAAGGATTTTTCAAAGGAGAATAAATTGTATCCCACTTTCAAGAATGATTCTAGTTTTCAATAATGAAGGATTACATTATAATATTTGTCAATCAATCTTCGATTTTACTCATCATTTATTTCACGATAGAACACTTTAACATATCAATTTATCAACTTTTTAATTCAGATTGAGTTACTTTTCGATTCAACATGTCCACACTGTTAATCCATGGTTATCACATACCAGAACGAGGAGCCATCTTTGATTATTTTAATGATATAACGGTAGTAATAGAACAGAAAGAAATACTATAATATTGAAGTAATTCTTTTTTTCACTTTTTTTTTTTTCCCTCACTCAAACCATTCACACAGTGTGTTTGTCCCTCACTAACAGAATGTTAGGGTTTTCCCGTTTGATGAGATTGAAAATTTTTTTTGTTTTCTGTTTTGTGCGGGTGGTAAAAGCACCCAGAGTGCACACAACGCACACGTGACTGAAGTGACTGCTTTTTTTATTTATTTTATTTCATTTCTGATCTGGTGGGAAAAGACCCATACCACCCAAAAAGGGTAAGGGTATATACACAAAAGTCTAGTAATAAATTATAGGTTATGTATTGTAGTATGTATTGAAGTATGTATCTATTTACAGTTGGGTAAGGATGAATTATTTAGCTATTGATGAGAAGTCATAATTATAACTTTCAAGTTTATTGACTAATTCTTTTGTGGTCAACACAGTATGAGATTTTAAGAATTGATTAAATTCAATGGGATAATAATTATCTTTATAAACCAAAGGGTATAATTCTTTTAATAATTGTTTTCTACCCACGATAATTTTTTTACCATCATCATGGATATAATAAATTTGTTTACCATTAATTTTACCCAATTGTTCTAATTCTTTATTCTTTAAAACTTCATAACGTAATTTCCAACCTTTTAAACCCAAAGTTTTAACTCTTGCTGGTTTATCTTTTATTAAATAATTATCTAATCCTCCTTCTTTATCAATTGTTTTCAATACTCGGGTGGCAACTCTCATTTTTAATGATTGATTCAAAGATTCTGACCATAATGTAGTATTAACAATATGTGGTAAATGAGTTCTTAAATTCTTATTCTTACCAACTTTTGAACAAGTCTTGGAACTAGTACGTTGTAAACCTCCGTATAATCCTCTATTTTGACGTTTGAAAAATAATGGTTCGTATTCATATGCTGGAATGGTTGGTTTATAATATGGTACTGGACGATTTGGTTTTTCATCGCCTTCTTTATAAATGGTTTTATCGATTGGTTTTACGTATTTGGTAATCTTCCAATATTTCTCAACGGCATTTTTAGGGGTGCTGGTGGTAAAGGATCTAATACCAAAGGGTATGCTCGTATGCAATATACTCGAGCGTATTGACGTAAGAATATTCATCATTCTTTTGATGATTTGTTCTTCTTTAACTTGTTGAATATATGCTAACTCTTAACACTTTAACGTGTTTTAGAAGCGGTTAAGTTTGATCTTTTTTTTTCTTCTTTTTCATCACATCGAGACAACCTGCAAAATGTCTTTAGGTTTACAGTTTACAAAAAAAGTACATCAAAGTGGTGTACGGATGAGACTTCTAATTTCCTTTTTTTTGTTATCAGCTTTTTTTTTTCTTTTGGGTTTGTGTATTTGTTATTTATTTTGATTCTGATAAGTTAAGTTAGACACAACTGGGCAATAAATTGCATACTACCCAGCAGAAATATCTCATGCCAACACAGTATAGCTCCTTGGGGATACCACAGTACTTGAAGCATGTCAATTGATTCTAGTTTAGGAAATTGGATTGAAAAATGTAATTTGGAAATTGAAAATTGAAAATTGACAAATGAAAAATTAACTTTTTTTAAATTGATCCTGATACTGGCAAAAAAAGCGAATCAAAGGTGAGGTCCACACAATAGAAATAATGAATAATGGCTTAAACCCATGACCAAGGTCATTGAATGAGATCTCATTTAAACATTCGGGGAGAATGTAAAAAAACCCTTCTACTTATCGATTGAAGTGATAACATGATTGTTGAAAAAGAAAGGGTACTCATATTGATAGAAATTTTTTTCTCAATAACAATCAACCAATTACCAAACAAGGAATTGACATTACAACCCAACTTAAATGACTACAATGATTCAAGCAAATTGTTTATATTAACCTAATCATTAGATACATCGTATTATTGTTTAATAACCTTTTTTTATGTAGCATGTAGTATTTAATACAATATTAAGTATTTGGCATTTAGCATTTAGTACCGGCAAGGTATAGGATACCTCTTACGTTTCACAATGCTCCAATTTAGGTGACAGAATAAAATCATGATCAGTTGGTTTAACCCCTAATCACCATCTCATCTTTAAAGTTATCACCATCTCATCTTTAAAGTTATCACCATCTCATCGTTAGAGTTATCACCATCTCATCGTTAACAAAGTTCCACATCTCTCACAAAAATAAAATTCACAAAAAAAAAGAAAG